>JAOTQQ010000001.1:10116739-10253368 GCA_026546715.1 Gallinago undulata | reverse complement strand
GAAAAGAAAAGAAAAGAAAAGAAAAGAAAAGAAAAGAAAAGAAAAGAAAAGAAAAGAAAAGAAAAGAAAAGAAAAAGGGACACTGAAAGATAACGCATCAAAAGAATATGCATCCTTGTTTTGGAAAGACCAGGAATACAATTTCAGATTGGTTTTATGATTCTATTAATTTATTTTTTTTTCTTAAATAGTCCTATAAATCAGAGAACTGAAGTTCAGGAAAAAGTTTATATTTCTTTATCTATTCTGGAATCACAAACCTCTTACTGCAGCACACTAAAAAGTAACAGATTCTTTGTTGATATAAACTGGCTAATTAAACCAGTAGAGCTTACAATCCTTACACAGCAACACATTCTTAGGTGTTAGATGTGAACTATATTTTATTTAGTGCTAGTTTTATTTCCATCAATCCAAATGTGAATTGGTTGGGATTTTTTCAACCTTCAAGTCAAAACAAGAAATCTTCCCAACTTACTGTGAAAAATTACAGAGGTGATCTTAAAGTAGGATTCAAGTCATGAAGTTTATTTTGAACTCTTCATTAAGCTTGAACAAGTAATGATTGAAACATCCACCTGCAAATATTTATTACAGTAATTTACTATGAGCTGAAAAACATCATTACTATTTTTGTAACCTCTTGCTAGACATATTTAAAGAGGTCCATCGCAGGCAATGGAAAGGAAAATTACCACAAAGAAGAGAACCGTTGCAATAATTCAATGCTGTTCGAGACATCAATATAGCTACAGACAATAACCACATGTCTCTATCCTTTTTCATCACTGAAAGCCCGCCTATGTACATGGGAGCTGTGTGGGTAATCCTGTCAGCCTTGGTGGCACAGAGCTACTTGACTGAAGACAGTATATAGATCTTCTTGAAACTGCACCTCATTTTCTTAACTCTTTTACATAAATTTCTCATGTTAAAAGAAACACACTGTTATATGAAGTATGAGCTACTGACTTCAGCAGGCTTTGAAATGTCTCTAAATTAACACAATTATTCTGTCTTTAACAGACAGTCAATTAAGAATGTTGTGTGCTGATCCAGTGAAGTACTGAGAATTCCTTTGATTCTTCTTTGGAAAAGAAGGAAATTATAGTATTTATTTTGGAAACTGTGATCATATATGCAATAAAATGCCTCTACAACTGATATAAGAGAAGCAACAGGCATAGTAAATTACCTTTGTCAACTTTGGGATTTTGTGCATTTGCCCATAATTTCTCTTTCCCCAAGGGATCAGCACTTGCTGATCTAATAGGTCTTGAAAACTAAAATGAGAATTTACTCACAAAATGGCAATTCAGGCTCTTACACTGTTGCTCTGAATGGTTCATCACCTTGATTGCTTAGGGAGAACACGCTATCCACAAAAGTTTGGTGACTGTTGATTTAATTGGAGAAAAAAATAATCCAAACAATTAAAATTTAGGCCTTGAAGGAACTGCTTTGTGGATACACATGTGCGTATCTAACTAACAAAAGCAGCCAGTGATCATGTCCTGATGCTGTGCAATGCCAGGAGCCTACATCTGCTATGCCTGAAAAGATTAAAGTGCAGAATGCCCCAGCACATGGAACAGAAAGACAGAAAAAAAAGAAACTCTTTGGTTAGATATTTTCTGTCTTTCTCTTTTTAATTGTCTTTGATATTCCCACTATTGGCCCTTCCACTGGTCTTTCTTTGCAGTTTCTTCATTCCCTATCCACTATATTTTTGTCATTTACTGTGATCATGCTCATATATGATACTTTCCTTAGCTCTTTTTTTGCATTCTTTTTTCCTTCTTCTAAACCTTTAGGCTTTGTGCCTTCTCCTCACGTAAAACAAAATTAGTGTACAATTTTTTTATTTTATTTTGCCTTGGCTTAAGAATTTTTAATTTCATTTCCCTGGAGCCTTTTGTTTTCTCTATGCTTCCCTAAACACCATCTGCTTAATTAATTCAATTGAATACATGATCCTGGAGCCTGGGTTTCCTCTAGTACCTTTACTACACTCTTACTTCTCCCAGATCAATGGAAATATTTTCATTTGCAATGGCATTATTGAGAGCACAACCTTAACAGAGGAAACAGTGATTTATTAATTCATCCTGTTTGAAGCTGTTCCACTTACGTATCCATGGGACTGGAGAATGACTCTCCAGCCAAGAAAGGCAGGAGTTAGCAGTTCCAATGAATATTCAAGTACTTCAGATACAAGAAGAACACTTCCAAAAGGAGAGACAGAGGATTTGTCCAACTAGTTAAACAATATGGGAAGAAGGACTGAGCACAAGCTCTAACCTACAGTGGTTAATAATTTGTGTTTACTTGCTGTGGTTTTGGCAACAGCCAGGTGTGCATCAGGGGACTGACCACAGTGTGCACCATTCCCAATGACAGGCAACTGAATCAAGCTTCACTGTCTCTGGCTGTTCCCAACCTACACCATCTTTCAACACTGTCTCAGTAAGCTTTGTTGTATTGAACACCTCCACATGTTCCCATGACACGTCATACGCTAAGGTACAGAACATACAACTTAATTCTTCTGCCAGAAAAACACTAGCATGATCCTTACACTATGTAAGGTCCTTTGAAATAAATTCCTGGAAGATGAGAGATCTTGGTTTGAATCCAAACTTCGCATGAGGCAAAAGGATAGAAATGGCTTTAATGAAAATCTTTAGGAGGACAGCAAAACACAGCAGAGAAAAACAAACTTTTTTTTTTGAAAGTTGCATTGGTCTTCCACCAAAGAGTGTCAAAATAGTAGTAAAAGACACTAATTAGTAATGTATTATTATTCTACTTTCTGAAAGTAGAAAACATCCAGAATAGCTTGCCAAAATGATTATTTGGCATATTTGGTTGT
The DNA here is from genome assembly GCA_026546715.1 of Gallinago undulata. Taxonomy (NCBI): domain Eukaryota; kingdom Metazoa; phylum Chordata; class Aves; order Charadriiformes; family Scolopacidae; genus Gallinago; species Gallinago undulata. The sequence goes on along the minus strand of JAOTQQ010000001.1, from coordinate 10,250,496 downwards.
TTTGTTGATTTTTTTTTAAAAATAGTCTCTCATTACTCATTTTAGAAATAGTATTATTTTCTTTTAGTTTAAAGTCAACTACCACTGGATAAAAAAAAGACACGTTTTCAACTGAAGCGAGTACACAGAAATCATGTTTTGTAAAACTGATTCAATGTGTCTCATTTTAAAGTAATTTTAATTTTACTTTATAAGGAACTATACATCCAGTGTATTACTATGTTATTTTTACCCCAAGAAGCTAAAGTTTTTTTATTTCAGCAAACCATATAAATTCAGGACAACAAAACCAAGAACTGCATGTATATTCAATAATTTACTTCCATTATGTCATAAAACGGGATGTTAGAGACTAGAAGAATATTTTCCTTAAGGCAATCACTTAGTGTTTTGACATTTCTAAAATGGGACACTTAACAGCGAGTAATACTGCAGAAAATATCCTCACAGAATAATAATCAAATCAGAGGGAAAATGAGGTGAAGTGTGAAGGTCTCACTGCCATGATTTGTTTAATTACATTTTTTATGAAGCCTTTTTTTCTGCTCTGCCAGGCTGTATAATTTCTTCACTAAATTTTACATATCAAACAACATTTACAATGTTAGATTGGCCACTATAGCTTTCCTCTAAGAAGGTGTAACTTGGCCTTGTTCCTGTCAACCCTGAGATATAAAATGAGCAAGGAAGAATAGAAGGAAACGCAGGATGGGAAAGAAACATCAGTGAAAGACGGGAGAAGGAAAGAAATCAAGGAAATCCAGGGAAAGGGAGAGAAAAGCTCAGATAAATCGAGGTAAAGAGACCATTTGAAGGGGGTGCCAGAAAACTTGCATCTTGTGTAATGGTCCCTGACTAATGAGCATTTATTGCTGTGTTTCAGCTTTGATCTTGGAAGCTTACAAATACAGGGGAATAGTATGAACCTGTCACTAGCAGATATTAATTACAGTTCATTCCACCCCAGCATACAGATCTTCCTCTCTGAGTGATCTGATTGATATAAACTCATAACGAGTGCTTCTGGTGCAATCAGCTGTTCGTGCAGTAACACGTGCAATACAATACTGATTCCTAATATTGCTTCATCTTCAGAGGAGAGGATTTAAGGACAATGGATAAAGGGTATAGTGAGCTGCAAAGTGACTAGGTAGGGCGAGATGTTACATTTCACATATAGCGTGTACTGCTGAAAGTAGGACGAACACCACTGTGGTTAAAAAACCACGTAAAAAGATATCAAAGACAAAGAATGTTAAAGGAGCGAGAGCAAAACAAATACTGAAGCTGAGATTAAAATACACTTCTGATTGTGTTGCACAAAGGTTGAATTTCACTGATGAAAGCTTCTATCTGATATGAATTTTGGGCCATGAGGCAACATCTGCAAATTTGCAGGGTATTTTGTAAGTATTTAACTTTTTTTTTTTGTCCAGGCAATTATGAACAATGTGCCATTTATTTCTGATGATATCCCTTCTGAGATCCGTGAATCATTACATTCAAATAGAAAGGTTCCAAGAACATAGTTTTCCAGCGTTAAAGTCCCCTGAAAAACCAACTGTATGCTTCAGAATTTTAATCATAAATACCATGGGTTAGACTCTAGAAAAAGATAAGGGGGTACATATCCACATTCAGCTGCAGAACCTTATTCGGGAAGGACTGCATAAGTTCTCAGCCATTAATTTCTCCACTTTCATAGGTATAGTCACAGTTCTAATACAATTTTCTTCATGGCTTATTTTTTGGGCTTATAGTCCTGTTTTGCCAGATCTGAACTTCTTTTACATCAGTTTCTTCCCTAATTTCTTTGTTTCAGTTTGAACTCCCAAATTGAGCATTTGTTCCTTTAAGTACGTTATCAATATAAATGCAAGCAGCATCAGAAATTCATCAAGTAGCTGTAACGTTTTTTTTATTTCTGCCACATCATATGTCTGGTTTGGTATAGAACCCAATTCTAATGCCTTCTCCTCGCTACACACTGCATCTTTTATATACAGACATGTTTATCATCCATGTTTTCTCATTAAAGTCCGAGTTCTATGTAGAAACTATTTGCGTTTTACTGTAGAGTGGGTGTCTGAAAGCCAGGCTCCTCCTGCCATGGACTATCACATATCACATGATCCTTTTAAAGATTTCCATCTCAGAAGTTGCTTTCAGGCATTTTTGCCTTTAACACACATTTCTTTTAGATTGTTTATGGAAAACAGACATTTTACAGGTAGATATCTCTTGTAACCAGATTTTCATAATGGCCAAGTAACCAAAGCAGAATGGCAATGCCATGGATTTTGCTTCCTGGGAGATTTAATTCTCATTAACTTTTGTATGATCTTGGGCACATTTCTTGTAATCCAAGGCACTGGCTGAGTTTGTAACTAGCAAGTGCTCTGGCAGTACAGCTTTTCTGAGGAGAGTTATATACATCATAGAAAGCAAGATTAGTTCCATGATGATTAGGGGGAAGAATGAGCTAGGTGCGGAACAGGTGGTTCAATTTACCTCAGCTCCCTGATTTGACAAGAGGAATGAAGTGGGAAAAAAAAAGCAAAATTGAGAAAGATATGTGCTGACAGCACTTCAATGAACAGACATAACTTAATACTGTTTGAATACAAATACAATGCTGTGTACGGAGAACTTTGAATGATGAATGCAAAGAAAATGGAGAACTTACAAGATTCACATGTAAATGTGTGAAAAAAAAACATTGATAAAATCTTAGCTATCTAGTTATTGCCAATAACAAGCATATAATTGTTATATTTAAATATATTATGTGCTAGAACAAAAGCTATTGTGTGTATGGCAAATTTTATACAGATGTCTGGTAAGGAAAAATAATTGAGGAAAATATATCTGCAGTTAGTTTCACTCTCTAAGGACAATCAAGGTTTACATATATACACCAATTAGACTTTGATTGTGATGATAAATATTCAAAGACTTCCCACAAATGCCTTAATGTAAATGTAAAAACTACATAATTAAATATTTTTTGTAATGTGAGGCTAAGGCAAACTATCACAGATGTTTAGGGAGGACAAGAACAACTAATACATCAGTTTGGACAATAACCTGTACTACTGCTTTTTCCATTATATTTCATTGTTGTGACTAATTGTACTTGCTACAATGTAACTCCTGCTGACATAACCGTTACCTCTCTCACACATTTTCTATAATAAATACTACTTTTTAAAAGGAGTTCATCTATTCATTAATGGATGAAATATTTTTTTGAGACTTTTCTCACTCAAGAAAACGGCTTTAGTTTCTACTTCTCCTAAGCCAATGCTAGCTTAAGGTGGAACCTCAAGATGAGGTTGTACTTCCATCTCAGGTGCTCGGATATTCTTTTTCGTATATATTTTAAGCTTTGCTTTATCTTCTTGAAAGCCAAAACCCTTAACATTTCTGTCTACATATAAGCTAGAAGAAAGTAATAAAGTATGCTTCCTTTTTTCTGTCACTTTTTTTTTCCTTTTTTATTTGTCACCTTAACTAAAGCAGTGATCTGCTACTAGCAACTACCAGGGTCTTTTCTTGGGAAAGTAAAACAAAATGATCATCTGCTAAAACTCAAGGGGTGTCAGCCCTTACCACTCATTACAAAACAAGGTGTGTATATTAATATCTTATTTTATTACAGCTTGGCCTTTTGATCAAAATATACCTTCAGCCTATATTAAATAAAAGGAGAATTTAGTAGGATAAGCCTTTACATAAATATTTACATTGCAGTTTGCAAATAACACATGGAAATTCAACATCTAGATTAAAGCCTTTGCTTTTCAGAAAAGAGCTTTAAGAATCCTCTTGATTTGAAGATTAAAGAAGGTCAAAAAGAATTATTTGAGATTATTTAAACATGGATAGTTTAGAGAAGGATTTGTCAGAAATTCTACGAGGCAATTTGCAGAGAAGTAGTTTGATATTCATCTGCCCCTCCGGAATTGAATCATTTTGGTTTATTTTGTTTTTTTCCCATGAAAGAGTAAAATAAGACAGCATTCATGTGGTTCTTTTTGGTTTTGTTTAACAACAGCAAAGGGGTAAGGGAAAATGAGTTAATATTCATTGTGGTCAACGCAGTATGTGATTCTTTCAGTTGATATAGTTGCTCACTAAAACTATAAACTAAGTAAAGCATCAATTGAAAATATTCTTTAAAAAAAAACTCAGAATGGTATAACTTTTAGCTCATACTTTTCAATCAAAAAATAAGACTAAAAATTATCTTCATCTCTGTTTTAAATAATGTCACAAAAGAAGAATGCTTTTGAGAAATCTGTCAGTACAATGTTCCATGGGAATTTCAGAATTACAAAGGTGTAAGCTAAATCCCTGTTTAAACTGTAAGTGAACAACTTCAGTTTATGTATCTAAAACATCTTCCTGTATTTTTTTAATATTTAAGGGGAAATATAATTAATTATATTAAGACCTACAATAAATAAGGGAATATATCCATTAGCTGAATTATTTAAAATTCAATAGGACAAACGTGCATATTGTTTACAGAAACCAGATGATACTTCTGCTATATACTACTAGCACAAAGTATTTTTCCCCCACCCCCTTGAAAGGTGATACTGAATGAAAGTAGTGATATGCAAAAATAAAAAGCCAGTGTCTGCCAAACCATATATGTTTTTAAAAGCTATCTAGCACTCTGCTTCTTTTTTTTTTTTCCGAGAATGTTTATTCTAAGCATATTCATTATACTCTGAAATCTGAAATTTTGAGCTCTGTGGCTTTTAAATGCTTAAAAAAAGCACCTACATTTCTCAAAATTAAAATTTAGAATTGTTAAAAGGTCACACAAGCACCAATATCTTCTTTTTTTTTCCTCCACAATTAATCCCAGAATGATTTTACCACAGGTTAAAGCAAGGATTGATTTTTAGGGCATTCAAACAAACAGCATGTGTGTGCACGTGTATATGCAGACTATAATTTACTATTCATACACATAAACCCACAAAATCTCCTTAATAAAATCCTGGACCAGAGGTACTCTCACATATCAACTGCAATGATATAGTTAATGTATAAGCCAACATGAGCAGCATCAGTTTGTACATGTAATTTAACAGAGCATTTGCACCCTCCTTTTTGAAAGGTTTTTTTTGTTTTTATTTTTTCTTTTCAGCTACAAACTTTAGTCTTCATTCTGAATCTTTTTGATTTGTTTTGCTATGTATTTGCAAGAAACCTTCTCTGAGTTAAACTAAATTTCTATTTAGCCTTCTGTCTGGAACTGTATGAGGATGGGTAACATACATAAAGCAAACATAAACCAAGCTAAAACAATAACAAAAAGATAAGAAAAAACAAGCTAAGAGAACTCCCAGTCCTGGCAAGCTTGCGGTAATACAGATGTTATGACTCGTTAAGAAGCTGTAAAAATATATTGTCCATCCTTATGCCTTGTCCCTAAAGGATTTTTATTAGTTTTCAAGCTCATGTTTTATAAACAAACCAAGGAATTTGCAAAGGAAAAAGAGCAACACTTCATTTTGTGCACTGCATTATTCCCCACATCTTTTTGTATCACAAGTTCTTTTTGGATACTAACAGAGGAAGCCACAAGTAAATAAGACTTAGAGAATAAGCAAAGGTTGATTTTAACTTCGCTCCAGCTGTAGGTAGCAAAAAAGGTCAATTTCTTGAGTTTTTTACTCTAACAATATATTTAACACAATGAAGCCAATGAGATAAGTCCTTCTCCTAAGAATTCATTTTCTCTTATCAACCTACCAACACTGAAGAATTAGAAAGTCAGGTTTTTGGTGGGGTTTTTTGGTAAAAAACTAACAAAAATATAAATTAAGTTGAGCTGGGTATATCTTGAGAAATATTTCACCTGCTGGTGAAACACTGCAGTAACCATTCCTCCCTTATCTCTGACTAGCAGAACTATAATTATTATTGAAACTGGTGTGAGAAAACAAAGACTTTTAATTAATATCCATAACATTTATGCTTAACAAGAACAGTACAGAATTGTACTGTCCTTTACTGAAAACAAATGATGGTTATATACATTAATCTGCAATTCCAGAAAAGGACTTATCTGTAAATGGCAGCAATTCAAAATGTCTTTTGAGCAATCTTATTTTTAAAAATTGATGATCAAAGAGAAGATTTCAAAAGTTTCTGCAATAAAAATTGTTTAATATATGCTAAATATCTTGTTATTTTATGAGCCTTGTTAACATCTCTTTATCCCTCAGTAAATTTAGCTCGCTCAATTGATGAACAGGGTACAAACTTAAATTTTAAAATTAATCCCAAGACTTTTCCAATGTATACACAGGCATAAATGAAATTGGATTTTCATTTTGATATCAGGAGTACATAAATTTCTACAACAGAGGCAGAAATAAAATAAAAAATAGGATATTTTGCTACTCATCATGCAACAGTGACCACTTCCAAAATGAAGTGAATTAGAATAGTATCAAAACAACACCAGAAAAAGATATCTCATTGGGGAATTTGTCTTCAACCAAATTTGAAAGGAAATGACAAGACTTTTAAATTTCTTGTGAAATATAAATATTTTTATTATCCACCTTCATCACACCTTTTTACTGTTAACCCTCCAAATGAAACATTATTAATTTCCATGAAGATGCCTTCTCACACCAGACACTACCTGTAAAAAAACCTAATGATTACTCTTGTTCTTGCATGTCTGAAATTTCAGTCAAACTGAATCTATGTTTCCAAGTTCCTAAAGGGTGGGTTGAAGGACGATGGGGCTAGACTCTTTTCAGTGGTTTCCAGCAATAGGTCAGGGGGCAACGGGCATAAGCTGGAACATAGGAAGTTTCACTTAAATATGAGGAAAAACTTTCAGTGAGGGTGACAGAGCACTGAAACAGGCTGCCAAGAGAGGTCATGGAGTCCCCTTCTCTGGAGATTTTCAAGACCCGCCTTGATGAAGTCCTGAGTAATGTGCTCTGGGTAATCCTGCTTTAGCAGGGGAGTTGGACTAGATGATCTCTAGAGGTCCCTTCCAACTCTGTCAAATCCGTGAATCCGTAAAAGAAAGGAGTACAGATTTTCAGGCCAAAATACTTAACTGATTTATATAATAACATTACAACATTACAAGACCTTGTATTTTCTTTTATTTTTTTCTGTAGCAACTAAAGGGTATGTTTGTACACCAGGCCAAAATTTTCATTCAGCTCTCCATTTTGACATCTACAGCTTTTCTTCTCTGGCTGCAGAGATAATGAGTATGTACAACAGACACAGACAGATGAGCGAAGAGCAATCAAGAAGGAAGCCAATCCACTACCATGAAAGTCAAGTCTGAAAAGTGCCAAGAGATGCCATTACGCAAATTTATACATCAGTGTATGAGCATTGATAACAACATGTAAATCCAGTAATATATAGTTGACCCTATATCTATCATTGACTATTTCACAAATGTCTTCCATGTTCCTTTCTCTAAATATATTTTGAAAACGGAGAAAGTTATCATCTCCAAATATAGAAGCAGTTAGACAGATGTGGCTTCTCTGCACTAGATAATAATGTACAGAAGCCAAAATTAGAAGACCAAACATTTTAAAAAAGAAAGAAATCCTAGCAAGGTATCTTCTTTAATCCTAATTTTTCTTTTAGTGTTGATACACTAAACTATTTGTGGATGAATAGTTGATTATACAAAAAAATGCCTTTGCATAGGGACTTCCATATCCCCCTAGATTTCAAATCTGGAAATAAAATTTTATAGTTTGAGAAGAACATTCTCAGAATTCATGATTAAAAAAAAAAAATCATGTTTGATTTAGTCACAAATGATTTAACAATTTGATATTGATTAACTCCTTTTTGAATGCAAATCATCTTCAACACTTAATTTATACATAGAAACATCACTAGCATAACCAATCCCATCCCACATTTTATACAAAGTCAACATTATCACACAGCAAATTGTATAAAATGTGAATGTGTTGGTGGATTCACAATCAGCAAACTAAAAACCAAATCCTTTATATTTTAAGTTGCATTAAGAAAAAAATCTGTGGTGGGTGAAACTGAATTACAGTTTTATCTCACATGTCACCAAGCCCTCAAATGATTCACTGTTGCTGCAAGCATGTAAAAGCCATTGTGTGGTTTTCACATAATTACATGCCACTTCACCACAGCTCAGGGGATGAAATATTTTCGTCTTGGAACAAGGACAGGCAACAACTTTTTCTTGATGAGAATGTCTGTGTGATAAGTACAGGTTGTAGCACAATTATTGAGAAACTGCACACTGGAATCAATGCTACAGGCCAAATTTTAAGTCTCAGTCAAGGAGTGGTAACCTTCATCATGAAATCTACAGTTCTCTAATTAGTGGTATGCAGCTACTAATCCCTCCTGGACAGCAACTTAGACTTCTCACTAGCAGATTCTCATTCTCATTTCGCACTAGAATCACTGTCTGAAAATGTGTCAATAAAATTAATGGTATTTCTCCTTCTTGTAGTTTAGCCAACCAGAAGTTTACCAATATTGACTATATTACCATTATGGTACTTCCAGTGAAATTCATATACAGGGAATAACAAAACAAACCCATATACAAGTAATCTTTTCCCTACACAACAGTACTCGTATTTTTATTATTTTGGGGGACAAGATAATCACAACAGCAATGAAGTTGTATTTGCCATCAATTTGTAATGTGAATATGTAAATATGTAGATTGGCATCCTGATAGATATTAATTATACACTGCTTGTATTGCCCCTTAATTTTATATTCAAGGTAATTAGAAACAAGATTTGCTTCCTATATTATTGAAGTTCTGGGGAAGTGCAATTGTATCAATATTTTGCTGCATAAGAAATATGAACAGCCAAGTGAGGTGGTTCACAAGAATTCAGGAATGAGTATTTGAAGACCTTGTTTACCGAAAGAAATACTAGTGACGATAATACAACTAAGACTGAGAGAAGTAGTTATTTCCCTTCCTAATTTTATTCTTGAAAGCATCTGCCAATGCTACTCATTAAGGAAAATTTATATTAAAAACTGCAATCATGTCCTTCTCTAGATATCAATAAGTAGTATATGTGCACTCACAGTAAGATGGCTGTGCATGCAATCCATAAAAAAAAGAGATAACAAAATTAAATAAATGGTTTCAAATTTTTAATTTTAAAAGCATTTGCTGAAAGGCACACTAATGACACTGTATCAGATTTTAGTTTTCAGGCTTCATCTTTCTACTATTTCTCAAACTCAATACGCCACCATTAAAGGATGTGGGAAAGGCATCAAGCAAATCAGATCACTCTTACAACACAGTGATGACTCCACAGAAATTACTCCAACCTACAAAAAAAAAAAGGCAATCTGTGAAAGTGTATTCTCAAAATGCTAACCCTGCAAAATAGGGAAAGAACATACTAAGTCAGCTCTTAATTATTTGCTAACTATTCCTGTAAAAGTATAGAGTAGAGTAAGTCCCCTCCTCTCTGCATACTGCTGTCATGAGAGTCACAAGGAAATAAACAAAACTTCCATTCAGTTCAGTACAACTGAACAACACACATGATTCAAGGCAGTGCAGGCGGGTTTCCCAGTTTTCTCCCGTAGTGGACCCTGGACCAGTAAAGAAGTTGCTTCAATGGCCACCCTCATTTACATTCCTTGGAGTGAAAATACCATAAATTTTAATTCCTATCTGATAAAACTGTAGCATCTTTCTGCTCTTGTGGATATTTTTCATGTTAGCTACTTTATGTGTTACATCAAGTGCTCTACTCAAGACCATTTCAGTCCAGTGGAGATCAACTTATTCACCGTTGAATCAACCCGATAAATATTCAGCAAACCAGATATTTAGGTCTGTCCCAAGGGAGGAAAGCTCTTCGTTCCTTAAAACAGACCAATATTGAGGATATCTGTAGCATAAAGCTAAAGGGAAAAAACAGGCTTAGGGCAGGGGGGAAGGTCTTCTCTATCTTCTAGCACTTCCAGCCTTTGCTCCTTTTCAGCACCTAATATGAAAACATTTAAAAACATTCAGCTGTTCTTATGAAGAACAAAGCAGTAAGAAGATACCTTCTGTAGAGGATTTAACAGCAAAACTTGAATGCAGCTGAATTTTTAAAAGGGAGACATAAAAATTGCTTAACTAACTAAAGGTTAACTCCAGTAAACTGGGTCACCATCCTCTTGTAGTCAAAATGTTACCATACTACAAAATCCATTGTGAACTTCTGGAAAGCTGAGAGGTCTGGGTTCTGGTTTCAGATGGAGTTTGGAGGAGTTTGGAGTTTATTTAGTGAACTTCATATTGACAAGTCAAAGACTTTGTCTCTCAGCAATTGTGTTTCTCCGGAATGTATTTCACTAGATTAATCTTCTCAGTTATGCTCTTTGAAGTGCTCACAGGATCATCAATCTCACTCTTAAGCTGCTATAACTGAGTAATTCATATTGGCACTGCAGCCTCTGCCAATCCTGTATTCCTCCCAGTTGCCACTGTAACAGTTTAAAGGTCAGTAGCACAACCTGAATAAAAGACACATTGGCCTAAAAGAAAGCACAAATCTACCAGAAGAAGTATGGGTATTTGCAGTCTCCATATTATATCACATGCAGGAATCTTCCTTTTACATTGTTTCCAGAAGTTGGTCAGTTTTATGCTGAGTTGATGTACTTCCACTGTTTCTTTCAGAGGAAGATCAAATTTGCTCTAATTTACTGTCTCCCATCAGGCATTACCTCTTCTCTGTGTAAATCCAGGCAGAATGGAGCCCATCACTTTAAATAGTGCATTCCAGGCATGTTATCATGACAGCATATTTTACCCAGAAGTGTAATTACAGAATCTCAGAGATGCTAACTAAGAGGAAAAAAGCTGCATAGCTAAACAGATGTTTGTGCAACTTGCTAAAAAATTTCCTCATGCTTGCAGAATCTAACGGGAGGGAGAGAAAGACAAATCAAAGGAAAGCGGGTCATGCACATGCAAATGTGTGCATCCTCTGTACCACAGGACTTCATCTCAGGCAGCACCCTGAGCCAAACAAAAACCTGCTGAATATCACAGACTTTTGCCTTCGGTGAACAATGCCCTCAAATCTTCCTGGAGCTCTGTCTTGAAAGGCTCCAGTGTCTGCCAGAATGTTTTGCCATGCATTAAAAAGAGAAGTGCTTGTCTCCTGAACTAAGATGTGCAGGAGGGTTACAAAGAACCTGTCAGGATAGGATGTAGAATCATTTGTATCATCTAACCAAACTTGCTTCCTGACCACGCTAAACCACAGGTGTAAACCTAAAATAAAAACACAAATAGAGACAGAGGTAGCATGTCAGATAATTACTGATTTACACCACTCTTGCCATCATTGGTCAAATTGGTGTATTGGTGTATGTATAACCCACAACTCTAAAGGAGCCAGGTGAAAATCCTGAGCTAAACTCCTCTCACAGAGAGTCAGTGATTTAGATTCAAGTAAAATGTTCATTAAAAAAACAGAAGCTCTTCCTCGTCTGATGCTGTTACCATGGCATCCATCTTACCCACTGGTCTGAGCTACTCATTACTTGGTGATGTTGTCTGGTGGGGAAAGGAGTTTGAAAAATGTCTCTGGGGAGGGTTGAGAGGCACTCCTAGACTTGCATAAAGCAATTCATCTTCTTGCTCTCCTTATTCTTCATCTTAAACTGAAGGACTATCCACTTTCCCCAAATCATCTTTTTTTTCCAGAGGTGACATGTATTATTAGCCCCATCTTGACAGCTAGGAAGTGGAGAAGACTTCCCACTTCCTTGTGAAGTAAAAGGAAATATATTAGTGACTCTACAGGGTGACAAAGAGGAGGATCTTACTTTTCATACTCCGAATCTTCCTGTGTTAGATGCTTCGAGTCAAGTAGTCTTAATATCCTGTGGATCGACTCTTCAAATAGTCAAGAGAGCTCTAATTTCACGGGATGGTGCAGGGTTCTGTGAGAGAGAACGCACCTGAAATACTTTAATTCTGTGATGCCCAGGATGCAGTCCAAACAGAGCACGTCACTTTGGTCACAGAACCTATCACTGCTCTGCACTGCCAACTTAGGTAACAAGTACTGAATATACTCCTTGCCTTTGGAGAGAAATATATTTGGGAAAAAATATAATTTTTTCATCATAGTTTTCCTCATATTTATCTTGGATGAGGCTCAACAAAAAAACTTTGACAATATTTCACTTTCAGCAAGATTATTTTTGTCTTTATTGCTAAGTTTAATATAAAGACATACATATATACACACACAAGACATTCAGGACTAGTGAGAATAAAGCACTGTGAGTGTCTCTGATAGCAGCACTTGAAACATGCCTGTTACTACCTTTGGTAAGCCTTCAAAAGAGAAGGAAAAGAGCAGCAGCAGCATGTAAATCTACCTATGTCAGTAGGATCTGAGTGTGTAAACACCACATTATGAAACTTTGCAACACACAACTGACAGCTCATGTAAACACTGTGGCCATCTAATATTTCTTCTCAATAGAAGTTTGGCTGCATGCACAAATAAATGCACTATCTTTAATGTACCAATGCTTTAGAAAGAATTGAGAAATGCTAAAGAAATCTAGTGAGTCTAAGATGTTTTGCTATGGTTTGCTTAATGGTTTCCCTTTCAGTAACAGAGGGAAAAAAAGATGTCTGAAGCTGAACAATTACACCTAAAAAGTAACTGTTTTTATCAGCAATGCCAACATCTTTCTATACCTCTGTGGCTTCACTTTTCCTGGTGAATGTGAACTCATTTCATAACTTGCAAATTTCAGCTTCAAAGACCATTCTGAATCAATAGTTCTGCTCTTCATACAGACTCTCTATTTTGCGGCAGTTCTGATGCCAGCAAAAGATTTAACACTGAGCAATAGCATCTCTGAAACAATGGAACAGTTATTTTATTATCTGGACTTCTGTAAGGACTTTGACATGGTGCCTCACAACACTCTTCTCTCTAAATTGGGAGGGATACACATGTGATGGGAGGACTGTTTCGTGGATGAGGAACTGGTTGGATGGCCACATCCAGAGAGTAGTCATAAACAGATCAATGTACAGATGGAGAATGGTGACATCAGGGGGTTGTACTGGGACCAGTACTGTTCTGGTATGACATCTTCATCAATGACATAGACAGCAGGATCAAGTGCACCCTCTGCAGGTTTGTAGATGACACCATAGAATCATAGAATTGTCTAGGTTGAGAGGGACCTTAAAGATCATCTAGTCCAACCATCAACCTAACTCTGACAAAAAAATGAATAAGAAATAAGAAATAAAAATCACTAAACCATATTCCTGAAGACCATATCTACTCGTCTTTTGAATGCCTCTAGGGATGGTGCCTCAACCCCTTCCCTGGGCAGCCTATTCCAATACTTGATAACTATTTTGGTGAAGAAATGTTTCCTAAAATCCAATCTAAACCTCCCCTGGTGCAACTTGAGGCCATTTTCCCTTGTCCTATCTCCTGTGACTTGGGAGATGAGGCCTCTCTACACCCACCCTTCAGGTAGTTATAGAGGGTGATAAGGTCTCCCCTCAGCCTCCTTTTCTCTAGACTGAACAACCTAGCTCCCTCAGCCTCTCCTCATAAGTCTTACTCTCCAGATCCCTCACCAGCTTCGTTGCCCTTCTCTGGACCCGCTCCAGCACCTCAATGTCTTTTTTGTGGTAAGGGACCCGAAACTGGACACAGTACTTGAGGTAAGGCCTCACCTGTGCCGAGTACAGGGGGATGAAAAATTGAGGGATGACATTCACATGACTCTGGTATGGGATGCCATCCCTGCTTGACCAGGACAAGCTCAAGAACTGGGCCCATGTGAAACTCAGGAATTTTAATACAGCCAAAGGCGGGTCCTGCACCTGGGTTGGGGCAACCCCGGTACCAATACAGGCTAGTGGGTGAAGGAACTGAGATTAGCCCTGCAAAGGACTTGGGGGTACTGGTGGATCAAAAGCTATATGATCACAACTCACAGAAATACAACCAGATGGACTGGTTTCACTGGCTGCCACAGCACAATTCCTAGGCCACAGCACTAACTGGAGACAATCTATCCCACTAAAATGCCAGTGACAGAAAAGTTTGGAAAGCAAAGCAACCTATGTCTCACCTAGTGTTTCCAAACCTGTACATCTCTGTTGGTGCTTAGACTGTCTTGATATTTTAACTGGTTGCCTGAAAGTTCCCTCTGTGGTTATCTTCTGCCATGTGAAATGTTCAGAAGAGCTTGTCCTTGGGCAGCAGATGCTTCTGTTCCACCCTGAGCACCACAGTGATTAGGTGGATAACCATTTACCTCCCAGAGGAGGAAGCAGTGGTAGACATAGTGGTATTTTGCACATCAAAGGGATTAAAGCACTTAGCAAAGGATTAGAAACCTGATTCTAGACTCTCCTGAGCCTACTATCTCCCAAATCCAGCTGAATGTACTAACCACAGCCATATAAGAGGAGGAAATCCTCTGATTTCTCTAGGCATTTCAGAATGCCTTTCTTAGTAATTTATTGAGCTTCTCCCAAATGATTGCCCTGTGACTGTTTACCACATTACTGTCCCCTGCCCTTTGTGGAAAGTCATAAAAATGGAACATAGCATTATATCCAAAATCTTGTTATGGACAAAAGGGAAGACAGTATATATAGAGATAAGAATTTACTGTTAGTTGAATTAATGTTTAAACAGTTACATAATCCAAATTGTCTAGCTAATACAAAATCCATGAAAAAAAAAAAACAAACTTCTAGTATCTACTGATTTCATTTGATATACTTGTTCATCCAATATTCCTCTTATTTCTAGGGTGGACAGTTATAGTCTTCCTTAAATAGAAAGAGGGGGAACCACGACAAGTTAGGAGCAACCTGAGATCCTTGCTGGGTGTATGATGTTCACAGTTGTGGGAGTTTCTTCCTTCTCTATCCTGTTTCTTCATTTTCTATCTTCCTTTTCCATCCTGGAGCTATATTTATATTTTCTTATCACACTCTGCCTCCTTCTCACTGGTTCCCTGCTGAAGTCAGAACGTTGCCTCCTCCAGCCTCAACTGACATCAAGGGCTGTTACTTGCAGGGCAGGGCTGCCCCACGTTTGACAGACTTTTCTTTAACATTCATGGTGTCCACAGAGCTTCTGCTCACACAAAGATGAGGCAATAGTCACTTGGCCACTTGGCTATCGTTAAAGCATCTGAAACCGCGTCCAGACAACCCCACACATGTCCTGACACCCTGCACTGTCAACTTAACCCAATGCCTTAAGCCTTTTATCAACAATGAAAAATTCATGTCTTCAGAGCTACAGCAGCAAACATTCTGACCTTCTTCTCTTCCCTTTTCTTCTCCCTCTTCTACCTAAAAGATAACCTGTGTTTATTCAGACATGTATACCAGTTCTGGATACAAGAGCCATTTATGCTATGATGCTCCTCCTCATGATTTTTAAAGCACAGAAATTTGGAGAAGACAGCAGGGAGTCCAGCAGGGAAGCTTTGTTTGTGTCAAGGAAACAAATCACGTACTTTTGAAACAAAAACACAAAGCTCTATCAGATCTTTCTTTCTTCCTTCAACTGGGCAGATGTGGCAGAAAACTGGGCAGACAGTTTTAATTACAGCTGTACTTGGAATTTATTTCCCTACTTGTATTCTGAGCTTGCCAAAAAAAAAATTGCTAGAAGAACTTGATCATCTATGCTGTGTTGGAGGTTAGTTCTGTGCCTTTATAACAATCCGCTCTGCCTTAAATCTTTAAATTCCAAAATTTATCAAATGCAGTATTGTCTTTCTTTTTTCCTGTTGAGATCACTGATGACAGAGACTGTAGAAGCAATCTGTTTTATAGCATGTTTTTAATAACTCTTTATGGAGAGTAGATAAGAATGATACCAAGTATCACTGAATGATAACCATTCATAATAACCATATGATAACCATATCATAAGAATGATAACCAGGTAGGTTATAAATGTCTTACAAAGACCTTTCCACAATTTGGTAAGTACTGGGCAATGCAAATAGAATTGCTCTTGGATACAAAATTAATCACAAAATTCTTAGGTTGCCATTCCTTTCTCATCTGCATTCTTTCTAAAGACGGAAATTTGAGCAGCATTTTGACACACAAAATTCTCTCATTTTCATTTCGCCCTAATTTTCTAAGTATGGGAACATCTCTCTGGAGGTACCTACAACTACAACTACTATGGAGTCTCATAAGAAATTATTCTATTAAGAGAAAAATAATATTGAAATGGTCATGGATTGCACAAAAATCAGTTGTGCTGCCTTTAAAATAATACAAATTTGAGGAAACATAACATAGGCAGAACAGAAAAATAATTCTTTGCAATCTAAATGACAGATTTAGCATTTTGTTCATTTTTTGAAAACTAAATGGAATTTATAAAATGAGTTTGCTTCGTCCTTGATATTTTATCATTACAAATTGCAGAACAGTTCAGGTAAATGTTATTATTTCATTAGATATACAAGGCTCTCATCCAATTAAATACTGTTCTTAGAGTAACAAGGTAGCTAGCTTGTTATCACCAGAAAAATGTCCCAATGGCATATTTCCACTAAACATGACAGAAAGAGATACATTGACCACACTCATATCTTAAAAATATTAACTGCATTTTGAAGAAATGCTAACAAAGTGAAAATCAGCACTCAAAGATCAACAAAACTCCAATCTTCCTAAATGAACATTTGTCAGCTGTTGCCACTTTTCTCTGCTTAATTTAGCACAAATTGTTATTTCAGGATGTCATGATTGCTGTAGAGTGGTTTATTATTTAAATCACTGTGGTGTTTGAATAAAATACGCAAAATCTGGAGAACATATATTGCACACGTGCATACATGGTGTCAGATGTTTGTGAATCACAAGTAAGCAACAGAGACTGTCACTGACTCGTGAATGGATTGTGAATCTCCAGACGAACTCTTGTATATCTTTAACAACCAAATGAGGATCTTACTCATCAAATTTATGTAATATTCCTCGTAACAACCCAGTAAAATATGCCATTAAGGTTTTTTTTCCTGACTAAAACTGTGGCTTCAGATAAGGGTGGAGAAAAGAACACTGACACCTCCCTGAAATACAACCACAGGAGTTGGAACTTGCAGCCAGCATTTCTTGTTCTTGTTGATCTATATTCATAAAGTTCAACAGTAAAAAGTTTTACATTTAAATGGACAATTAAGAATACTCAAGGAACATTCTGAAGTTGCCTTGGCTTTGGGCAGTGAAAGATTAAACACAGGAACCTTTGTTATTTCAAAATTGTAATATATTTTATGGTTTTTTCTTCTGTTGGATTAGTGCAGAGACAAATTTATGTTCTATTTGTCTTTCTTCCACTGGTGTTATAAAAGTGTAACTGGGTCCTCATCCTTCCCCCAAGAAATAAATGACTTCTGATCACTATTTAAAGAATTCATCTAATACTCCACATCTAAGAATTTTATATATACAGTATTGTTATTTATGCTCCAGAATATTTCTACTTGCCTTCTCAGGAGGATATACTGCATTACAGTTACCTCAGACCCAAGGAACAAGGGTAACACTCCGGTGTATGGTCAAAGAAGAGCTGCTTCCCTGCATATGATCTTCTCCAATATACTTTCAGGTGCTGAGACTGTGCAAGGTCTCCAGACCGAACACACTCCATTCTTCTCTTTTCTTTTTGGGGTCACTTTGATCATCAGTGGGGGCAAACCAGGGCTGGAGGCCCAGGCAGCAAGGCCCATCTACCTATGACTGAGCCAAGGGGCTTCCTCAGCCCCACTGCCCACAGCTAGTAAAGGGATTTGGAAGTGAAATGCTGTGGCTGCCTCTGAGCCAGACATAACACTTCAGATCCATCTTTTAGAGTAGAAATCTTCTTCTCCCTTGCCTAAGGCCAACATTTTTTAAAACTCTAAGCCACTGTCTACTTTCGTCATGCCTAAAACTGAACCTCCCTTCAGTACTAAGCATCTTCAAAAGCATAATAACAAGGTCTCATTAATGGTTAGGACTATTTCTGTCGCATATTTATTCTAAATTCTGAATTGAGAGCTCTGAAAGTCTGTGCTACGTGACTAGACTTAAACATTTATATGTCTATTGAGCAGCCCCTTATGCTTTTCAAAATTATATCTTTATCCAGAATTTGAAGCATACTTGAGTAATACCATCAAAAGATTTAGGAAATTATTAATAAACTTAGACACTGGCTATCACTAGAAGTAAATAACATGCCAATGATAAAAGAAGTAATTCCACCTGTTGAGTGACCAGCTCAAACAAACAGTGTTGAGAAAAACACTGGAGATTGCAAATCTAGCTTGGTAATTGATGTAGGAAGTACTTCTTGCCTCCAGCATTCCACACACAAATGATGAAATGCTGATGTACGACTGACATTGTGTGCCTTCACTGCAATGTAGATGGTAATTCCTACATGATATGTGACTCAAATTTCAAAGTAAAGCTAACTGCATCCACATTTATAAACAAAAATTATGTATCCTAACATTTCAGATATTACTAGTTCTATTCAAATTTACACAAACAATATTTTATCTCCAGTGGGCTAGATTTTGGTTCTTTCTTTGCAGGACTTACTGGAATGAGCAAAGATACTCTATTTTGCGTTTATATTGTTTTGTTGCTGAACAAACCAGCTTGATACATGCAAAGAATTATAGAAACTGC
The DNA here is from genome assembly GCA_026546715.1 of Gallinago undulata. NCBI lineage: Eukaryota > Metazoa > Chordata > Aves > Charadriiformes > Scolopacidae > Gallinago > Gallinago undulata. Next base: position 10,231,727 of record JAOTQQ010000001.1, on the reverse strand, counting down.
CTTTATCTCATCTAAGTGCAGATGGATACAAAGCAGATGTCTGTACCTCAGTCAGCTATCTAGATTTCTACTGCAGTGAATGGAGACCTAGATCTCTCTTTAGCAGCCTAAAACAGATGTTGGCAGCATCAGTGCTAAGCCAGTACCATCAGATATGCCCTGAGACATCTGCATGGTGGCAGATACAATCCACAAGCTTCTGGATCAGCCCAGAAGCCAGGCAAAATGCCCACAGGCATCTCAGCTAGTACTAGATGTCACTGCTCAGGCAACTGAACCAAGCCCCTGGTCAATACAGTCAATGAAATTTTGAGTACTATCCATCTCACCAAGTGTAGGTGTCTACTCGAGGTTGCATATTAAAGCCCACCCTGAATGCACTGAACTGCTTTCCCCAACTATAAATGGAACACAAGGGGTCTCTTGCAGACACAGTCACTACACAGCTGAGCTCACCCAGAATTCAATTTCATTTGAACAATACATGTACATTTATGTAAGACAGTACTAAGACAATGACAAAACGAAATGATAGCCCATTTCAACACTGCAAACACCACAACTATTTTTACCCTAAAATCCTCCATGATTATTAATGTCTCAATGCATTTCCTTAGCATTTTGGCCAAAATATACATCTGTTTCGTACATGAAGACAGTTCATATGGGTTATTTGCCAATTACAGTCTCCTTTGAAAATCTCTGGTTTCACCTATACTGAATCCATAAATTATCTTTCTGATACTTAATCTTGCCACCAGGTTTTTTCTCTCTCACAACATAAAGTATTGTTGGTGATGGTGGAACACATTTTGGAAATTACTGCCTCCCCACCTCATAACTTTACACAGCATTACAGTATCCGTTATTTTAGGTTTCTTGTCCTCTGACAACTAAAATATAGGTCCAACTGATTTGCTTGACAGCAGCATATAATTGCAAAAGAATATTAAAAAAAAATCAGGATAATTAGATGACAAAAAGAAAATAAACTTCATTTATAAGAAAGAAGTATGACATTATTTATCTAAGTCAATATGTCATGCAAAGAAAACAAAAAGGCAAATTCCAAACTAGAAACAGATCAAATTCTGGATTATCGTGTTATTATTACTTTTTAAAATACTATTATTTCTTTTGAATAGAAACTCCAAAGCATGGTAATACAGCGAATAAAGAAATTACATTAGTAAAACGGCATACAGGGGAAAATTATTATTTTAAAAGCATAAGTTCTTTCTAGAAGCCTTATAAAATCCAGAAAAACTGAGCTTTAAATTAAATAACATTTAAGTTAAATATCTCAGCACTAATGACAGGAGAACAAAGCTTGAGAGGGAGAAGGAAAGGAAGGAATGCAGGGAGGATAACATGCTAAAAACTATTTCTTTTAAAAATAAGCTTTGTAGCAACTTGTAGCATTATGTGCTATTTTAAATGTAACTGTGAGCTTTTTCTCCATTTCACCTGGATACCTGGTCATTTCAAATGAAAAACAGAAATTCCAATATATTTGTGTTTTATACCAACATGGGAAAAGGCTTTATTTTCACTGTGACATATAACAAAGCCAAACTTTGAAACCATAAGACTACAAACCCAATAGTACAAACTCATGATTCTTAAGCTATGTCAACTATTTATATGCTCGCTAATATATATCCTTCTTTACCAATTCTTTTTTGAGATTAAATACTTTATTTATAACTAAGACACAGCTATCCTGACTAGTATTCTATATATTTTTCACTATACTGTTTTATTTACCTTTCACAGCAGGATGGATCTTCCTCTTTTTCTGCAACATGCTCACATCTCCTTACTGTTAGGGAAATTATATGCTGCTGAATTATGAACGAAAGTGCAGTTTTATGTTTTTGTTTTTTTTTTAAAATGGAGTACCATTTCTATAATTTATAATACATCAACTGCCATAAATTAATACCTGAGTGTTAGATTGCTTGTTTGGGGCTAAATATTGCATCAAAATGCTTTCTGGAGCTTCTTCTCTAAAGCCAAAAGGATAAGGCTATACATGGATCCCAGTTAGGAATCAAAATTTTGCCTCTTTTCACAGTCATCTGTTCTGAATTCCTGCCCATGAGTAAATTTTAAAGTGGTTTTCAGCAAGCAGAGTACAGCAGCAACCTCTTTAAGCTTGTTCTAAGTGTTAACAATTGACATACAAATACCGTTGGTTTGAACTATTTACAGAGTGGACTGATTCCAACATCTGATTCTTTTCTCCATCCCACATGACCAGATCCATAAAGTGTGTTTCTGTTATTTTGGATTTTCACTGATAAATCAGTTTTACGTAATTTATAAAATGAAGGAGTCATGTTGAAGAAACTCACTGAAAAATTGGGATGGCTGTGGTTGACTGTGCTCTGCCTCAAAAAAAACCCACACCTGTTATCTTTATTTCTGAGTGGAAAAAAGTATGTATCTGGCTCCTACCTAATGCTCCCTTATCCAACTTCTTATGGAAAAGTAAAGATCATGTTCCAAGAAATAAAGAATATGAGGACCTGACAAGATGCGTTAACTGTCCTCCATCCTGCCAGAAGAAAGGAGGAGTGCCATGAATGATAAGTGCTTTAGTTTGCAAAGGATAAATCCACCTGGAACATGATTTAATAAGTTTGCAGAGCTTGATAATAATACAATGCAGAAATGTCACTTCAAATTACTGTCATGCAGTAAAAGGAAGTTTAACATTTTGCTTAGACTATTACCTTTTAATAAAAAACTACTTTGGGGAAGTAGAACCTAGTAGCTTTTAAAGAAAGCTATTATTAGTTCTAAAGACAATCTTTCAGAGGACATCTGAGCAGAGGATTTGCTGGTTTTGTTAAAAATATTGTGAGGGAAGCTTGTGGCAAAACAAACAAAGAAACAAAAAAAAAAAAAAAACAGGTAAAGACTACAGAAAGACTGAACAAGAAGACAATAGCAACAGCTATTGTGGATGTATTTTCAAAACAGTAATGCAAACAATCAAGCTAGAGTTGTCACCACATATCTAAATGAACAGGCAAAAATACAACAGAAATTTCTAACTGAAACTTCATAAAAGTATTTACATCACCTTCAAAATAATCCAACACATAAACACATCTTCCAAAATTAATACCAGTGGCTTTCAAAAGGCTAAGGATTTGTGCTTTGGTTGGGATATTTTATTAATAGCTCTGCAGCTTTGTACTCAAGTTTACAGGGTATACGTAGGAAGCCCAAGTTGTTTCCCATTGTACCTCTGTCACTAATATATTTTCTTTTTTACTCTGAACCAAGATCCCCATTCATTTCTATTCATATAATCACATGAAGTTCATCATCTATGCATTCATTAAGATATAGTTTAGATTGTAATCTTCTGCCTTCCTTTGAGTAGGGTCTACAAACATATCAGTGCAGGCCAAAGGTAAAGGCTCTACCTAGCTGAGCTCAGGCTTTACAAGGTGGTCTCTTGCAGTCACAGGTGCCCCTGAGCTCCATTGTAGTCAGCGGTAAAACCAGATACTTTAAAGGCTGAATTTAATCTTGCCTATGGCAGATGTTTACACCAGGCTGAGGAGAAACACTAGAAGTTCATTTTGTTGTTTGGTTTTGTTTTTTTTTCCACTGACTGTAAACGGAATTTTAGACAGCTGAGATGAAGACACATACAATGGATACTCCTACATCTGGTAATGTGAATCTCACTCAATACTGTAGTTTATACACCATACATTCATAATTATATTATGAATACTCTTTGTTTTCTAAATATAAAGATAAGCCTAAATTTTATGATGGAAATTGTACATGGAGATTATTGGGAAGATGGTGTCAGGCTCCTCACAGCAGTGCCTGGTGAGAAAGTAAGGGGCAATGGGCATAAGTTGAAAGATGTTCAGACTGGATGAGGAAGAAACTTTTTCGCCAAGTCTACCAGGGAAAGGCACGTGTTGCATCCACAGATTGTGGATGCTTAGAGGTTTTCCAGACCAATTGGATAAAGCCCTGAGAGGGCTGGTCTGGTCTCACAACTGACCCTGCTTTAAGCAAGAGCTTGGACTAGATGAAACTCTGAGGTTCGTTTCAACCCAAATTATCCTATGATTTTAAGTGGCGAGTTTTCGTTATGACATGCCTAACACATAATTCTGGATCCATACGGCTGAAGAAGATAACCGACTGACAGAAAAAGTCAGCAAAGTCTTAGCCAGGATGTGTATTTTTGAACCAGACATTTTTGATGCACAACATTTTGACATGTAAACCCAGAAATAGCTGAGCCATCATCATGTGTTTTTACAACACATTAACACAGATCCACATAGTGAAATACATAGAAAAAAACTAAGAAACAGCTTTGACTTTTTTTGTTTTTAGATACGCACAGCATGAAAATCTCCTAGAGAGTGAATTTTGTTCATTCTGTATTTTAGATAGGTCTACGGTGGCTTGTGGATTGTGAGACCGATTGGCTCCTTATAGAAGGTTAGTTGTACAACGAACTGTCACAGAGACCCCTATCTCCTTTGTAATACAAGATTTCTTAAAATTCTTAAAAAACTCCCAAAAACCAATGAAAAAAAAACCTCCAAAACAACGCACTTCAATTGCTACATACCATAGATTACTCATAGCAATTATAAGAGCCTTTTGGAGTCATTGGTCCAGACACTTGAGTTGGTCAGTGGATTACAACATATTCAGGATTTACAGACTCTTCTGTAGCAAATCCTCTTTCTTGATGCAGGGATGAGAGATTAGCCCATTAATTACAAACTTAAAAATAATGCTACCTAAATCTCTTCTCTTGCAAATATCTAGAATCATATATATTATAAACTTTAATCAGGTAAGTATTCTGAAAGCTTGAGTGATGAAAGCTAAATTAATGGCCCACACAAGCCCAAAATATGCACTATAAGATGTGAAATTCTAGGGAGGAACCAGTGTTTTCAGCAATCAGACACAAAAATTCGTAAGTGAAAGATATTAGGAAGAATAAAAGTAGTCAGCAAAACTTAATAGCAGACCAGTCTCTTCAATGTTTTATGCCATGTACAAAATGGAAGCAGATTTGGGAAAATAGATTGATTTGGCAGAATTTAACATCTCCTTTGTATTCAGGTATGACTGATTAAACAAGGAGCAAGTGAGCAAGCTATAGAATTCAATATTTTTTCATTTCTACTTCTTTTTCATGTCTGTATTTTTCATTTCTACTCTGTGTGTGAACAAGGATCAAGAAAACCAACATTCCAGAGAGCAATGCTAACATAAATCTAGCTGTTTGAAAGGTATTAAATTGACATAATACAGATTTAATGGTTAAAGAAATATTCAACTGCTTAATACATAAATTAATTCAGAGGTTTTTTTAGTTTCTTAAACAGAAAGAGAACCTACACAGTTGTGGAACTGCTTACTTTACAAAATGGTTGTTGTAAGTACCTCCAAACTCAAATCTTTTACATCCAAAGCTTCTGTAAGAGCAAATGTCCTCACAGGAAATTACATGCAGGTTTGTTTCATTCACTCTGGGCAACAGAGAGCTCTGTATTTACAACTGCTGAGTTTACCCTGATGAGTAATACCATTTATTTCAGTGGGACCATCCATAAGTAAAGAATTTGCAATCTAGTGTTTTTTGGGGGCCAAGTCATTTCCATTTTAAGCATCACTTATTTTTTCAGCCATGGCATCGGTAAGGACTGCAGTCTCACTGTGCTAGACACTCTTTAAAAACAAATACATATACTGAAACGTACTCAGAACGGGGGTTGTCAAAGATGTGATATAGCAAGGAATAAAAAGAACAAACAAGAGAATATTATGTCACAACAAAATGACTTAAAATTTAAAATTTTTAATAAACTATGCTCTTTATTTTTCCCAGATATGGATTACCAAATGTAACTTTTCCCCTATTTATGACAAAACCCTTAAAATAGTCAGAAACAGTGAAGCTACTGGGAAAAGAGGAATCTCCAGCAGTAGAAATCTCAGTAAAGATGCATTCCTGTCAGCCATGGTAAGAATGAAGAACACTCACTGTCCTTGGATACAACCCAGATAAAACAAAGCACAGCTCTCCAAGTTGTAGCCCTGCAAATCTGATTTTTAAGTGTGAGAATAATTTTGATATTAAGGCTCCTAAATTTTGGTACATATTTAAAGAGTCCCCCTCCTTCAGAAGGAGAGTAAGGACTCTATTCAGTTGCCAAACCACAGGAATCTAGTGCCATTTGAGACACACCAGGATACTCTTCCTGCTCCTCAAGCAGTTGAGTTTCCCATACATCTTGTGATGTACGCTGGCCTCAGGGAAACAGCTGAGCACCCTAAGGCATGTTCAAGAGGCTGGCCGTGCGTGTTTAGGTAACTGAACTAAGCCCCCAGTTAAGAGTCAGCAGAGGCTAAAAGGAGATTCTGCCAGGGGTACGTCTAGAAAGTTGTCCTCACATGGAAACTATATGCACAGCCTCCCGCACAGATTCCAGATTCCAGCACTTTTGATACTATTCAACTAATAAGCACTTTGGCAGTTGATGTATTTATCACTAGATGTTAACCTAATCTCTATTTTCCCAGGAAAAAAAAAGAAAACCCAACCAAAATACAGGAATAACTGCAGAAATTACATCTTTTCACTGACTGTGTACACAGGTAAATTTTCGAGGAAAAATCTAATAACCACAGAAAGATGTTTCTCTAAGAAAATTGTGCCATTTCCAGAAACCTTAAGAGGCTGGCTGAGCCAGAAAGAGTGTATCTGTTTCTATATTTATTTGCCTTTCATGGATTTTTTGCCACAAATTTGTTTCCTTTAGAACTTATTTATAAGCATTTTCTTACAGTTTCTTTATCAAATGTAAAACAAGCAATGAAAAAAAAAAAAAACAACCCACCTCTTAATTTCACACTTCTTGCCTAATGATTTACTTTGTTATTCCCCAATATCTGGGTTCTGAGTAAAACCATTACTTAGTTGTGTTCGCACATCATTTGTGATTTTAAATAAGTGTCATAACAGTTATGAACGTCTCTTTTCCAAATGAAACATCCTAGTGGATTAAATCTTTTCTTGCAGAGAAATATTTCCATACTTTTGAGTCGTCAGGTCACCCTCTGCCATTTCCTTTCTTAGCGATTGGGAATAATTCTAGAAGAATTCAAGATACTGGTGCAATATGAAATTACAGAGAAGCATAATGCATTTTTTTGCTGTTGTTCTTCACTCCTTGGAAATTCTATTTAATCTTTTGACTCCTGAACACAGAGTTTACTTTTTCAAAGTAAATTCGTGATGACTCCAAGATATTTTTCTGTGATGACAAAATCTAAGTTAAAGCTTACCATTTGTTGTGGGTGGGGGGTTGTGGGGAAATACACAACCATATACACACATGTAATTTGTTGACTACCTGAGGTTATTTCATTCATTTAAAAAAAATTAATTTAACCTGCCATTTTATCTCCCATTCACTTAGCATTCACAAATCCTTCAATTTTTTTTCTCCTTTAGCTTCAAATAAAGGTCTGCTGCAAAGCTTTGTAGCACATGGAACTTTAACAACTCATTCTTTACACCATATGCAAGTCATTTGTGCATGGACAGAAGTTCAAATGTTGGGGGAACCAACTGATAGCTTCTCTGAACTGTGAAAAAAGGACTATTTATTTCAGCATTTTTATTTTTCCTATCACCTAACTTCCTTCTTATTCAGCAGCAGCAGCAATATTGCATTGAGCAATGTATCATGGGTCACATTTAGAGGAAAAACTAAACCTGAATTCCATTTGTATAGGGTCTGTCGTGGCATTAAATTCCATGCAAGTGTACATTTGGTGACTCATGCTCAGAAGCAGAACACAATAGCTTCGATACTTAAGTCAGTGCAAAGGGTAATTTTTCTACCTTATTTGTATGCTCAGCACTGACTGTGCTAAAAAGGAGTCTTAGCTAAAGGCTCTTGCCTGCGATATTACTGACTTTTGCATGATAAAAAACTAATCTGAAGCCGAAGACATGATATAGGGAAGCATTTACTTTTTCAGAATGTGAGTCAACTAAATTATTAAAACAAATATTTATTCTGGTCTTTTAACTATATCTTCCCTTACATACTCTCCCCTCACAAATCAAAAATTCCTACAACATAAAGTATTATAATTTTCCGTTTCTACTTGCTCCTCTTGAACTATTTAATCTTCAATAAAATAAAGATAAATTTACATTCTGCAAAATGTAAATTTCATTTTTAATTGCATTTCAGTAAAGTGTTTTGAAGAGTCAAGTGCAATTCAGAAAAAAAAAATTGTCTACATAAAGCTTGAATACCTTATTCTGCTTTGGGACTAGAATTACAGAAGGTAATAAACATACAAAAGCATGTACAAGGGCTGCTTTTTTAAAGCATCAGACTACTTTCAAAGAAGGTTAAATCTAAGTTATAACATCACAGAAATTTAGGTTGAGAGGGACCTCTTAGTATCTAGTCCAATCCCTTTGCTCAAGCAGGGTCAGCTACAGCAGGTTGCCCTGGACTGCATCCAGGCGAGTTTTGAGTGCATCCAAGGACGGAAACTCCACAACATCTCTGGGCAACCTGTGCCAGTGTTTGACTGCACTCACAGTTAGAAGAAAACAAAAATAAAACAGAACTTTTTTTACATTCAGATGGAATTTCATGTGTTTTAATTTGGGCACATTGCCTCTCATTTTGTCAGCAGGCACCACTCAGAAGGGCCTGGCTCCATTTTCTTTACAGCCTCCCATTGGGTATTTATACACACTTAATAAGGCCCCTGTGAGCCTTCTCTTCTCCAGGCTGAGCAAACCCAAGCTGTCTCAGCCTCTTCTCATACCAAAGATGTTATAGCCTTAGACCTTAGCTCTTTTCTAGTTTTACCCACTTTCTTTTCCCCCTCTGAAAAAAGTCACTCTCCTGTAGACTTTCTTCTCTACTGTCTCTACTATCTGGTTTCCTAGATGTATACTTACATTTCCCACAGACAAGCATGCTTCTTCATCTCCTAAATACTGTGACCATGGCATTACTAAGACTAATACCACACTGAGACAATGAGGCAGACTCTGTTTACCTCTCACCACTGATAGCAACAGAAAAAAATGGAACTGTCTACATAAACAGAGACTGACCAGCCACAATGGCAAATCATTTATTTAAACTAATCACATCTGTAAGACCCCTGCTACAGAAGTTAATATTAGTTTCTTTACTTCTGCTACAAAAAAGAATGGTCCTAAATTCCCAGGCGATAGCTAGCATTTTCATCTGTGTAAATAAAACTTTTCATCTACATAAATAAAATGAGGATGTTTTAGCACCACGTTTTGTATGTTTAAATGCATAAAAAAAAAACTGCAAAAGAGAAACTTCCAGTTATTTTCATGTCCTCCCAGTGTAGTCATCCCTCTCAGGACATTTTTAACAGGTTGTTTGTAATGTTCTAAACAAAAATCTTTGAGTAGATCCTCTGTCACAGTTTGAACTAAATAGTCAAAGGGTTAAATCAATCCTCAGATGCTTCAGCATAGTATAAAGTCTCAACTTGAGTTTAAATCTGATACCATCTGGTACATTGCAAAAAGGGATTACAAGACCAAGAAGCACATCTGACTTCAAAGATATAAAATTTTCCCCTTCAGTATTCCCCGAAAAATATGGCTAAACAAGAAACATCAAAGATGTTTGCACAAAAAGCTAATGCCAGCACAAAAAGCTGTTTAATGACAGAATTCATTAATTACTCCAACAAGCAAGCACTACACTTTCAAATTACTGTTTTGCCAGACCAGCCCTGGCAGAAGAAGACACTTGAAGATGGACATTTTTTCCTTGGATTACAGAGGGAAGAAATTTTAAAAGCACGATCCAGAAGTTACCCGTTATTAAAAAAAAAAAAAAAATAAAAGGAGGAAGAGGGGAAAAAATAATATAGACAGCATCTATTAGTTTATGGAAGTTTTATGGAACATCTCTTTTATGATGATGTCTTTTTTTTAGTTCATGCACATTAATATAGTCTTTAGTATTAAGGTAAGTAAATAAACTGCAGAGATTTTTGTCCTTGGTCACATCTCAAAGAAGAATCTCTGTTTCTCCAAAAGAAATTAAACCAAGCTTTCTGACTTTTTAGCTTTTAGGATGGGTAATTTGTATTTGTAATTATGATCAAAGACTGCATTTCCTTTCCAATGAAGAGCAGACAACTGCTCTCCTACAACTCAAGCTCATTAACACTTCCCCAGAACTCAGAGCCAGACTGTGGAACTGATGCATAGATAATAGAGCAGCTCAAGAGGAAAGTGCTCATCTCAAGGGTGTGTCTGGCTTATTGGTATGACTTCCAAACATCTCTCGGTCTTTATTCTGAATAGGGGAAGTGTAAATTTTCACATTTTCTCTGGGCAATACTGGAGCAGACTGAGGTTATACAAGAATGCATTCATAAAGGCTAGCGATAGAGAAAGGCTGAGACAAGACCAAGTCTAATGGATTGCATAATATAACCTTGGCAGGTGGTTATGCTCTGCTTCCCCCTCTCATAAGGCAGCAGATGATAGAACTTTGTTCACTGATTTGCAGCTTCTCAAGGCCAGGAAACAGGCAAGTCATTTAAGCCAATGCAGTTTTACCTTATATGCTTCCTAACATCTCCTTAGAACATAAGCTATGCCACTTAGTGCACTCTAAACACTGAATGAGTAGAAGTAAACACTGAAGTAGTTAAGAACTTAAGTGGTCATAAAGAAATGTGTAAAAAGACATCTGATTTACAACATCTGCTTTATCAAGTCTCTCCATTTTTTTTTTATTTTACTTTCATTCCCATTTCAATCTCTGGCATTTCTCTCTTTCAGACGCAATCAGCTGCAACCAGATGTTGTGCAGAAGTTGTGCAGGCCTTGGAGGTTTTCCAGATGATTGTGGATAAAGCCCTGAATAACCTGATTTGACTTCAGAGCTGACCCTGCTCTGAGCAGGAGGTTGCACAACGTAACCTCTTGAGGTGCCCTCCAACCTCATGAGTTCACATTAAAATGAATACAGCACTTTATAAGAGCTATTGTTTCTGCCTCTGCAGAAAAAGTCATAAAAACAAGGATTCATTATTGCTGTGGGGGTCAGACATCTATTCATTAAATCAAGTTTATCATATAAAATAAATTGTGATTATGAAGAATACATCGCTTTAATTGCACTTTCAAAGAAATCATTTTTCAGCTAAAGCACAAGTGACAGTACTGTTTATCACCAGAGACAAAGTGACAGCAGTGTTCAAAACTGAAGTTATTTTATCTATTTACTAAATGGAAGATATTAATAAGTGTTAATTGTTGAAAGACTTTTGAAAAGTGGAGTTTCGTGGTGCAGATTTAAGGCTACTGCCACATAAGATACTGCATGTAAATGACAGCGGGATCTTCAGAGTAAGATTCAGAGCAGCCCAGATGAAAAGATAAAGCTGCTTAAAGAAGGCACCTGATCAAGACAGGTTTTCCTGAAATCCTACAGTCAAATTCCTAATTCTAGGCTTTAGGGAAACAGGATCACTTTGCCAGAAACAGTAGCAAAACAAGAGTAATATATATATTAGGTCTAAATAAATGAAGCAGGATTTTAGATACCATGACAAGGGACTAACAGATTTACACTTGCACTGCCTGTGCTATGAGCATGAGATGGCTTCAGTTCAGATGCCAGAGAGCCACGTCATTATCACAAGATGTCCCAGCAGAGAAATAGGTCAAACTTCCTCAAGCATGGAGCAGCACTTAAGATGAATACTTGGCTTCAAGTTTGGAGAGGTCTTATCTCTGTAACGAGACGGCACAGCTGGTATCCATTTGTATATGTTCCTATACCTATGTCCTTTCTGGTCTAGTGATTAGGACATATACTGCTTCTACAGTACAGAGGGAATTTTCCATGGTTTAGGTTGTCATGTAGTAATTGTTAGTAAGTCATTGGTATATAGTAAATCTCCAGTACGTTTTTAACAGGTACCTAGCAATATCTAGCACCAACTACTCCTAACTCTACATATGAGAAAAGCATTGAGTTAAATCAAAAATTCAGTTTAACTCCTTTACCTGACTGTAAGTGAATGATACTGGGAGACTACCTTTTAAATGTTTGGGCGAAGGTCCCTTCCAACCTGTATCACCATATGGTATTATGAAGAGAGGTGAGGTGTGCAGCCCTCACCACACAAGGCATGGAAATCTACTTGATGGTCTTGAGAGCCATCCATAGATTCTCAATCTGACACACTAAATGCTGTGTCTTCACCTAAGCCACATTTTGCCATGCTGTATAAGGTATCTCTGCTGTCACAGAACAGCACAATCGAGACATTTCCCCTTCTAAACAGAGCAGCTAATTTTTCATAGACTCTAGCAAAGCTACTTAAAAGCTAAATAGTAAACTTTTCAGAATCACAGAATATTCTAGGTTGGAAGGGACCTTCAAGATCATCTTGTCCAACCATCAACCTAACTCTGACAAAAAAAACACCCACACAACAAACAAAATGCAACACTATCACTAAGCCATGTCTCCCAGCACCACATCAACCTGTCTTTTGAACACCTCCAGGGATGGTGCCTCAACCACCACCCTGGGCAGCTCATTCCAATGCTTAATAACCCCTTCAGTGAAAAATTTTATCCTAATATGCAGCCTGAATCTCCCCTGGCGTAATTTGAGGCCATTTCCTCTACTCCTGTCGCCTGTGACTTGGGAGAAGAGACCGACCCTCACCTCTCTACACCCTCCTTTCACGTAGTTGTAGAGAGCAATAAGGTCTCCCCTCAGCCTCCTTTTCTCTAGGCTTAATAAGCCTAGTTCCCTCAGCCTCTCCTCATAAGACTTGTGCTCCAGACCTCTCACCAGCTTTGTTGCTCTTCTCTGGACACACTCCAGCACCTCAGTGTCTTTCTTGTGGTAGGGGGCCCAAATCTGGACACAGTACTCAAGGTGGGGCCTCACCAGTGCTGAGTACAGGAGGACGATCACCTCCTGAGTCCTACTCACCACACTGTTCCTGATACAGGCCAGGATGCTGTTGGCCTTCTTGGGCACCTGGGCACACTGCTGGCTCATGTTGAGCCAACAGTCGACCAACACCCCCAGGTCCTTTTCCACCAGGCAGCTCTCCAGCCACTCTGCCCCCAGCCTGTAGATCTGGGTGCCAAAAAGAAACTATAACAGATGCAAAGAAGCTGACTCCAGAGAACTAGGCAGGGTCATCCCCTGGAAATGCACTCCAGTGAATTAAAATGACATTGAAAATTTCTACGCTCCTACTTTCAAGTCAAAAATAGGCAGCATGCTGATGTACTGCAGAATGTACTGACATTGTAGCCAAAATACAACATACTACAAGTTACAGCTGCTATGCCCCTCTGGAGCTCAGTTACCAGGCATAATTTATAGTATAATCCATAATCTGTGCCAGAACTTCAGTGTCAGAAGTGGTAATGAGACAACTAGGAGACTCCAATTCCTCTTAATGGGCAGAGCTCAAATTAAATTGAATACTCAGATTATTTCCCTCTTCCAACTAGAACAACACCTCCTCGCTGTAGTCCTGTTCAACTTCTGGAGTGCTATCCCTCCTTCTCAATAGTCTCATCCCTGTATGACACCCATTATGTTCTTCATTTGCTATTCGTAACAGAAATAACACATTCCCACCTCATCTGACCACCAGCTCATACCTGTATTCTGTAACTCATTCTGGGCAGTTAACCAAAGCATTCAATTTCTTTAACTGCTATGAATCTAATTTCTTCTTGCATTCAGGTAGGTATAAGAGGTATGGCTTTGCCTTACCACTAATAAAATTACATTCAAGTGGCTTCATCCTCTTTCCCAGAAACTCATGCATCTTGCCCTACTCTAATTCCTTTCTAATCAGCTCCGTGTACATTGCTTTTAAAGTTTTAACAACACTGAATGATTTTAAAAGAAAAGAAAATAAGAGTGCAAAGAACACAAAGTCTAGAAGAAGCTAATTATAGCACTATATCTGACAAAACAGGATGTGTTCATTTGTGAGGTGACCTGTGCAGATTTCCTCGCCACAACGCTTCCTGAATACAACTGCATAATGAGTGAGCAGAGACAAAGACTGAAGACATTCTTTTGATAAATCAGTGAAGCTGAGTCAGTATCCAGTATTTATTACTTGGCAGAAAGCAGACAGCTGGTTTACACCTTTGAGAAAGCAAAGAGAAAGCATCAGCAAAGGTGATATATCCAAAGACAGCAAATGTAGCATGGATAGCACAGATCAGAAGGTGCTGGACTCAACTCATTCATTATGTACATGAATTCAGGAACACTAAAAGCAGATACCTTTTCATAGAATCATAGAATAGTTTGAGCAGAAGGACACCTTTAAAGGTCATCTACTCCAGCTTCCCCTGAACTGAGCAGGGACATCTTCAGCTAGATCAGGTTGCTCAGAGTCCCACGACCTGATCTTGAATGTCTCTAGGGATGGGGCATCTACCACCTCTTGGGACAACCTGTTCCAGTGTTTTACCACTCTCATTGTTAAAAATGTCTTCCTTCTATCTAGTCTAAATCTACCCTCTTTTAGTTTAAAATCATTATCCCTTGTCCTATTGCAACAGGCCCTCCTAAAAAGTCTGTCCCCAACTTTTTCATATGGCCCCTTTAAGTAATGAAAGGACACAATAAGGTCTCCCAGGAGCCTTCTCTTCTCCGGCCTGAACAACCACAACTTTCTCAGCCTGTCCTCATAGCAGAGGTGCTCGAGCTCTCTGACCATTTTTTATGGTCCCCCTCTGGACCCATTCCAACAGATCCATGTTTTCTTGACCTGAGGGTTCCAGAGCTGGACACAGTACTCCAGGTGGGGTCTCACCAAAGTGGAGTAGAGGGGCAGAATCACCTCCCTTGACCTGCTGGCCATGCTTTTTTTTGATGCAGCCAAGCTGTATGGGCCGCGAGTGCATATTGCTGGCTCATGTTGATCTTTTTGTTCAACAGTACTCCCAACTCCTTCTCAGCAGGGCTGCTCTCAATCCCTTCATCCCTCAGCCTATATTGACACTGGGGGTTGCTCTGACCCAGGTGCAGGACCCTGCCCTTGGCCTTGTTGAAACTCACGAGGTTCACATGGGCCCACTTCTATGGCCTGTTCAGGTCCCTCTAGATGGTATCCCATCCCTCGGGTATGTCAACCACTCAGCTTGGTGCCATCTGAAAACTTGCTGAGGGTGCACTCAATCCCACTGTCTATATTGTTAATAAAGATATTAAACAACACCAGTCCCTATATAACCCCCTGAGGGACACCACTGATCACTGACCTCCAACCGGACATTGAGCTGTTGACTCTCTGCATGCAACCATCCAGCCAATTCCTGATTGAGCAAACAGTCCATGGAGACAGTTTAATGAAAAAAAATTAGTTCCCTTATTTACTGCTTACTGTTATTTATAGAGTAGTTTTGTTTGTGTGTTTGTTTTGCTTTTTTGTTGTTTTTATTTTAAAGATCTCTTTTTGTTCCCTTGTTTGACATGATTCACTGTAAGTAAGGAACATCCACTTTTCACCTACAGCAGGGCTCCGGGGCTCTTCAGTTCAAACAATCTGTCACAGGTTATTGTATCAGAGCCATGAGATGCCTGGCAAGCAAATAAAGGTCACACTTCACCATGAAATATTTATAAGAAACATACCTGCAGAGTAATCCTTGCACTGAATATGCATCCTAAAAATGGGATGTGGCTTCCCCTCATAGGCTGCAGCATAATGATTATAGGTCACCCCTATTAGGTTACTTGCTTATAACCAATGCATAACCAACTCTGAATGGATATATAAAGGGGCTGTTCAGGAATATAGCCAGGGATGGAGACTCATGCCCAAATTAAACGTGATCTAGAGCACCTTCACTGGACTGCACTCATCCACCCTGTGAAATGGCTTGAACAATTTCTGGAGTGGGTTTGACCTGGGCCACTCTCAAATCATTCCCAGGCAAAGTGAGGGATTGGTCTCCATATGCACCAAAAATTTAACCACTGCATTTTAAAGGTTAAAGAGTTTTAATGGCAAAGACAGAAGCTTCTCAGTGGATGGCCTCAGCTGCACAACACAGGTATAGGTAGTTAATTACAACACAGTGTAACTGTCTTATGCCAATTTATTTTCCCACAGAAAACGTTTTTGAGTTCTCTTAGCAGCTGCTCAGGAATCTCAGTTCATAGACCATGGAAGGCTGCTGAAGGCATGACACAAATGCAACTTACATCCCTTTATCATTTTGGGAGCTCTAAAGAGCTGTCTTGTACTAAATACACCGAACAATCATGTCTGATGGCTGTCTGATTAAGCTAGCCGCTGGTTTTGGTTTAATCTTGATGTCATACTGCAAGAAAAAATGAGTAATTATGTATTCATTTGCTTTTTTTTTTTTCAATATACAGTAAATAATGAACAGGGTCACATTTTCAAAATAAAAAAGAGAATATTATACCTAGTCCCATGGGGGAAAAAATAAACCTGAAAGTTATTATGAAATGAAAAACACCTTATACTTAGGAAGGAAGAAGCAAATGAAGGTCACACTTGTCACCTAAATTCTTGCATATAAGTTTTTAAGCACTTGACATTGCAGCTTGTAATATTCTTTCAATGCATCTTTTTAATTTATTTATTTATTTTTAAACGAGACAAAAATCCTACTGTCAAGACCAGTTCTAGTGGGGAAAAAAAAGCATTTCAAAACAGTAATTTCTGGCTGATAGTTCTCCTTCACTGCGTAAGAAATCATCACGAAAAAGCTCAGACTATCGAAAATGAATGGTTTACCTGAAGGGACTGAAAACAAATACAAAACAAAGGAAGCCACATGGTAAAAATCAACAGAACAGATAAAGAGAAGAGTCAGACTGTGAAGAGTGGAAACACCAACAGAAAGCAGGTACAAACACAAAGGCCAGAAAAACCCCATGGGACCTTGAGAAAAAGAACTTTAAACTGGACACAAGGGAGGCTGGCAGAGCATAAGTACGTATGAATAAAGGACCTCTGCCTATAGAAGTGGATGCTAGGACAGTATCAGTGGAAATTCTAAAATATGTTTGCCCTGTTCTTCTTCCTTTGGCATCTGTCACTGATGGAGACATAACTCTCTGCTCCATATGCCTTGGTCTGACTCAATACCATCACCCCTATGTTCATATAATCGCCTTGTATGCAGGCTGAAAACCAAAAGGGAATACTTTATATAGAATAGATAACTATGGCCTACTCTGAAGCCATAAACAAACCAGCCTGACATCGCTTTATCCAGTTCTTTGGCGAATTAATTATTAATGCCTTGAGAGCTACGTAAACTACCACACAGAAATTGCACACCTAGGCACATGTATGCACACATATGATAGATGGGTAGAAAACAAGCTTCCTAGCTTAAAAATGAAGAATATCTCTGGAAACATGAAAATTGTTCCCCAAACCTCCATCATTTTCCATAACTTAGTTTAGATAACTTTTACCCCATTACATATATATGTGTATGTATGCATAGATAACAGTGTGTATATGCATACATATGTATGTATATATAAAATACAATATTTAAATTACCTTTTTTAAGATTATTCTCAAAAGTTAGAAAAAAGTCTAAAACCATGTAAATGGGATTTCTAGCAAGGCCACCTGGTGCCCTGTTGGTGGAATAAGAGACTCTCAACAGCACTGAAGTGGGTGTTGTTGCACCTTTCCAGCTCTCCTAAGGTCTTTCAGTTTGTCTCAGCAAAGACTGGGCACTATTCTGCCAGGCAGCTTCTGGCATCTTCTTCATAATAGATTCTCTATTCTCTTCAAGAAATAGGCAAGTTCTTAAACTGCCGTGTGCTTTACCATTCTGACAGTTGTTTTTTTTTCTGTTACTGTTTAATTTTTAATTCCTTTTTATTTATTTTTACTAGAGGATCATTTGAGGACTGAGAGACAATGTGCTCAAAATGCCCATCAAAAGGCTCCACTCTGTTTTTGGCTGCATTCTTGGCTGGAATGGCTGTTCTGAGCACAGGATATCTTCTTGCCTCTAAATATATGAGCACTTCGTGCTTAATAACACAGAAGTTATCATGGTTATTGCTGTAGTAAACAGGGAAATTCACCTCCAATGGACAAATACTGACATTCTAAGCAGATGCACTGACTTCCTGCAAAAATGACATCCCTCCATTGAATACACAGAGAGTGGCCTAATGAATAATTTACACAAGATGCTTAACTTTTTAATGGCTAGAGGCAGAACAGATTAACCTCAGCTTCAGATCACAAGAGAGACCAGAGTTTCACATGCTATGAAACTGGTTACTGAATGGCTGCTATCCCCAAGGGTAAAGGTTTTTCTTTTATCATCTTGCTTGATAGGCTTATGTTGCAGGCTCTTACTATTTCATTTACAATACTTAATTTTGGCATGTTTAATATTGTTATGATTCTTGATAATTTAACTTACAAATTTAAGAAGTAATTCTACAGCGTGGAGAAATGACCTTGTACAGTTCTTTGAGTAGGCATGAAGCTAAATAAGAGACATGTATCAGTTCTTTCTCTGGTCTAAAATACACATATTTTAGTGCTAATTGGACAGTACAGGTAGAAGAACCAGATCAAAGCCTAATTCAAGGAACCTGTGGCTAGAGAAGCAAGCACTCTTGTCTATAATATTGTCTTCCTAGTTTACAACATCCTTCATTAACTGTTATTCACAACTACATTGGATGGTATTTCCCGCTGCTGTTATGAAACAAGAAAGGGTCTGTTTCTTTCCAGAACAGCCATGGTACACAATTTTAAACATCGGTTTTGCTTGAGCTGAACAACCCAAAGGAAGGACACCCGCAGGTGGAAGTGACTGCCAGAATGTCATGCAGAGAAATGACATTCAAAAACAACTCATCAACTGCTCTAGATGGCAAACAAACACAATACTTTAGGGCATCAACAACATTGCCCATCTCCTATAAAGGCATAGTTGCCAGAGTATTTACTTAATTTAAAAGCAAGGAAAATTCACCTCAGATGGTGACAAACTGCGAAGTCTCTGAATCCAATCCACAGTTTTCATTACTATGAAGGCCCAAATCAATAAAAAAATACACAGTTCTCTAGGGAGATTGTTAAAGCATGTGTGAATATTCTCATAATTTAATAATCATTTAAGTTGTCTCACCTAGTTTTTGATGATTAAAAAAAAAGATCACCTAGTTTATGATAGTAGAATAAAAGTTCTGCTTTTCAGAGGTTTGTATGCCTGTAAAACAGTAAATTCTTAGAATAGTAATTTGTTGTTGCACCAAGAATCTACTCACAGTTACAATATCACACTGATACTAAGATTAAAAGCAGAAATAACATGCCAAGCAAGGCATCTCAGCAGACCGGTGTGCAATATGTGTCATACCAGTACTGAAAATACATGGAGAGGATTAACTAGCAAAATCACAGAATGCAAGTGCAAAACATAAAATACACCCATTCAAGCTGCAGAGAAAATGAAGACATAGCACAAGTTTGTTTTTTTTTAAAGGATATTGCTTACTTTAAAACAGAAGCTCCTTGCCTTTCAAGAGGGAAAGATTTCCAGTTGACTTTCTGTAATAATGTGCACATTTAAAGTGAAATCATCAAACCTTGCACGTCCAGGAAATGTTACTGTTTTCACATTATAAATGTAACATTTACAGCTATGCACTTATTAATGTTCTATTTCTGGTTTGATATCACTGGGTGTTTTGGGAGAGCTACGAGGGAGGACTAGGATAAAGGAACAACTGCTTCATTCCTGCCTGGCAGTTCCCATGCTCTTATCAAACTATCATCTGTGATTATCAGCCTGTTTTTAAATATAATCTACTGAGGGTAGAATGTGATTTGCAATATTAAATGGCATCAATGCAATCATGTAGCTCAATTCTCATGTGCCCTTTTGAAAATCTGCTCACTTTTGTACTTAAACTCTTCTTCCCCTACAGAACAGAGCATTGATTCTTCTTTTTTAGTGAGATGAATCCCTCCCCACGTGATTTCACATGTCAGTCTATTCTAATCACTTCCAGCTGTCTCCAAGCACAGTGCAGGCATTCCAAAGAGCTATAAGATCCTTTTCTTTAGGAACTCCACTGGATAGGAAACAGATTACTTTGATGACTCCAAGATGTTGATAAGGAGAAGTCATTTCCAGAATACTAACCTGCTGTTGACAGAAATAATACTAAAAGCATAAATGCCTGTTATACTGTCTGACCTTCTATATGCTGGGTGCTTTCCAAACTCTTTTTTCTTTTGACTGATTTACTGCTGCACTAAATAGTTTGACAGAGGAAAGCTACTATTGTTTCCTACTGCCCAAACAATGCTGAACAAGGTCAGGATTCAAATAAAACCATGGCAGGGGGGAAATCCTTCAGACTACATGAGAGGAAGCAAGACCTGATTTTGTGTTTGCATAGGGTTTTCTTCATAGGGGATAACTAATTCGATTTTTTTTTCTGAAGTATTTTTCCAACCATACACATATAAAGTACACACAAACACATACATACATTATTTGCATATATACACATATGGATGCTGCATAGATACACAGATTTTTAACTAGTTTGTACATTTCTCTGACCTTTGTGGTTTGGTAATAGCTTTCAATTTACAATTATTTGTGAATGCTACTTAACTTGATATTTGCCTTCTCCTGTAGCTCACCATTGAGACTGTTAAAATACTAATTAATTACTAATTAAATACTAATAATAAACCCAAGCAGATGTATTTGACATAACAAAACACATATTCTCATTACCTTTAAAAATACTGATTTTTTTTTTTGCTATTTCTACAAAGCAATATGTAAGCATTCAGTTTTGCCACAAAAGCAAAAGCACCAACTCATTAAAACTTAGTTGTAAACACTGCTTTTCTAAATAGTGAATTTTATGGTTACCAAATAGTGTATGTCACAAACTTGTGTCTCTTACTAGAACACCTCCTTTTAAGACTAGACACAATCAATAGTGAAAATATTCAAGTTTATTTTAATACCACTTGCAAGTTTTTATATTCACACTCTTTCATTGCAAACGTAATTGGAAAGTAAATTAATATCTAAAATTAGTGACTATATCTATATCCTTCCTCTTTCATATATAGACCAAAATATATATTATGTAATTGAATGCAGACATACAGCTTTACATATTTTTTCTTTATTTGAAGAATTTAAAAAACAAAAAGATTCAGCATAGTAAGAAACTGGTTTTTATGGTGGTAGGTTTCTTCTCTTTTGCTAACACCGAGTGAAATGTTAATTTTTATACATAAATATAGCTTTTCCAATAAACTAGAAAAATGTACTTTTAAAAGTAGCCACAGTAGTTTCAAAAGCATTCAATATTAATTTAAGACCAATCAATTTTCTAGATTTTTACATTTTATTTCTAATCTCCATTTCTGAGAATTAACCATAAAGGAAGTCTTTTCAGGATTACTTCCTATTTTTAATGGATATCCGTATCCATTAAGAAGGCTGCTGATTCAGCTCTTTTCTATGATTAAAAATCTGAGTTTTTCTTTCCCTTCAGTCTCCCAAAGAGATAACTAACTAAATTTTGGAAAAAAGGTTGGCTGTCTGCGTGTAGATTGTATGTTTATTTACTCTTTACTACTTTTTCACTAGTACAAGAAGCACACTATGAATGTATGCATCCTACATATACTTCGTTAAATATTATGTAATGTATACATTGCATGTATGTGAATGTACATATGTGTGTATATATGCATATACACATGCACACAGACCAGGAGCACTAAAACATTGTATTCAGCCTCTTTACCTTTCTGTTTTTCCCTCAGACAAGAAGAGAACCTCTCTACAATGGCTTCCTAACTGTTTTTTAAATGCACAGGCAGCCAAAGGATGAGAACACCCCAGGGAAACTTTGTCTTGGATGATCACAGGTTTTAAATACCATGGGAAAAGAGATCCTCACTTCATGTAATACGTTCAGCTCCAAGAAAATTGTCAAGTGACACCAGCTGAGGACCTAAGACATTCACACTGGTGAGAGTAAACTGCTTTAGCTCTGATATATTTTATCTAAAATCATCAATTAAATATAGATTAAATTTACTACCAAGAATTAGGTCAAAAGCACTAATTGAGCTTAAGACAGTTTTCTACATGCAGCTGCTTCCATAGCAGCTTGTACCCTAATCTCAAATATCTTATCTCCCACCTTCTTATTTCCCAAAAGCAAAATAACTGTAAAACTTATCTGCACAGCTCTCATATCACAATTATATAAACTTATGTCCTCAACATGGAGAAAGGTGTAAACCAGGCTCTTTGGTGTTTAGCATATGTTGTAAAGGGGAGGTCAGCATGATCACTATACCAGGAAGAGAGAAGACCAAAAAAAACACCGAAACAAAACAAAACAAAAAATTGGTGGTGATTTCCTGCCAGTCATAGATTTTCCTACTCTGTGCTTTTAGGCAACAGAAAAGAATAGGCAGCCTACTGTAAGGGACCAAACACTGAAGCACACATTTTCCTGAAGTATCTCTTCATTTGGCAAGACACTTGTGCAGATCGTAATTTAGGCAGGATCCAAACTCTGCTGTGTCAACTAGGTTGTGGTCTTTTCGTTTGTTTGTTTAAGAAAACAGCCAGTCTTCTATCTCAGCCATTTGTTCTCCTTCAGTGGGAATTCTTTGTTTGCTGTAAGGCTTGGTAAATTAAGCACATTCAACAACGAGTTGTCACTGTGGTAGAAATGCAAAAGCAGAAGTGATTTCTAAGTGGGTGTAATTACCTTTAAGCAAGCCTAAATGGGTTTCACCTTCAGTGCAACCATAGGTAACAGAAAAGGGCTACAGCTTGTGCAAGTTAACATAAAATGACAGAATGAATCAGTACACCCTGAAGTTATTTGCTTTTCTCACTTCACTTTTCCAACTGACGTGCAGGTTTTGCCATTTCAAGCTCTTTTCTGATTACGGGCCAGAAGTCAAATGATGAGTAACTCCCTGTAGCTGGTTGGAGTTGGTAAAGCAGCTACATGAAAATACCAACAATTCAACTCATCACAGAATCTGTGACAAAACTTCTGATAGCTGATCTCATGAAGTATCCCGACTGCATCTGTGGTTGTAAACTAGTTCTGTGTGAGCAAAAAATGCAAACTATCACTACAACAAGGGAGCTCCATAGGAGCAAGAGAACAACTCCCAACAGCCCCACAGTCCACGAAATGAAATGAATTTCCTGTCTAGGAGGCTGGTAGGTACTATTAAGGTAGGAGGAAACAATCGTTAGTAGTTCACTGGATGCTAATTTCATTAATAATGACAGTTCCTTTATCTCTAGATAGTTGGACATCATCACAAAGCAATAACGAAAAAACATATATACAAAATACTAATTTGTGTAATATATATGTCTTCTATTCTATTCTGCAATTAGTTTAAGATGTCACCAAGTAACCAAAAAACGTTGCCATCTCGATGCACTAGGATATCGCGTTTCTATTCCATAGGCATAACTGGCTACATACAGGGTCAGGAGGTGGAAGAATCTTGCTGTGATTGTGCAACAGCTGAACTCAAGCACAGATTTACTGAAAGGGTAACAGAGCAGAGTGTAGCCATTCATTAACAGTGACAGGTAGGATACGGGTGATATTACGATCTGGTGTTAGTCTCTACATTATCCCTTCATCTGGAATGGGATTAAGTCCTAAATATCCTAATTTAAAGAAGACTGTTTTTCAAATAACAAGGTACCCTAAAAATTAATCGTGGCTTCTGAGTTTTGAAAGCCATGAGGGTCACTAAATCAAAAGCTTTGTTTTATCCAATGCCTCTTCTCGTTCATCAAAAGAAAGGAGAGAAAGTGACTGCTTGAGATAATCTTTCACTTACAATAAATCCAAACCAAGAAAAAAAAACCAAACCCTTAAACTGAACTCTGGAGCATCACTTTTTGTTAAAACACAGCTTCTTCTTCTGCATGTCACATCAGATATACTGTTACATTCAGGCTAAGAGATTTTACTGCTCTTTATGTAACTACACACCAGGTCACCAGATATTTTATCAACCATACTGAAAACCAAAAAACTTTTTTTTTTCCCCAACAGTATATTAACAAAAGCTTCACACTCACAGTCTGTATTATAATCTTATGTGTACTAATGTGCTTCTATAAAGGCTACATGTTATTATAAATGCTGTGGCAGTTAAAAACCAGAACATCCACAGTCACACTGAACTCACTGTGTCAATAGTCTTCCAAAAATGTCAACACCCTCTGGGGTAAGAATGGAACACATAACTTATGCAAGATACTTTCATGTCCCAAATTCCCAAGTGACATGAAATAATCACTTTGTTTCCCCTTTATATGAGTAACTCCAATCAGTACATCAATGTTTCAGTAGTCAGGTTGAATACACTTTAGGAATACACAGCTTATACTTGCACTGAAATTCCTTTTAAGACAAGTCCATTTGGTGAAAAGCATCTTTTGAAACACAAGGAAAAAGAATGCTTTGTTATGGAGAAAACATTTAATTGAGGAAAAAAAAAACAACGAAGTATTTGTTAGCATTTTCACCACAACGCCGCTTCTAAACCTTTCTCCTCAAAGAACATATCAGATTATTCAGACTCTAAAGCCACCAAGGACAAACTTTGAAGCAGGAGAAGATCTGCTATAAGGTGTTGATGTAACACATTTGATGGGAGAAGTATTCATCCTGATACACAAATTAAGAGAAGTTTTCATTAAAGCATTCTCAGTAAAACCTGAAATCATTCTACACTACAATCCAACACTTTATCATTATATCTGAACTTTAAGAAGACCATTTTACCATGGAATGCCTGCTTCTGTGTTTATTTGTTGTTAAGGGGGAGGAATGTGGGGTGTGTCTGAATATGCTATTTTTTATTAAAGAAGTGCTTATTAGTAATTTGTATCAAATTTTTATTGAAGTTTCATTACATTATTTGACAAAAAATGAAACTTCTCTAATCTAGTTATCTTGTTAAACGGGCCAGTTACATTTTGACCAAAAATTATTTAGCAATTAATTTTATTCTTACTTCACAACATCTCATAGATAGTTTTTTTTCCAACTTACCCTTTTCTATACTCCTGTATACTTACCTATTACTTATCTTCCTCAATAAGTAAAAAACACCTATTGAAGTACGCTTCCAGTAACAACATATCAACACTAACTCATACTCATTGGTACAAGTATTACAAGTAATTTCAATTGATAAACTTCTTTTTTTTTCTCAATTTTACAAAAAGAGATTACTGGTTGAAGTGATAACAACTCTGCTGCCAGGGTAAAAGGTTTGCCTTCTTCAGTGTGTAGATGCTGAGTTGAGGAAAAATTAGTATTAAATAAATAAAAGCTAAGAGTAAATTTTACCAGATTAGAACATTAGCCTGTATTCATTATAATGTATATTGTTATGATTACCATGCATTTATTTCTAAAGTAATTTCAACTTCAAAAAATTCCATGTCAGAATTTTTTTCTCCCCTTTAAAACAAACTGACCTCTGAATTACAGAGGTCAAAATTAATAACTATGTCTGCCGGCCATTAAAAATAAAATTAACTAATAATTTCACAAATCTCTCTAAAGATACCTACTGGATGCCATGCAATGTAGTTCTTTTGCTAGTTGGGAAGTATTTCTATTGTTCTTTCTGGGTGGAGTGGCACTCTCCCTAAACTGTGTTCAAACATAATTACGATGAAGATACTGATTTGATCTTCCTTTTTAAATTTGCTGGGGAATCTTCTCTTAGATTAAGCTCCTAATCTGTTCTCAGTGATATCATGCTCATTGTCAGATACAGAATTAAATAACCTCATTAGTACTTCATACATTGAATAGCAGGAAAAGATACTGATGTGGTTTTGTCTAGATATTTTCCCTTTCCTAGAAACTCATCCTTAAAGAGCCAGACTCACAGCCACATCAAAATTACTGTCCTGAAAGACAGAAAAAGCAGGACACCTCATTCAGTTATGTAGAACCAAAACTAGTATCCCTAGAGCTGGGACTGCTAAGGAAAGAGAGAAAGCCAGAGACCACGTAACGGCAACTCCAACAGTTTTTGAGATCATGCTGAAGTTCGACTAATGCTTTACTTGACACAAGCAAAACATGCAGCAATCTCTGCTCCAACCATCCTTTCCAGACCTTCTTGTCTTTATAAACAAGATGTTCATTTCATTGAATCTTACCTATATATAACAATTTTATGCTAATGATATCAATCTGGGCTTTTGATACTTGCCTGATGTAGTTTCAAATTTCTTTTTATCATTCAATAGAGGTTGATTTAGTCATCAAACTACACGATCACTTAAAACCAATCTATTAACAAGCAAAATCTAGACAGTCATTCTGCAATCAAGGTAGCTCTTATCACTCCCAGGGAAATCATGCATACAGTTAGTTTTCAGGACTGAAACTGTTCTCTTCGTTGCGCTAGGCAGGTGTCTACTGAAATATCCAGACTTAGAGTCAGTTTTACTTTCTTTGTTTCCAAATTGTGTTCCAGTTACAGAAAGCAAACATTTGTAACACCATTCTCAATTTCTCCTTTAATCTTCCACTTAATCTCCTGGTTGTTTTTTTTGTGGGTTAGTTTCCTTTTTTTTTTTTTTTGAGATTCATCAAAATCAATAGCAAAAAAGCTACGAGTCCCTAACAAAAAGCATAGCCTAATGCACATGTTTTAGTGGTGTGACAGCATTCTGCTAAATTTGCAAAACTACTAAATAGCAGGAGATCATACCCTCCCCAGCTCCTTTACTTAATTGTTGCACTCTTGCCCAAGTGATTTCTAGTATAACTAGTGACACCATATTTCTTCATCTTTCCTTTTTGACTTTGTGTTCAGAGGGAGAATTTATTAAGGACTAAGGTGCCTAGTTCTAGACAGCTAAAACACACCACATTTCAGTTCTGTGTGTTCCTGAATATCTTGTTTATGCAGAAGTTTGTATGGTCTGTACAAAAGATGTACCTCCCTTCACCTTTGTCTGTCAAACTCTCTGTGGCCCAGTCAGAGGCTTGAGCTACCAGTGTACTAACATCAATTCACCACACTCATACAGGAAGGTTCTTGCTAATAAAACCTATCTCTACTGGTTTTGAGTTTTTTTCTTTCAGGGACAAAAAGCTCACTGGTTAAAACATTCACTTTTTACAAATTCTCAATTACTGACAAATTTATTCAACAAGCAATGCATGATTTTGGAGAAGCCTATAAATTGCACCAGTAGCTTATTGGGCAGTTTGAAAATTGAGTAAAAAGCACATAACTATTTCCCAAATTTAACTTGTACTACCATTATTGTCAGTTGAGTAAAGGAAGAAACACGGTCAGTATATTTTTTGCCATTAACTTGTACAACAATGTATAGATATTTAGTAGGAAATCACAACTTCTTTTAATTCCAACAGCAACACTGCTGAAATTGCTCACAACTGGCTCATCCCAAACAACTCTGCAACAACCACAAAATATGTAACACAGTTCTCCTTATCCTTCCTAGAGCTGGAGTGACCTATATCAAAAATTTCTTCAGATAAATTATTAGATTTACATGGACAGAAAAATGACAACATGTAACAGATTCACAATCTCATTTGCCACAAGTTTATGGAGAAATGTCAGCTCTGTAACATTTTGAGATGTTTTACTTCTCTTTGAAGGAACGGCACTTATTGCCTAATTCTGATCTTACACTTAGTATCTCAGCAAATACAAATGCTGTCAAATTTTTATGTTATTTCTCAGAGCAAACTGCATAAAAAGAATAAGCATAAAGAAAAAAATGAGAAAAGTATGTTTATGGGTAAAAGAACAAGGCATGGCATAAAATAGCATGGACAGAAAATAAAATTTTAATAGAAGTATATATAATGTGTTAGTGGGGTTTCAAGTAATTAAATATTCATTATTTCTGTACCTTGAGAATTGTTGTATTCCCAAGCATATAAAATTTCAGTCTGCCAGCTACAATCCTAGCTTAGAGTAGATGATCTCACTTTCCTGAACTATTTTGCAAGCACTACTAATGATTTACTTGATAAATGCTTCAAATGAAAAACTGTAACATCTGGTTTTTATTTATTTATTTAACAGAAGAGCTTCTAGCTCCAGTTGTATGGTTCAGATTGAGAGAAATCAAGAACAGCAAAATACAGCAGCATGATACCTTGGCTATTTCCTTGCCAATAAAAATATCTCTATGAAGTATAAATCACTGTACTCTGCTGTTAAAACCAATAGCAGATGATGTTCAATAATAGTCAATCCATGGTTGACCATTTAATATCTCACCTGGTTTATAAATGTCTATGTCATGTTATTAAATGCCAAGTCATAAATGTTACACTTAAGTAATACAAAAAGTCAAAGTTTAACTCCAGCAGATTACTATAATCCACTCAGGAATGTTTTCTGAGTTTTTAATTTTATTTTGGTAATCCACCATGTCATTGCCTAGTTGTAAAAAAAGAAACATCTAGTAGATTGTAAAGAATATAAAACTGTACACTTTGTGCTCACTGATAATGCTTTGCTCACATTTGCAAATAGGACATATGGATTCAAACAAGATTGGAGATTGCAAAAATATCACAATCAAACACCACTTTATTTCACTTTTAATCGTGTTTAGGAAAGGCTGCAAGGCATTGCAGAAGGATTTAAGGTAAACTGAATGGAGAATGCAAAGTAAAACGAAGTTCAGAGCCCATGCAAGGACACATCTGTTCTCTTTATGTCAAATGAAAACTGCATCACCAAATATTGGGACCCCAAACATCAAAACTAGTCAAAAGAGAAAAGACAGTGTTTGCAAGGTGCAGGTGAAGATAACCAAACTGCAGGTTTCTAAATCTGTTCCAGAATATCCCTGAAGGTCATGTAGAATAAAATAAAAAAACAGGTTCTAAATTAATTTGAAAGCACTCAGAAAATAAACCTCAAAATTAATAAGGACATCTGAATGATTGATCCCTCAAGACCAATGGGTAGCTAAAATGAGCAAAACCAAAAGGTTGATAACGAAGCTACTATAAAGCTGAAAATAGTAGTTTACCATGTTGAATCCAAGGATGCCCATCACCTGTAAATTTCCCTCAGTTCCCTGGGTTCAAACACAGGGAACTAACACTCAAAAATAGTCCAGAAACAGGTGATAAAAACAAATGTTTCAGTGGTTGTAAAGACTCCTACACACAGAGCCTTTGACCAGGCTCTGATTGCTTAAAAAGGAGCTGAAAAACACTGCACTCACAACTGATGCAAAATGATCAACGAAACAGTCAGACCTGGCTCCACAGGCAAAATAAACAGTTGCCCTTGGCAACAGGCTGCCAGAAGCAGCAAAATGGCTGTGGTCCTCCTGCCTGCAGGGTTTATGCCACAAACTGGGAGAGTCACGACTACTGCTGGTGCTCCTCTCCTCCTCCTTTCTCCTGCTAATCCAGCACTGGGGGCAGCTCACCAGGGATGCAGCACTTGTCTGCTCTCACTCTTCCCTCCTCCTCTTCCTCTGGCCTCCCTGAAAAAGATGCCTGCAGCTTATTCTGGAAAAATAAAAAATGCTATGCACTCTAATTTACACTTTCTTTAAAATGCAAACATAAATGGCCATCTCATGAAATTCGGGAAAAAAAGCATAGCCCTGGTACAAATATACATCAGTAAATTTCAAAAAGATAATCCGGATAAATCACTAGCAGAACACATGACCAAGTTTCAAAGAAGATTTTTACATGACAAAAGAAAAATTAATTAAAAATAACTCAATGTTTCATTCTTGTTCATTAGAAAACAAATGTGCACAGGGGTCTGGAGAGCGAGTCTTATGAGGAGTGATAGAGGGAACTGGCGTTGTTCAGCCTGGAGAAAAAGAGGCTGAGGAGATACCTTCTTGCTCTCTACAACTACCTGAAAGGAGGGTCGGTTTCTTCTCCCAAGTAACAAGCCATAGGACAAGAGGAAATGGCCTCAAGTTACACCAGGGAAGATTTAGATTGTATATTAGGAAAAATTTCTATACTTAAAGAGTTATCAAGTATTGGAACAGGCTACCAGGGAAGTGGTGGAGTCGCCACCCCTGGATGTATTTAAAAAGATAGGTAGACATAGAGCTTAGTGCTTTGGCTTAGCAATGGCTTTTATTAGTTGGCTGATGATTGGACTAGATGATCTGAAAGGTCCCTTCCAACCCGGGCAATTCTATGATTCTATGATTATCAGGTGCATAAACAAAGTAATGAAGTAGGAAAGGGACCTTAGCAAGAGTAAGCTGCAGCAAAGGGAGAAGACAGTATAAATTCAGCACACAGAACCCAAAACAGCTACTTTTACACACACAAATTATTATTTCAAACTGATTGTTTCCAACTCTGTTCTTGACATTTATTGTGTTTATTCTACTAACTGATATATATGAACTAGCGTAACACTGAAAAATATCTGCTAAGGGCAACAATTCTTCTTTCGGTGAAAGCTGAGGACACTTAGCACTTGGTAGGAGAAAGACTCCATGTAGAAGGACAGATCAAGCACAACACTGCAGACTTGCAAGTTCATACTTGGTGACGCAAGGCAGAAGAACCTTGCCAAAGCAGCTAAGGTCTCACACAATCTCATGCCTTTATTCAATCCCCACAAGCAGAGGCCTGCAGTCTTCAAGCTGCGCTTTATAACTAAAAATTTTCATGACTGAAGAAAGACAAAAGCACAAAGGGTAACAAAGCTTTAAGCCAAGCAGTGCATGACAATTGAGGGAAATTCTACTGAAGCCCACCCTCCAATCTCCAGAAACCAACACAACCCAAGCAAACAAACATTATAATTTTGAATCATTGGTCAACTCTTCAGTTGTCTCTCACTGATTAAACAGACCTGAGCTTCCAATAATTACAGTAAAAAACAGACATACAAAAAAAAAAACCCAAAACCTAGTAACACAACATGCAGACTTTGCTATTGTAGGAGCATACTTTTGGCTGAAGCTGGTGAAGATTTCCCTGCTGTCATGGGGAGGCTTGTGGTGTAAGTTGGTTCCTCCAGCCCTAAAACCACCAAGGTGCAAAGCATCTGTACTGCTTCAGGAACATGGACCTGCTTCAGATTTGCTGGAAGTGCTACTAATTCTCCTTAGTTCTCCAAATATTTCTGTTTTCACTTTTTACTCTTGCCCATTCTGGTTCTGCAGTATTGCGGCAGTGAAAGGGAATTAGTCAGGAGAGACACATACGCACATAGTGAAAAACATGGCAAGAGGGCAGACAGGAAAAGCACTAATTATTTTCCAGTCCCTGTTGTCTACTGCATGATTATCTGTGTATCACTCCTTCCACACAGCTGATGAGTGTCTCTAGGGGATCAGCAGGTTTCTCAAACTCTAGTTAGATCCAAGAATTGCTGAGACATTAAATAAAATGAAAGAGGTTCTCACATATTGAAGGGCCAGCAGCCCTAACTGGCTCTACCCTCAGGCTGTTAAGAATGAGACTGACACTACACTGTTTTTGCTAGGGACAGAGGCTGCTTTGCTGGATCTAACCTAGGACGATAGGTTCTCACAGATGGCCACTGAACACAATGAAGTGTGTTCAAACACACACTGAAGTTCAAAACATAATTTAGCTCTGTCATCAAAATAGGCTACTAACAGGGTTTTATAATTTTACGTATGGAAGATTTGTATACTACTACCCATTCGGCCTCAAGTGTCTTCCCATTTTATAATCAAAATATTGCATAATGTAGTCTGTATGCAACAGAACACTAAATGCATTGATTCCTTCCATATGTTTTTTGAGTCATTATAAACGTATACAAATAATATTTTTGGAGGAATACCATCCTCCTCCTTTAGGCACATATTAGCCAATCTGCATCTATGCATCTTTTTCTATGTCAAGCCCAAAAATCAGTCCCAGGTGGCATTAGTTATTTAAATGCCATTGACAGCTTCATGAGAAATTCATAACTGTGCTCACAGTGAAGGGAGGCTCACTGTGAGTCAAACAATGCCTGAGTTTTGGACAGTTGCTATAATACATAGCTCTTTTAAATCAAGGATTACTATGTCAGACAAGGAGCTTCTCCTGCAATGCTTTGCCTCAAGGAAAATAAGGCAGATTATTTTCTTCTATGAAAGGACAAATCTAATTAAAGAATGTGTAACCTGACCTTAGAGAAACACACAAAAATGGAGTAAAATAACACAGAAGTTTACTTAGTGCATGCTTTCACGAACCAATTAAAATCACTAGTTGCACAACATTACAACAGATTTTCATTATATTGTACATAAGGAAGGAGAATTTCCCCATCCTCACAATTCCAGTGAATCAATTATCTTGGAAAAGGAACAAAAATACCACAAGGTAAAACACTATAAAATTAAAACAACCACACTGCACAACTAGAAGAAACAAAATCAGGATAAATAAATCTGTAATTGTCAAGTGCAAATAATATAAATCAGTGTTAAGTTCACTTCCAACTCACACAAGGTTGCTATCTATAGTTCATTAATGCAAAGAACTTTTATACCTATATCCTTCAAACCAGTAGTAAAGTTACCATTACTTATCACACAATGCTATTAAAGTTTATGTATAACCTCAGTTCAGGAAAACAGCCTAGAATGATGGAAAATACACCTAGATGCATTATATGCATAACAACTACAGGTCCAGCTAAAAAATAAATTGAAGCTTTAGACGTCCAAGACTACGATCTTGATGCATCTTCAGGAGCAACACACAATGCTTGAGATACTTAGTCTTTCTGCCCTGAATAATTTCTATGAGAATATATTTAATTGAGCAATAGTGAGATACTGCTGTTAGTACCAAGTAAGAAAAGACAAACAGCACTTACTGTCTTCTGAGTTGGAAACAAAGGGGAACTGACAGGAGAATGGGCACTTTCCCATAGCCTAGGCAGGCTCATAAAGGTTTTATTTCCACACATAAGACCCATATATTTGGATAATACAAACAGAAATTCAACCCAGAGCCGCTTCTTTGAAACTCCCAGTGTCATAGAAAACCTTAGAACTGGGGTGAAATGTAGGAGGAGGAGATAGAGCTGGGATATGAAGAAGGACCAAGTATCTCATCATCACTTCTACTGAGATGCAAGAAGTCACAATGATACAGGATCTGTGAAATACAAGGAAGAGGCACTGACTTCACTCAGACAGCTCTCAGCAGAGCTGGCTTAGCTCATTTGCCTACTGTCACAGTAGAAACCACTGGGAATAGATTTCAATATCACAAAGCACACGATGAGATACCGTGAGTTAAAAGGCACTGATGTGGAACTTCAGGGCATCTTTTTTTTGTTTTATTCTTTCTCAATTCAGACCAAAATGGGTTTTACACTTCTGTCTGTGACTTATTCCCATGTTGATAAATTATAGTTATCACTGAAACAGCTGGATACAGCAGTAAGAACAGGTGGAGAGTTTACCCATCTGCTACACATTAATAACTATAAATAGGATAGTGCAAAATCAATTAAGTTTAAGGCCATATGACTTTTTAGCCATAATGTCCCAAATACTGTGTAAAGTCTGTCAGCAGCAGCAATAACCAGTCTCCCCTACATGTACCCAGAAGAATGCAATTTGGTACTGATTCACAGAAACAGACATCACAGAAAAATTCAGGAAGAACTGAGATGTTATCAGATTTAAAAATAAGACCAGTGAAAGGGTGAAAACAAGTGAGAAAGTTTGAGAGGAGACAAAAATAGAGTTACAGAAACCAGGGGGAAGCATAGGAAACTATTTTTAAGGTGTCATTAGCACTTACTAAGTTTGAAGTGAGAATAAAGCAAAAATTAAACATCCCACAATAAAAGCTTACATTGAATAATTCATGGAAAGGTTACTTTCCTGAAAGAAGTGGAGTCTTCATGTTTTTCTAGATCCTTGATTTACATACAAGTAAGATTGTGGTCGGTATGTTTCAGATGATTAAAGCAAGGAGGGGGAATTCAGGAAACCAAACAAACACAGGACTCTCAGCCACTTGTGAAATTTCTGTGAACATGAGTACAACTGTTTCCCTGGGTACAACGACAGCTACACTAACAGTACACTTGTCAGAACTTCAGCTGCACGGAAAACACACAAAACACATTTAGAGGTGTTCAGTTCTCTCTAAATATAAGTCTTGCTTCACAATCACAATTATCTAATCAGTTATGAAATTGCATTGGCATAAGGCTAAGTGAAAATGAGGATTAGTCACTCTAACTCTGCTGAAGCATCTGTCAAGGATATAATTTCATAGTGGTTTTCTTGGATGAAGACTACAGTTGCCACATTGGCGAACAAGATGGATGAATTCAAAGACTGCAATTTCACTGCAATTCAGTTGCAATCAAAGACACCATTTTTACAACTGCACTGGTAAAACTAGGTATAAATTGCCAGTGTCCCATCCTGTCACACATTAGGAGTATCACACACACAAAAAAAAAAGCTGGTTTTGGGTAATCTGAATAGAAACTCTAGTCCTAGAGCCCAAGCACATGACCCAAGGCACCTGCAGTTGATACAGTTTGGGAGTCTCTTCAGAAAACCAAAGAAACAGCAAGGTGAAAAAAAGTATCCAGTCCCACAACTTCCTTAGAATTGACACATTGGCAGAGCAGCAAGTAGGGAAGAAACTACTACTACACCTGACCAGTCCCTGAGATACTTAGTTTAGCCCCAGTCACGTACACAAATGAAAGCAAGTGTGTGTATGAAAGAATATTTCTGTGAAGTGCCAATGGGTATAACTGAAAGAAGTAGGAAATTAATACATACATAAAAAACCTTGGAAAAATACTAGCATGAAACCTAGATCTGACCGTATGTAACAGTAGCTGCAAGAAATGTGAC
This sequence comes from Gallinago undulata, assembly GCA_026546715.1. Lineage (NCBI taxonomy): Eukaryota > Metazoa > Chordata > Aves > Charadriiformes > Scolopacidae > Gallinago > Gallinago undulata. Next base: position 10,196,665 of record JAOTQQ010000001.1, on the reverse strand, counting down.
ACCATGGACCAAATATATTCCACGCTGGAATATAGCACAGTGACAGATACAGCACAAACAGAGCAGAGGAAGAGTTATTCAGACAGTATTCAGACTGTCTTTGGTTTTGTTGCTGATCCAGAAGTTAAAGCTCCTTAGCTGGATATATAAATTGGCAACCAAAACCAATAGTATAACACACAGAAGTAAGTTTTAAAGTAGGTAAGTGATTATCAAAACCTCTGTTTATACATTAACGTAAATGAAACTAGACAAATGAGAACAGATGTTGTCTTGGGGCGATTATTTACCATTGCTAAATGCATAAAAGTGCAACAAATGTAGCTATTAGCATAGGAATGCTTTCATCCAGTTGTAATCTCAACATTCATTGAATTAAGAGAAAGTAATAAACCTAAACATATCTTTTCCTTCTCCACATTAGAAAAACATAACATACACCATGAAGACAGAAGTCTAGAGGAATGTAATGTTTACACAATCCCATAAAAAAATGTAATGCCAACCACAAAGCTTACATCTTGCTCAACATGTGAGCTTTAAAAAAGGCAGGAGGGTTCAGATCTAGTGATGTGGCTATAGACCATCTCCGTAAGTCATTCAGTTCATTTGATCTTTATACCTGGAGTTGCAAAATTCCTTCTTCTGCAGCCTAGCCTTGTCTTTTTTTTTTTTTTTTTTTTTTTGGGGGGGGGGGGTGGGGCAGCGCGAAGAGCAAAGACAAGACTCAATGCAACCTCTGGAAGAGCTAAATATTAAGATATGTTTTTTTCCTAAGTTATTCTTCATTTGCTGACTCCAGAAAAAATAGTTCTGTTTGCCAAATGTCTTAGTTCATACGGTACCAGGATAAGTGCTACACAAGATGTTGAAAATGGTCAGCAACTGGCTGCAAAAACCTTGAGTTCTGTTATTCAGAGTTAACACTGTTTTCTCCATTTCCCAGATCACTTTGAAGCTAGAATAAATTGTAGCCATAATAGATTTTCAAATAGATTTTTTTCTTTGACTGTGTGATGATTCCTGGGTAAAAGAATGGAAATAAATGAAGACTTTGACTACCTTTAATGGAAAAAAAACCAGTGTCTTCTATCAAAATTTCATCATATATGAATTTTTAGAACAGTGAAAGAGAGAATGCCTTGCTCATGAATCTAACAGTCTTCGCTCTACAGGTGAAGGCAGCTTTCTGCTCTTAGCTCAGCCATGTGTCAGGAAATTTAAACTACCCAAGAGCTCATCTTCAATTACACTGTTCACAGGCACAAGAAATCACTTTTTTCGATTAGTCTTAATGTTTACTGTTTAACACAAACTGAACAGTCTTACCCAAACTGAAACAATCTCTGTTTATTACACTGACTGCATCTTTTATTTCCCTTGATTTCCATGGCCTTGCTGGTAGTAACTCTGCACATCATGCAATGGAAAAATAGTGCATTATCACCATTTTTTGGTACTTTGTCACAATAACTAGTTGTGCACAGTCCTGCACCTTGTCTGATTGTCTAAAATTAGCTACGTTCAATTTGCAATTAGAATTGTTTACCCTTGAGAACTGTAGGCTATCAAAAAGCTGATCCTAAACTTTTACTAATCAAAATAGACTGAGAAACCATTTTTCTTTGTATCTAGAAGTCTGTTTATTTACATATAAAGTAATTGTTACAGCTTCTTGGATGCCCTTCCAATATATCATTATGTTTTTGAACAGTCATAAAAGCATATGTTTTACACATAAAAAAAAAAAAAAGAACAAATTATCAAATACCTCCTGCTCTTTAAGTCCAGAACACCAGCATTCCTGTTCATCCAGGATTAATATGCCCATTATTTCATATCCCATAGCATGTGCTAGAATTTAAATTCGCAGCACAGTCAATGATTAACTATCTAAATTCTTTTTACTTTAACCATAAGATCATACTTTTCTTTTGCCAGCAGTCTGTTATACATCATCTCTTTCTAATGAAGAAACATTACATTTTCCTACAACAGAAATAAACAAAAACAGATTTGCGTCTTCATTTTAGATAAACACACATAATGAAATGCTAAAACAAACCTTTCTGAAAATGTACAGACCTCTCAGCTCTGCAAAATATAGGCAGTAATCTCACAAGGACAGAATTCCTAATGATTTCTGATGATTTACATTCATAGTTGGGTCAGAGTAGGATGTATGGAGACAATGAAAATCCTTCTCCCTACAGAACACAATGCAAATTGGACAGCAAATACTCGGTATGCTGACATACAAGCAGATGGAGACTTTCTAGGGTTTAATAATTCCCATTTTAAAAGCTCTTATCATTTATATTTCAGTAGCATTTAAAATCCATGGGTAGGATTGCGCTGAGCTAAATGGAAAGCAAACAGAGCTGGCAGACCAAACAGTCAAGTCAATGACTGGAAAGGGAAATGCAAAACGTTGTCCATGGATAGTCAGTTTTAGAACCAAGAGCCCTGAATACCCAGTTCAAGTCCATCTACAGCAAGTGTTATGAGTTACTGTGGGTGCAGACAGCCACTTGGCTGAAAGAGATGGCTTGCCTTCATAAATGACTGTAAAGCTGAATTCCACTCTCGGGTACACTGGTGCATATGAAGCAAATTCTACTGTGTCAGTAAAGCTACTTCAGAGTTATACAGATTTAAATAACAGCAGATGATGGGCTTTAATCTGCTGCCTGGTTTATAATAGCTCAGTGGTTCACTCAGAAATGTTATATACCTTTATTATAACAACTCTAATACCCATCTTCTTGAATAAAGAAAGATCTGATTACATTAATCCAAACAGTATATAGTGCATGACGGCAATAAACCAACCTGCCAGCTTGCATAAACATACCAAAGAGGAAAAATAACTGAGTGGACACACATTTGAGCTTACCTTGTCATGCCCACTGGCTAACTTTTCAGTGTCTGGTACTCATAGGTATTCAGGCAACTTACTGAAGTTGCTGCAGTTTGTCACTGTTTTTCTTGTACTGAGAGCAATAGTACAGTGTACTTGTGCACAGTTTAGCACTAGGCCTTTATTTTTCTTATCCAGAATTTTCTTGCTTATGTAGTGTAGAAGCTGTTCTTGTTGCCCTTGATGTCCCTCGTCAGTTTCAATCCTAGTTAAGTGTCACTTTTCCTAGACACATGACTATTCAGTATTTCTAAATTCCTCCTTTATAGCCTAATTAGACTACTGATTTTTGAGTAGAAGTTGGGTTCAGAGATTTAGGCATCCTGTCCTATCTACATAGCTGGTTACTTTAATGCTATTGATCTTACTGCAAACAGTCTATGGAAATTACTGTATGTGTAAACATGTGGGAATATTTTGGAAGAAAGTTAGCAAGTGCAGAGATATATAGAATTATGCACTTTTCAATGCTGTCTGGGTTTTGAAGTAGGACATACTAACGTCAACCTTTTTTGACAGTCTCCTAGTCCGGGTATAGGTTGAGCTGGTTATGGAAGTTTATATTTCTGATAGCTATAAGAAAAGATTTCAGTTCCCCATAGATGAGAAAGCTATTGCCTCCGAGTCAAATTTACTTGAATGTTAATGTTGTTGTCCATCTAAACTTTATGATAACTGCACTGAGCTACTTGACACCACAGTATCTGTCACATTTAATAAAAATATCTTCCTCTTCAACATTATTTTATATAGGAATTGTCAGACTTAGCATATCAACACATCAAATTGTATCATCAATAGGAGATTGGTTTGGTTTACCATAGGAAAGAGTTTGTCCTTCAACAGCAGAAATGCAGTTAGAGTGAGTTACTGTGTTTATGGTTACTCAGCAATACTTATTTTTCTGTTATGATATCTGATTGAAATTCTGACTGATGTTCTGAGATAGTAATGTATAGTAATACCTCTTTCAGGCTATTTTAAATGACTGCTTATTTGAATTTGTTCTTTCATTATCTCTAATAGATGATGACATAGCATAGTGGGATATAAGCCACTGATGAATTATTCTATAGGCAATTAGGAGAAATTTCAGTATTGGTAGTCCTTGTCCTTTGGGAGATTTCAACTTCCGAGACATCAACTGGGAATATCATACTGCTGCAACGAGCAGGTCTTGGAAATTCTTGAAGTTTGTCACAGGTACTCAGTGAGCCAACCAGGAAAGATGCCCTCCTAGACTTGCTATGTGTGAACAGAGAGGACTCGTGGTGGATGTGATGGTAGGTGGCTGTCTTGATCACAGTGATCATGAAATGGTTGAGTTAAAATTTTCAATGTAATGATAAAAGAGCACAGCATAGTTGCTACCCTGGACCATTGGGTCAACAAACTTCAAGGTATTCAGGGAAGAGTACCCTGGGAATCTGCTTTTGAGGCCCTAGGAATCCACAAGTGCTAGTCAGTCTTTAAGAACCACCTTTTAGAAGCACAGGAGTAGGCAATTTCAGTGTGTCGTAAATCAAGCAAGTGGGGCTTGCTTGACAAGAAGACCAGCTTGGCTGTACAGCAAACTCCTCATGGTGCACTAGAGGAAAAAGAAATTATGCGACCTCTGGAAGTGAGGTCAAGCTTCACAGAAAGATTACAGCACCATGTTTTGTATATTCAGGGAGAAGACACAAAAGTCCAAAGCTCAATTAGTGTTGAAACGGGCCAGTGTTGTTTCAGATAACAAGAAGGGCTTTTAAAAGTATGTGAAGAGCAAGAGGAAGTCTAAAGACAATATTGAACAGATACTTGTTGAAGATGTGCATCCAACTAGTAGGGATGAAGAAAAAGCAGAGGCATTCAATGTGGTTTTTTGCCTCAGTGTTCAATAATATTGACAGACCTTGGGCTGCCTGCTCCCCTGAGCAGGAGGACCACAAGTGTGGGAAAAGTGACTTTCCATTTGTGGACACTTAAATTGTAAGAGACCAGCTGAGCTGTGTCAGCTGAATGTTCACAAGTCCATAGGGCCAGACGGAATGCACCCCAGAATAGTGAAGGAGCTAGTGGATGTTATGGCAAAACCACACTTGATCATCTACCAAAGGTCTTGGGATTCCAGGGAGGTTCCTGCTAACTAGAAGCAGCCAATGTTATTCCCATCTACAAAAAAGGCATGAGGAAAGATGCAGAGAACCTCAGGCCTGTTAGTCTAACAACAGTTCCTGGAAAAATCATGGAGAAGATCATTTAAAGAATAATGCAACCATCAGGCACAGTCAACATTGGTTCACATAGGAAAACCTTGTTTAAGTAATTTGATACCCTTCTATGATAAGATCACCTGTCTGGAGGATGAAGAGAAGCCAATGAATGTAGGGGTTTTTTTTCTGGATTTTAGTAAAGCTTTTAATACTCTCCCTTCAGGACAAGTTGTCCAACTGGGATAAGTGGGTTCATGGCATGCTGGGTGAAGAACTCACTGAAGGGAAGGGCTCAAAAAGTTGTAGTGAATGGGGCTACATCTGGCTGGCAACTGGTCACCAGTGGTGTTCCTCAGGGCTCAATTCTAGGGCCAGTTCTATTCAGTACATTTATCAGCAATTTGGATGCAGGAGTTGAATGTACCATTAGCAGTTTTGCTGATGATACCAAACTGGGAGGTGCTGTTGGTTCTCCTGAGGGATGAGAGGTGTTGCAGAGGGATCTAGACAGATTGGAGCATTGGGCTCTGATTAATGGGATGAAATTTAACAAGCCCAAATGCCAGATTCTGCAACTAGGACAGAGTAATGTTGGGCACAAGTATAAACTGGGAAAAGAGTGGTTGGAGAGCAGCCCTGCAGAAAGGGATCCGGGCATGCTGGTCGACAGCAGGTTCAATTAGGTTTGCTCAGCTGGTCATGTCAGCAGCGTGCCCTGGCAGACAAGAGGGTAAACAACAATCTGAGGTGCATCAAGCACAGTATAACCACCCAGTCAAGAGAGGCAATTATCCCACTGTATTCAGCATTGGGGTGGGCTCACCTTGAATATAGTTCTGGGCCCCACAACCTAAGATGGATGTGAAGGTCCTTGAAGGACCTTTTCTTCCTTTCCAGAGGAAGGAAACCAAGTTGGTGAAAGGGCTGGAAGGCATGTCCTATGGGGAACAGCTAAGCACTTTGACTTGGTCCAGTTTGGAGAAAATGAGGCTGAGGGGCAACCTCAGTTCTCTCTACCGTTTCCTGAGGAAAGGACACGGAGAGAGAGATGCTTAGCTCTTCTCCCTGGGATCCAGTGCTAGTACACGTAGAAATGGTTCAAAGCAGCATCGGGGAGGTTTAAGCTGGATATTAGGAGGCATTTCTTTGCCAAGCGGGTGGCCAAACACTGGAACAGGCTTCCTAGAGGTGGTTGATGCCCCAAGCCTGTCAGCATTTAAGAACCATTTAGACAGTGCCCTTAATAACATACTTTAACTTGGTCAACACTTAATTTGTCAGGCAGTTGGACTAGATGATCATTGTAGGTCCCTTGCAACTGAAATAGACTATTCTAAAAGGCCACCAACATGGTTAGAAGCTAGAGTAACTTCCTTCTGAGGAAATGAGGGAAAGAGGTTTGTTCAGCCTGGAGAAGACTACCTGAGAGGACCCTAAGAGAAGCCTAACAGTACTTATAAGAAGGTCACCAAGAAGACAGAGCCAGGCACTTCAGAGTGATGCCCAGCAGGAGGACAGGATACCACAGACATAAATTTAAACTGAATATAATGAAAACCTTTTTTCACAAAGACTTGCAAGCATTGGAACAGGTTTCCCACAGACATTATGCAGTCCCCATTCTTAGAGGTTTTCAAGACCAGAGGAAACAAAGTCCTGAGCAACCTGACCTGGTCCATTGACCCTGCTCTAAACAGGAGGTTGGACTAGATAACCTACTGATGTCCTCTGTAACATCTATCATTCTGTGTCTGCAATTTAAACATCTGCATTTGAATTAATTGTCTAAGATTCCATTATAGTCAGAGGAGATCTAGTCAATACCATCAATGGAGTTTAGTCAATAATTCATATTACCAATTGTAGATTAATCACATCACTTCGTTAACTATGTTGATTAGCTCACTGTTGAGTAAAGTTAACCTTTGTGCACTTGACCAGATGCAGCTGTCCACGTCATATACACAGTCATGAGCTCCACACGTTATGTTTAAAATATCAGTTTCCAAACCCAAGTTTTCCCACTGTAAATAAAACCAAATTCTTCGAAGTATCAGAACCCTGGAAGTACATACTTTATTTCATCAGAAAAAGTCCATCCAGCTCTAGGAATAATTTCTGGTACAGATTTACTTAGAGGAATACAGGAGTTAAAGTTCTGCCATTAGCAATACCTGTTACTATGTACACATTAAGAGTGACATGATTGAAAGGTCAGATCAAAGAGCAGGCTCCCATCCCTTCTGCCCCTATCTTTGATGTCCCCAGCTATCAGTGACACCAGCTGGAAGTCACAGGGCCCCAGGTACACCAACAGGCTCCAGTTGCCTTGCCCAGTTTTAAAATATCTTTGTAACTCACCCGACTTCTTGGCTCAACCTCAAATCTGCCTTACGACTGCAGACTTCATTGGCAATCTCCAACCAGACCGTTAGCTGAACAGTTTTACTGTCAACAAACCTGGCTCTGCTTGTCCCATTCAGGTACTGTGGGACTGCATGTCTCATCAATGAGGTCACTGTCTTGCTGTCACCCCCAGCTCCCTTGTTGAGGAGCCTGGTCGTGTTGACTGCTGACAGCAAAGAATTCAGTAGCATCATCATTAATACAAATGGAGCCATAAGTGATAAATGTATATTAGGACTGACTCAGACTTTCAGACGTCTTGTTGATCTATTCAGATGCAGCAATCCATGGAGCTATAGGTCAAGTGCTACTTCAAAATTTATGCTTTCAGAATGCTCTTTAACAGTACTAATGCTTCAAGATGCCATTCCTCCAAATTGTTTTATTTTTTTCCTCCTTGCAAAAATACACATAGACTAAAAGCATTTTTAATGTATTTCCTTATAAGAGACATGCTGTGATGTCTTCAAATACAACTCTCTCTCCGCAAATAACATAAAAATCTAATCTCACATTTAGGAAAGCTTGAGACAAAATCCAAAATGTACTGAGCAATCATCAAAAAGCTCCTATGATATATTTTCTTTTCTCACTTCAGCAATTGTTACGTGACTGAAGTTTCTAATCATAAACAAATTATATTTTTTCAAAAGTTCTCCATTTACGCACTAAATCATTGCACATAGAAACAGAGCAATAAACCAGCATGCATCAGTTCAAGTGATTGTACCACACTAGTCACATTCCTAAAAGATTTCATTCATCATAATGGTCTTTACTCAGGAAGAATGAAATGCCACCTACATTCCTTATAAGTTTTCTCTGTCTTTTTGAATAGCTCAATCAAGTGGACTGAGCTCCTTATAGGGTGAGTCACTCCTTCAAAGAAGTGAAACAGAGCAGCACCCTACCCATAAGTAGAAAGCTGAAGTAGAGCAGTTTACTCATGAGAAAGTTCATTACTTGCAAGAACTAAGGCTTGAACTGTTACTTTCCAAAATTCCCTGAAAATTGTTCCAGTTTTGGAAATGTAACGTTCAGGGTTCTAACGTTCAAAGGTTCTAACCTTTGAACATATCTGGAAATAACTACTGACGAGCCAAAGTTTCGCACTTACCTAATCAGTTTAGAGGATGAAGCTAAGAAATCCTAAATGCCACTATGAAGCTGTATTCCCAGAGACAGAATGCAAGCCACTTAAACCAGTACCTTAGTTCTGCTTCTGTTAGTTCTCAAAGCTGACTTATTTCAGTCAGATCCTGTCAGACAATACATTCTACTAAAACCAAGAAACTTATTTCTCTCAAATTGAACAGTCGCTGCATGATGTTGATTGACCAATGCTAGCCTCTCTGAAATCAGTCATTTCCAGCAGCTCCTGTGAAGTAAATCAAGGAAAATGACATTTATGTTACCTATTTGATTAATTTTGAGATTCCTTTCTTCTAAAAGACATCACTGAGACTTTCAAAATTTACTTCAGCTGCCTCAAATAGATGAGGAATACATTTTAAGAGCCTGAGGAGCTTCAGCTGCATGACAAAAGTAAGATATATTCTTTCTGATAGTAATGTCTACAAACGTCTTGCTCTTTCACCACAATTCAGCTGAATAACAGAATTTATCTTACAGTGTTTTGTAATCATCCACTTTTTACTGGTTTAGAGATTTAATGTCTCTAACAGGGGCCTAGACCAGCAGAAGTCAGCAATAAAAATTCCTGATCAATCAGAATTAAGTGAACAAAATCTATGACACTTGAGGTTGAAGAAGTCTAATCCACTACCACTCAATTAGGTAACACCATCCCACTTATTTTTACTGATAATCTGTTTATGGAAGTTCTATCACTTATAGTCCTATAAGGAATCTGCACAACCAACCATATTACTCATATCAAATTGCCAAATGTCTTGCCAAACCAAAATTTTCCCTAAGTTCTTCCCTTATCTCACTTTCCAAATTACTTCAACAGGCTTGATGGGACTGTGGTGACAACCAACCTGTCAGAGGAGCAGGTGCTGTGGGACTCCTGCAGGAGCAAAGTGTATTGCCCTCTCATGGGCCAACAAACTGAGAAGAAATTACCTGCTCTGTGCCTTCCCTTTCCTTCCTTACACATCTCATAATAATTTAAATACATCTGTCGAGTTTAGAAGCTGTTGGTGTCTTGACTTTTTGACCTGTAATGAAGACTGACAGCCACTGCATAAGTTAATACAGTGTTTTTTCTAGTGAGCACCCTCCACATAGCACTTAAAGACTGATGTTTCACTTTTAGTAACTTCTTGTGCAAAGGAGGGGTTTTAAAAAATGGATAGTGTTAGGAAAGACTGTCTTCAAGAATTGACTGCAGGAACTTCATAACCTATAAACTCCATGGACTCCAAGAAAAAATCCTGATTAAAGTGATCAATTTGTGACTGATCAATGAAATCCACTCCTGTGTCTGACAATCTGCATGACTTTCTGTCTTTATCTTTGTAGGTCATGCACAATTCAAGCATACGTTGCTTACACTTTCCTCACTTGAAATTACATTAGAGTGCTCATTCGGGGTCTAAATCAAAATCTTATAAGAATGGACCTCTTGTATTCTTCCCTTCTATGCACTGCAGTGTCTTACTTGATTCTATTCTGCTCATATATATATAAAGGCTTCAACATTAAGCATCCAAGCATTGAATAGATCACACTCTTCACCTTTTTGACTGAAAAAGGAAACAATTTCACCAAAACTAAAAAGAACTAGCAGTAAGGTAAAGTAATGATTTAGACTCTTCATTGGAAACTAAATGGCTTACAAAATGTGCATAAAAATCTTTGAATGAATCATTTGCAATGAACCTCTGCACTCCCCTACATTTACACCCTCAAATACATAAGCCTGAATTGTATCCTAAAGACCATAAAATCCAACCTTTAAAAGAGAATATGCAAAACCACACACCATCTGCAGATACATAAGGAAGTGATATATGTTATGAATCTATGCACTTGAATCTCTGTATATGTCCATTATTTTTATGATGCTAAGAATAGATAGCTCAGAAACTGAAGCCCCAAGCTAAATCATGACAGAGGTAATTTAAGAGCCCTTCTTTTCAATACTTTCCTACAAATAATCCCATCTACCATATTCTACCATACTGAAGAAATGGCATTAGGTTTGGTACATTCAGAAGACAAAAAAACATAACGGCAAGGAAATACACTTATGTTAACGACTGATCTCATTACTTTTTATTACACTAACTTGCGAGTAATCATTTTTCTGTCAGCACCTTCTTCTTTCCACTTGTCTAGTTTCATTTCTCTTAGTGTTTTAAAAAATGGATCTTACTTTTTGGTAATTAAATAAAATGAGGTGTTCACACGTTTAACTTTACTATCAAGTAGAAAACAGGCAATAAGAATAACTGCTTTAGAATGGTTGAAAATAAAAGGTGGAGAAAAGAGAATGACATAGCAGTACTAGAGTTTTGAACACAAATTTCAAGATGTATCTCTTCTCAGACAGATTCAGTGCAACAGACTTGAAGTCAAGTGCAAAGGAATAAGTGATGCCAAGGAAACAGCAGATGAGATCTGTCAACAGAAATAAAGATTTTTATCTGAATGGAAACTGTACATGAGACGTAAGTCCAAAACTGTGAAAGGACCTAGAAGGTGTACCAGGGAAATTACAAGTTTCTAACAACTAGTACCCAACCCTACTTTATCAATGCATACGTATATTGTATTTAGAAATTCAAAGTATGACCTTCTCAAAACAGTGTCAATCTACTATTGTTCTTTTCCTTTTTACTGAAGGAGTTGCATAAATAAGATTTTAACACATGAAGACAAGGAACCTGTGCAGAGGAAACTGATGTGCCATTGCAAGGACACCTTGATCTCTCCCATTTTCTATTATAGGCATAAAAAGTTTAGCAGTGAAAGGAATTAAATGCTTTTCAATGCATTTTTTGATGATTTCTCACAGACAATGAAGCCACTTTTCCTACGATGTATGTAAGCAATTGGAAACTAATTGGAAGGGATATTAATACCCTACAATACACACAGAATTAATCCAAGTCATAAGGACAGAACTAATCAATTGGAATAAACCAAACTGAGGGAAAAAGCCATTCAAGTGCTGCAATCACTACCATAACTTCAGGGTTCAGAAAGAAAATTAGCGCAAATTTTTATAGACATGCTCTAAAATTGATATCCTGCATGCTGATGAAGACCCAAACATTTCACCCTGATTTGTTATAATTATAATAAAGCAATAATTATTTGCTAATGATTATGAATAAAATACAGAGAAAGTTGAATCTATAGTATATGCTCTAGTAGAATTTCACTCTAGTGATGATACATCAATTCTGATGTTATATCCCTGGATTTAAAAAGCAAATGATGATTTAAGTTTTGAACAGCAATTTTAGATCAAAAAATACAGATAACGTGCTCATAGGAAATAATTATTTATACATGGACAAGTCATCCAAAGACAACATTATTTAAGAGCATGAAACTCCTCATAAATCCTACTAGAACACAGGAATTAACTGTTTTCACATACATGAAGGTTCAGAAAACATACTATTACTGAATAAGTTTTCATTTCAGCACACTTCAAAGGTCTGTAAATTGCAAGGTATTTTTTAAGGCCTCATATTTTACAATATGCATATGCTATTTCAAGATGCATCAATGCAAGTTCTGCAGCTGCCAACAGTCACACACTGATGAAGTTACCTAATTAACCCTGCATTTCTTTTTTCCCCCACTGCCTTACAGCAAAAATAGACACTTAAAAAAATGAAAGTCTTTAACATAAAGTATGACAAAAAGGAGAATCCTCACAGTTAATAAAAGAAAATAACATAGGTTCAAATATAAACAATTCTTTCAGCACATATGGAGAGAGGATTTATTTAGGAGCAGGAGAAAGTAGAAAGTGGGGTTTAGCTGAACTGATTTGATTATAAATATTCTAGACATACAGATCAGGTTCAAAATTCAGCTCCTGGAACATCATGTGAAATTTTAGCTTGGATTCTCAAGCTCGACCTGACCCAGCAATGTGTGCTCGCAGTCCAGAAAGCCAAATATAACCTGGGATGTATCAAAAGAAGCGTGGCTGAGGGTCAAGGGAAGTGACTCTGCTCCTCTGCTCTAGTGAGACCCCACCTGGAGTACTGTGTCCAGCTCTGGAGCCCTAAGCACAGGAAACACATGGACCTGTTGGAGCAGGTCCAGAGGAGGGACACAAAAATTATCAGAGGGCTGGAAGACCCCTCTTATGATGACATGCTGAGAAAGTTGTGGTTGTTCAGCCTGCAGAAAAGGCGGCACGGGGCAGACCTTATTAAGGCCTTCCAGTACTTCAAAGGGGCCTACAGGAAAGATGGGTAAGAGGAACTCTTTGTCAGGGAGTGTAGTGACAGGATGAAGGGTAAGAGATTTAAAGTGAAAGAGGGTAGATTTAGAACTTAGTTTAGACATCAGGAAGAAATTCTTTACTGTGAGGGTGATGAGACACTGGCATAGGTTGCCCAGAGAAGTTGTGGATGCCCCATCCCTGGAAGTGTTCAAGGCCAGGTTGGAGGGGGCTTTGAGCCACCTGGTCCTGTGGAAGGTGTCCCTGCCCATGGCAGGGGGGTTGGAACCAAATGATCTTTAAGGTCGCTTCCAACCCAAACCATTCTATGATTCTGTTCTACCCTTCTTTCCCTCCAAAGTGGTATCTATACCTTTCATTGTTAAACCTGTTAGTATAACTTGGAGAAGTCAATATACACCTGCCATGGGTAAGATATATTTTGTAGAGATACCACAGTAATCAGAAACCTGCACTTCATACCTCTGGCTACAATCATTGTGTGTGTGAAGTCCACTGATGTACAGTGATTAATGGCCAGTTTAAAGTTGGAGCGCACTGACCAGGCCTTCCTCTGGACACCATCACCTTCAAAAACAAATTTTTAAGTTAATAATTCTGTTTACAGCAAAGTACTTCACTGCATTCTGCCAGCATGGTACTGTGAGACACAATGTATGTGTGTTCTGTATTCTTGCGTGTAGTATGAGAATTAGGGGAGGCATGGGGCAAAAGGTGTGCTTGAATACTTGCAATATCCTGGGTTGCATTAGCTAAGAGCATAGCTAGCAGGCTGAGAGGAGGAATTATTCCCCTGTACTCAGTACTGGTGGGAGAGTGCTGTGTCCAGTTCTGGGCTCGCCAGTACATAAGACATGGAAATACTGGAGCAAGTCCAATAAAGGGCCGTGAAGATGATTAAGGGACGGGAGCATCACTCATACAAGGAGAAGCTGAGAGAGTTGGAACTGGAAAAAAGGAGCCTGCAGAAAAGAAGGGTCTTCTTAATGTGCGTAAATAGCTGACGGGAGAGTGGAAAGAAAATGAAGCAAGAGTCTTCTCAGTGGTATTGAATGAATGGACTAAAATTCAATCTGGCATAAATTCAAATATCTGACATTCTATTTAAAGATAAGAAAATATTTAAAAAAAAAAAACAACCAAAAACATTCCAAACCTAACTGTCCCAGAGAAAACTGCTCTAATTGACCCTCCTTTGGGCAGGGAGTTGGTCTAGACAATCTGTTCTGTGAATCGTAGATGGAAGAAGCTTCACCCTGCCTAATAAAGGTGTTAAAGACAGCTACAACATCAAATGTATCTGCATTTCATCCTGGAAAGACAACCAGGAGCAAATGCAAATGTGCTCAAGGAAATCACCACAAAAAATGCATCATGCCTCAGACCAACCCCGGGAGCAAAGCAATTCACCATATGTTAAAGCAGAATCATTCTTGATTACAGTTACCAGTAACATAGAGATGAAAGGAGGGGGAAGGGAGAGCATGAATTTCACTGCAGCCTCCATTTATGACTGTAACTGATTATAACACACTATGGATTCAAATAAATGTTTCTCTAGCTTCACTGTGCATTACGCCTCATGAAAAAGCATTGACCAGATTTGTCATTTGAAGAATGACATAGCACTAACACAATCCATACAGGTTTGGAGAAAAAGTAGCACAGCTGAAATATTTAAAAGGATGCCAAATCCAATCATAGATTATGTTTTGATCAGGAGATGCTTCTACTGATAGGTGATATAGAAGAAAAATGGCAGTGCTCTTTCCCTTTAGAGGTCTGGGATAACAGTGTAATTGAGTCCCAGCTATACTGGGCACAGGACTTTAAAAATTCACTACGCAGCACAATACAAGTGTTCTTGGCTCAGACATGATTCAGGGCAAAAACAGAAGAACATTGTAGGTCAGCACAAAGGTGTACGTACAGAAGCCTGTGAAAGAGGCAGTTCTGTTTTACTTGATCTGTAATGAGTACAAAGCCTACACTTTCAGTCTTACAAGTGTCACACAGTGACATCAACCTTGAGCCACTTGAAATAGATACAAAATTGAATTTCCTTTTTAAGAAAATCTAAACTAAAACTTTGTTTTCTTTAGATTTCTTGCCTTTCTGTAGATAAAAATAAGCACTACAAAAATGCAAATGGAACTGTAATCCAATGTCCAGTTCTCACTGTAAAAGAAAAGTAGAAAATATCTCTATTATAAGACCCTGAAAACACCAGCCAGAGAGTATGTTGAATTCTTGTTCCTTTAGCCAGTTTTCAGTGTAAAATATTTGTGATCAACCAAAATATTTTCTGCATATTTCAATACAAATGCACTTAAGAAATATAAAGTATTTCACATATCCTCTTTTTTACCTAATTCAAAAGTAAGAAGACAGCATGTGAAGTTAAGTATGTGCTCAGGTTAGTTTGTATGCACTATGTCGAGAGTTTAATGTTTCAATGAAAATTCCAGTTCAATTGCTTTGGGAAAATAATAGTTATGTAGAAATTGAAGGGTTGGTGTGCTGGGCGAGGAGCAGGGAGGGAGGGGAAGAGGAACAGGCTTGTCTGACAGCTTTTCCAGACAGTAAAGGACTTAGCATCATGTTTTAAGCATATAAAGACATAATTACTAACTAGTGTCTTGAAGACAGTAGTAACAAAAGAGTTTGCCAGCATCTAGAAAGAAATATGCATCTTTATGATTTCTTCTTATATAAAAGAGAAGATATAAAACTTAAGAGCAATTACGAAAGTGACACTTCTAAAAGATTCAGAGATTTGTGTTGATGACAACTGACAGGATCACAGTTATGTCATCATCTTCAATGTATCTGCACATTATGAGTGAATGACACAGCAAAACAAAACAACCAAAAAAATCACAATATACTCCACCTGGACAGGTCAGGAAAACATTCAGAAATGTAAAGAGATTTTTGAAATATTATAAAAATGCCTGCAGGTTTTTAGCCCAATTATTTGGGTATCCATTAAATCTCCTCAAAAAAGTAGCTACATTTGTTAAAATAATATATTAAGGGCAAGATTTCTTATGCTTAGTTTCTAATCTCTGTACATGACAACTGGACCATTTCCAATGTGAAGGCTGTTTGCTAAGGGGAAAAAAATAAATAAAAAAAGATTACTAACCTAGAATTACTAAAAACAGAAGACCACCATATGGTCTTTCAAGTCTTGTCCTTAGAAGCCTAGGTTACCTCACTGTCTGAGTAATTTCATTAACCTCCAAAACACAGATGGAAAACTATCATACCTCATCCCCTCAGTGAGTATTCTGGTCTGAAACAGCCTACTGGCTGTTAAGGTTTTTTCTAGTGACTGCAAATATATATATATATATATATACACACTTTTATTCCCCCAACTCACTAGCATTTTCCACAAAATTCAGTTAGAATAGTTTAGAGGCAGCTAATCCCCCTCTTCAGCATCAGTCCATGACCTCCTGCTTCAAATGCTGCTAGACAGCATCTCAAACAGCTTACCAGTATGAATCTAATCTCCTTTCCACAACTATATAATGGCTTAGGCTCCCCTCAGTCTCCATCCTTACTCTTAGTAATACTGGAGAAATCAATTTAAAATATAAATAATATTAAATCTAAAGTCAGGTTTTTCCTCATTCTGGTCTACTGTACCATATGCATTTCAGAAATATTAAAAATAATTACTGGCCACTGTCAGTTTAAATGACAAACTCTTCCCATTATTCAGGGAGAAGTACTACTACGTAACATACAAAACAGGAATCAGAAAAGTGCCCCATCTTGTTCATTTCTCCTCTTTGTTTGCCCTTTAAGGTTTAATGAATTATTTTTACTGCTGGTGCATGCAAGCAGTTAAAAATTGCAAAATGCCCTTGACTATAGTTGTGCACCCGTTAAGTGTGAAATCACCACACAGCAGTGGCAAACAAGTGATTTTTAGACTTGCTTTGTGGAAAATGTTGACTTTTTTTACTAACGTACTGTCTCGGTGTGATGAACATTAGCCTTTTGGTCAGCAAAAGCATGACACAATTTTAAGCATATGCAGTAATTGGAACTTATTACCGGCTGTAACAACATGTACAGTTTCATTCTGCAAGAAATAAGATCACAAAATGCATGCAAATTTTAGATTGACAATATACTGTCTTTTCAGAATTTCAGAAGCATAGAATGGTTAGATTTGCAAGGGAACTTAAGAGATTTGATTAAATACTCAACTATCTATCTGTCCTAGTAAACCAACCATTACATTAACAAAATATCCAGTGAAAAATATTCTGTTTTCAGATATATAAAATCCTCAGAGATATTTTAAAAAGTGCCATTACAGCATTTGTTCCTTCAAAGAGCACCTGCTCTTCATATAGCCACAATAGAAAAAAAGTAAAAATTCATTTGAAGCTCCCCCTTTAGTGAATATATCAGAAGACCAAAACATTACAAAGGTTCTGATAAAAAGACAAATGTTTTCTACTTTTATGATCACAGAATTTTTGACAGTGTCTGTACCTATCATTAGTGTGATCAGATAGTAAGTAATATCTTACTTGGGTATCTCACCTGGGCACTGGAAAAAGAAAACTGAGGCACTTAACATCCATTAGGTATTGTCTGTTTGCTTAATAACATCTGGAAGTAGGTCAAAATGTTTTAGGCTCATTGGATCTTATCATGAAACTAAATCTCACCCCAATATTTAAAGTCTGCAAATTAAGCATTTTTATTTCTCAATAAAACACGAACAAACAAATTATTCTGTAATGGAAAGAAAAAATAAAGTATTTTTATCTCAGTTAAATAAAGTCTCTTTAAATTGTTATTATAAAATTCACCAGAAAATTTGAAAGTTAGATCTAATTAATACCAGCTGAGCTTTCAGAAGACTTCTTCCTCATTTAATAATGGGACACCAACCAAATTTCTAATGAAATAACAGAGAAGAAAATCACCTGGCTCAAGGCCAGGTCAGTAATTTTCCTGATTATCTGTTTTAGATTTGTGACTTCAGCTTGACCCTCGCTAATACTCTACTCTATAAATTGTCTGATTTCCTAATGGCACAGGGGGGGAAAAAAAAAAAAAGTAAGCCACACAGAAGAATCAAATTCTACATTAATCATTCACCTGAGAATTTTATGTTTCAAGGGTGTAAAGACATCTAAAGATGAAATAGATGTATACGGGGTAAAGAAGTGATTGCATATGAATTCCAACTGGATGAGGAAAACAGCCAGCTCGACAGGAACTGTGTGTGTAAACATCCCTTTGGACTTCACACCATCAGTGGCCATTACCATCATTAATAAAAGCCATCTGGCCTCGCATAGCTTTATGTCTATATCTCATCTTTTGTTTCAATGAACTCCATCCTTCGAGTTCCTTTTGAGAGGTAATTTGGAAACTTTTAGAGGCCTGAATAAAGAAAACAAACAGCAGGCAATTAATCATGGTAATAGTGCTTCCAAAGGTCACACTATTACTTTGTGTAATGATACCACTCTTTTTCACTCCTCAAATTTAATTCTAGGGGAAGAAAAAAAAATTCCCTAATTTTATCGTCATAAATCCTGGGAAAAAAAATTAACAAGAATGCAATCTTGTAACTAATGCCTTGACTAGTAACCGTGGAGATTTAAGAAGCCTTGCTTTCAAGTAATGACCCAAGATCATCACATTCAAAAGTAACCATCAATACCTGACTGCCAAAAAATGAAACTGCATTAGTGTATAACTTGCTTTGGACCAAGTAGAAATGGAAGGCATCTGATGAAAGAAACTTGTGAGAAAGTAAGGATGTTTTTATTTCCCTCTACAGTAATAGTGAATTCAAACAAAACTAGCATAGGACATCTATTAATTCGTTTATCTGGATGTAGTGGGGCTTACTCCTGGCTTTGCTGCCTCTGTTGCAACTCAGTGTGTGCAAACTTGTGGGGTCTTGGAGGAGACTGGGAGACAAGAAGCTTGGCTGTGGCATCCCAATAACAGTCCTGAGCTGAGGGTGGGAGCCCTGAAGTAACATGTCTATTTGCAGATCCATATTTTACATATAATATTATTGGAGAATTAATAATCTCAACAAACCACCACCACATTTTACTTAACCATGAGCATTATTGTTATTATTAAATAACGCAGGCAGAGATGATACGTTTAATGCCAAACAGTACTGACTCTGGGCAAATTATTCTCAAAGATATGCCAAAATCAGATCCCAAAAGGAGTCTGGACTCCAAAGGGAATTAAACAGAAGCTAGACACTGCTCAGAAAGAATGGTCCAAGCCACGTGCAAAAGACAGACATTCAGGCCTCTGGAGAATCATCAGCTCAAAGTAGGAGTTTTGGAACATGGCTTTAGCTGAGGCATCGAAAGACAGAAGCTCCTAACATATACTTACAAGTATTGTGGACAACTCAAGCCTCTGTCTTTAAGCAATTAAATACCCCTGCAAATGTGAATACCAGAAGTGTAACTCTGTTGATGAAGCATAAGCTCTTCCTTCAGTCTTATCTCAAAGGTGAATTTGGGCACTAAACATTTTTTTTTAAATATTTACCTGTGTTCACTGTTGACTAAATCATATATCAAAGGGTAATTCCATATTATCCCTTTCATTCTGTATATACACAACATATGTGTTTCACAGGAAAAAAGGAAGTGGCGAGTTGTTCTACTATTTAAAATATTTCCATTTTAATGTTGTTTCTATTATGCATATTGAGTTAGTTAAACAGGAGAAGTGGGATACTTCATTTAGAGGTGAAATAACCTCATTCTGACAATCAAGAAATACACTGGGGTTTTTTAACATCTAACATGCACTCTTTTTCAATGCCAGATTTTATCTTTCAAAATAATAATTAGTATTATTTTTAACATTTTCTCAATTATCAAGGCTTATCATTTAATGGATAAAATTTCCATAAACATCAGCAAATACTTTGTGTTAAGCCTATTATATTGTGTATTATTTGGCTACTGTTATTACACAATAATAGCATTCACTTTCTTACAATAAAAATTTTAAAAGGAGCTTTAAATATAAAGGGAGAGGGGACAAGCAGAGAAGATAAATTATGCAACTGAAAGGAGTGGTTGCTTTTCTCTTTGTATCTTAAGTGCGAGTTCTTCTTCGCTTTATTTCCCAGACACCATCTGTTTCCAAAACAACCCATCACCAAACATAACATAAAAGATAGGAACTTCTAACAGGAGTTAAACCTGCCAACTTGCAGAACGATGATCTCAAAGGTCCCTTCCAACCACTAAGATTCTGTGATTCTGTGATTCTCAAATAGGAAAAACAAGATAGTACTGAGCTGTTAATAAATTACGGAGAAGCAATGGGTGTCATCGCAGATGATGCAGTACACCATTTTAGGTATTTTCATTAGAATCACATAAGGTTCATTACTTTACAGTGTCCCTGCACATTTGCTTTAAGAAATCCGAATTTGGGCATTTAAT
Source organism: Gallinago undulata (assembly GCA_026546715.1). NCBI lineage: Eukaryota > Metazoa > Chordata > Aves > Charadriiformes > Scolopacidae > Gallinago > Gallinago undulata. The sequence goes on along the minus strand of JAOTQQ010000001.1, from coordinate 10,176,268 downwards.
AGCAGGGTTCATTTCACTTAGGATAGGCTGGGGGGGGTGGGGTGGGTGTTTTTGGTTTTTTTTTAAAGACTACTATTAAAACCCCAATAATGGGTCACACCTGCTGAGGGCCTCACTCCATTTCCAGTTAGGTATCAGTGAAAGTCTGGAAAAATAGAAACTGTGAAAATTATTTACAGCAGGGACCCACATGTGCTCATACCTATTCCGCAGGACTTTTGGAGGAGGTACAAGAACCCAAGATGTATTCAGGTATATGACAACATGCCACAACAAGAGAGACTTATCAGTTCCAAAATGCTGGAACTGTGACTTCTGGAAGTTCTTATTGGAAGACCAATGTACCATTTTCAACCTGGTTTAATGATAGCACTGTGCTTACTTAGAAAATTAGTTTATCTTTTTGCCTTTCTCTCTCTCCATAGCAAAAAAAAATATATATATTTATTTTGGTCTAATAAGTAACAGTGGGAAAATAATTTATCAGAAAAGCATCCAAATTCTTTTGGTGAGTTATACATCTATGTTTTTAAAAGATCTAAGAAAATGGGTGGGACAGCAACCATCAAGGTCACCGTCTGTTTTAGACTCCTGCTTATAGATTCCTGCTTTCATATCCACCCATGTCAAACAATTTCATACAGACAATATTTTCCATAATAAACATTTTAAGAAACATCACTCTATGTTAAATTGTTGCTACTATCCATTCTGATCACATCTCTGACAGATTACATCTTTTTCAAACAAGAAAACCTTAGCAAGTCTGAGATACAATGTCTTTTCTGCCCTTCACAGTCCTCCCTGTCCTTCTCCTTCATTCAAAACATTTCTCTCCTTTCTGTAGCCCAAATAATTTATTTCACACATGGAACATTTTTTACTTCCAAGTACCCTTCCAGATAATTTTATATCTATCAGTAGACTAAAAGGTGCTTCTGTTGTTCCCTTGGAAGTTCTATTAGATTAGATCCATTAGCACACTCACGTAAGGCACACGTTACATTTTGAGCTCTTTCTGTTTGTAACATCTGACTATATTAAGATATTATTCTTTCTTGTTGCCCATACAGATTCTACAAATTTGGATATCTTAGTTTTTCTTACCTTTGTTTTTAAACGATTTTTTTTTATTTTACTACTACATTAATTTATCACAGGTTCTATACTCCTGACCCTGCTGCTTCAATACACTTAATTAGATTATAGGCCACCATCTCTGCTCCTGTTCAATATTCTGAACAGCTTCACTGAGTTTTAAATGCACAAAATGGTCGTTGCCACACACTTCATTTCTGGCTTCTGCAGTTGCAATCTTGTGCTTTGTTACTAAAAATAGACATGCTTCCAACTACCTGAGCTGGAAAGCTAATTACAGAGCTTGTAAACAGTGCTCCTCCCTATTGAGCAAATGGCAGAATAAGGAGTCTGCTAACGCATTAGGGTGCACATGGTCCTGTGGGTCTTTGAAATCTATCAAGTGTCATTTATTTAATCATCTGTGGCTGTTTGCTTCATGGATAAATTACTATTTAAGTAAATAACTGTTTGACTGTTGGATCAACAAACCAGGGAGAAAAAGAACAATCAGCCCATTTTAGGAAAAAGTATTCTAGCCTAGTTCTCAGCTTGCATGAATCAGAATAATTTCACGGAAATAAGTAGCATATTGTTGATTTAGACTAGGTAAAAGTCTAGTTCTCTTTTTTTTCTGTAGAAGAGGGGTTATTAGAGGACTGACTGTTTGCAGCAGCTTAAAGACTTTTTTTAAAGTTATTTCTGTCATATCCAGGCAAGAACAAACAACTGTCACTGTAAGAAAGCACCTTGTTCCCTTAAAAGTACTCTCAGCCATGTCTGCGATACAGAAGCGTGTTGCCTGGAAGACATTCCCTGCTGAAAGATCTTAAGGTAGAAGTGCCCATGGAGTTTAGATGCTCCTCTGTATTTGTCAGTAAAACACTGGTTTCCTGACTCCACAGGACTGATTCTTACCATATAGCCCAATAAAAGATCTGTTTGCAAAAACGTTTCAGCCATCACTCAGTCAATAAAACTCAACTCATTTTCAGACATTGAGGCAACAATATATAGATAATACATAAGCAATTGTTAGAATCACTCTGGGGTTGACTGCAGCTGCAGCCCCAAAGCAAGACTGTAAAATACATACAAGATTTGTTCATCCAAAAACCTTTTCGGGGCCAAGAGGGAAAATAGCCTTATGGAATTATAATTTTTTCTTTGAATGAACAATAAGAACAGAAGAATCTGGTAGAAAACCACCAGGAAGACCAATTTTTAAAAGCATTTCTATTTCTGCTTCCTAACCCCCCAAAAAAGAGGCAAGCACGTACTCAACACGTTAGAAAAGTTTGGTGGAGGAAAAGAGTACGCTAGTGAGCGCAAACTATTTGCTTGTCATCATGTTTCTGTCATGTAACAGATATGTACTATATACAACACATAAAGGAACAGAATTGCTATGTGAGGTTAAATAAATTATTAACACAGCTCATTTGGGAGAGGAGAAGATGAGCTCCCTCTTCTGTCTCCCATCTTCATGAAAAGGAAAGTCAGGCTGTCCTCAGCCAAGCAAACGAAATCCTGATGTCAAGGAAAAGCAGTTTGCCAAATTTTAGCAAAAACAATTGGAAAAAAAAAGACGACAAGAAAACTGTGGACAAAGAGGGAAGTGTGCAGTATATGGAAGAAGAAAATGCAAGAAGGACCCAAAAAGAAGAGGCAAAGAAAGGCAGTAGGAAGTCAGACTACAGAAAATCAATATTATTTCAACTCTGCGTATTCCAGAGAGAGAATCCTCTGGCAATAACAGTGATAGGAAAAAAGAAACAGAACACCAGCCTTCTCATCTTAAACTGAAGAAACACAGAGAGGAAGAATCTATATACCACAAGGCAGTCCCACACCATCACACTTAAGTCAACTTTGAAGAAGTCAATTCATGCACCAGGGCTTGCACATTTTAGCATAGTCTCACTAGAACCAACACATCTGGTTTCCATGGTATTCTGTGGATACATACTCAAGTGCCTCTAGAGTAAGTCATACACATTTTTCACATTTAAAACCCAAATAAGTGTGTGTCTCTGTGTGTACAGTGATAAAGGAATGTATGTGCTTGATGAAATTCAGTACACAAGCAACATCAAATCAGTTGAATACTGGCTTTCAATCACTGATCAATCTTCCTGTGTTTTCAGACCTACCTTTCTGACCTAAATGACAACAAGGACAGTAAACAACATATTCATAAGTTAGATAAAAATGTGCTTATGATAGTCAGACAAATACCTTTCAAATGACAGTATATTCCAGAAAACAATCCACACCAAAAAAAAAAGCATATGAAGACAAAACAAGCAATATTTTCCTTGAAACTTGCTATTTCTCCCAACATCACTTCTCACCTTAAGGCAGAGATGTGATAACCTTGAGCCCTGGGAGCCATTTCTAATTTATTCATTCAGATTTCAAAAACACAACCCTGACAGCCACTTTCCTCACGTGCTACACAGATCAAATTACACATTTAAATTACTCACAAGTATTGTATGTGGTCTGTTGATTCACACATGCTAAATTGATATGGGTGTTTTGAAAGGTGTGCCTCCACCTTTCTGTGAGGCTAGTATAACATTTCCAATCCCCTTGCCAAAAATTCAGAAGAAAGGAAGGAGGGTAAAAACATGGAATGTGAGGGAACTATTGAAAATCAATTGCTTAATTCTTTTCAACGTAAGTTTAAATTGGATCTGTCTCGGGCAGTCATGGAAAAAGCGTGTTCGCACTCCTTGGTGAAGGAAGTAACTTTCTGAACCTTACAGTATTCACACCAAAAAAGTTACATATTTAATCACACAGGTATAGCTTCAACTTCAGCCTTCCTAATGAGTACATCAGCATGTGCAATAACTCCAGAGGCAAAATGAGATTAATGGAATAAATTTAGGGATATATCAAACAGGAGGGAAGGAGAATAACTAAGCATTAACACATTCCTTCATTCAATAATTGTCTGAATCAGGGGTATTGATTAAAGAACTGAAGCTTAAGAAAAAGAACTTTATCCTGTGATGAACTGAAAGTACAGTAGCAGCACCAGTTTCAAAAGAGTTGACAACCATTATTAGCTATCTGTCTATGCCTCAAAAAACTAGCAACCAGCCACACCAGACTGCCTTAATCTGCAGAAAATTCATTGGAAGTACTTTCCCCACTACTGACCAAGTTTCATACAACACAGATACTAAATTTTAAAAACCCTCAGATGATGAAATTCCATTTTTCTCAACAATTCAATAGCTGAAAGTCAGATACAGACTGGTCTTCACAGTGCAGGGAGCCTGCAGGTAAAACCACAGGATAAATACAGACTCTGTGACTTACCTCAGCTATGTGCGGCATTGGGTTAAATCCACAGAGATTGCACACAACTTTCTTGCACTCTGTACAGGTATTGAAGTTGGGGGGATCCTTAGAACCAATATTTAGTCCAGTTTTACAAAGGGGACAAGACACTTTAGGCTCGCTGGCTTTCTCCGGTTCTGACAGCCCAGCAGGTTTCTTAGCTTCAGCAGCCTGAGGCCTGCTATCTTTAGACAAACCAGGTTTCTTTTCTAGATCAAATCCTTTAGTTGTTGAAACACTATCTGCTTTTGATGGCTCCGATTTTTCAGTGAGAAGAGGCTTGGCTTCTTTCTTTACAGGAACAGCTTTTGGAAGAGGCTGAGCCTGAGCAGCCTCTTTGGGGGCTGCCTGAGAGGTGGGAGGCTGCGATGGAGGCTGGGGCTGCTTCGCTGCAGGACCAGGCGGAGGGGGCGCTGATGTCTGAGACCCCGGCTGACCCGCTGTGGAAATTAAACTCGAGGCCTGGCTGAAGATTGAAGCTCCAAATCCAAACAGTTTCCCGGTAACTGTTTCTTGTGGTGTTGTAGGCTGAGGCTTAGGGGCATCAGTGATGCCTCCCAGATTAAGGCTGAAGCGCCTTGATTGCTCGGGAGTTTTCTGAGGTGGCTGGGGTTGAGGTGCCATCTGTGCTGGCTTGGGACCTGCCCCTCCTTGCAGGCCCTTGGGAGCTAGTTTGGTATCAGGCTTCGGGGCCGGTTTTGTTTGTAACTTCTTAGGATCATCTTTTGCTTGCGTTGGCTCGACGGGCTTTTGAGTTTTAGCATCTGGTCTAGCCCCAGGCTGAGACACAAGCTTGGGATCTGACTTCTGCCGAGACACTTGTGGAAGGGGTTTGGAATCTGGTTTATCCCCAGCTGGATGTGTGTCCTGTGACAGCTTGGCAACCTCTGGCTTGGGGGAATCTGTCGCTTTCTGTTCAGTTGGTGGAGGTCTGGGACCCGTCGAATCCTGTTTCGACCCTGGTGGTGCAGAGGTAGGCACAGTGTCCATCGTAGGCTTCTGTACACTGGGTTGATTTTGTTTATCTTCAGCTTGTGTTGCCTTGGCCTGATCAGACTTTGGAGTAGGATCTGTTTTCTTGAAGATCTCAGTAGGCTCAGCCCGGGGTTGTTTTGATTTTACAAGGGGAGACGCAGGCAAGGATGGTTCTTTTTTCTGTGGCAAGGTTTTCTTTGACTCTGCTAGTTGAGAAGGTTCAGGCTTTGGAGAAGCATCTTTCTTTTGAACTGGCTGTGGCTGGGGAGATGGTTTAGCTGTTGAAGATGGAATGGGTGTCTTCTGTTTGGGTGGAGGTGGCTGTGGCCCAGGACCTGGTGCTAGGTCACCACCTAATGCTCTTTGCATCTGGCAGTTTAAACAGAGCCATTCCTTAATCTGAAAAAAAAAAAAAAAAGTATTGTAATTAAGACAAAGTTAATAAAATCGATAATAATGGGCTATTCTAGTATATGGCTTGTTGCAGTATTTCAGACTTCTGAGTAAAAAGGGAGAAATATTACCACTAATACTGTTTTGTGGTTGACATGACCAACTGGCTTTTCCATTCTTCTCCACATTCTTGTCAATTGAGCTATTGCTGAGCCCGCTTCTAATGACTTCATTCAGTTTACACACAACTGAATACTGGAGGATAAAAACCCAGCAGAATGAAAAAACGCATTGGAATTTTGTGGGACCCAACAGTGATTCATTTATAGCAATGATTTGCCAGAATAGAGAAAAAAAAAGAAAAATACTGCTAAAATAGTTTGACACATCAAGTCTGCTGACAGAAAACAATAATCAGAATTAAAACACAGTAAACGCATAATTACCTTTAAGCATACATCTATCAAGCTCTTCACATGGCTTACGGTTTTGGTAATTGTTTACATTACAGGGCACGTGTATTGCCAGTTTACATGTATCCAATGAATAAGGCACAAAGGTGTGATAATGGACACTACATATTACACAGACTCACACTTTACCACTAATTTGTGGGCAAATCTTCATTTGGAATCGAGGAGCTTTGCCAAGCACTAATGGTATTTTAAGAGCCAAAATTAAGTTTTGAAAAATTTGTCATTAAAAGAAGCTCCCTGGGTATGTACTGTACACCTGCACACAATGGGCACCCCTCTTTTCAACACAGAGAAGGAATAAGGCAAATAATATTTTTTTCCCCATGTTTTTTGTCAATTGTAGTACCTCACAACATTACAGTACTTTTTCTTCTTCCCAAGGAGAGGGAAACCATATTTTCTAATATGACTGAAAAACCCAATAACACTAAGTGGTCCTTCCTACCATTGCTTTCATAAAGCCTCACAATCTGAGGAAGGCAAATAGTCTAAAGCAACATGGTTGCTATTTTCCACATTTTACATCACTAGCAAAAATGTCATTCAATATGGCCCTGAGTCCAGCGTGCCTTCACGTGCAAATAGATACCTAAGCAGGTCATCTGTAGCTCTACTTCTGTTCTTTGGTCTCGGTGTGAAACATAGGATACCAGCTATGGCATTTGCAGGCACCAGTGCAACAGAGGATAATGGCAGTTAGGAGGACACAGAGATCTCAGATCTTTTCCCCTATGGGTGAAGATTTCTGGATCCTGTTTCTCATTCAGGTCTATAATCTCTGCCATACAGAGGAGATACTATTTGCAAAGAAAGATTTTGTCTGCGTAATATCCTAGCTCACTGGAAGGAAAGAACTCTGATGTCACGGACTGAGGCAATGAATTCATTATTTTGGTGTGCTTTGCCAGCCTTGTATTTTTCCAGCAGCAAAAATTAAAGCAACAGTTGGACACAGTTCTTTAAAACTCAGTTATTTTAATTATTCTGACAAACGTGGTATATACACACACTGGAATATGAGCTTGCTATTACTAACAGCTTCACAAGGAGACCCCACCCATAACCTCACAGTAACCAAGCTGCCATTCATAATAGCACTGCTTTGTCTTCCATTTTGAGTGCAATTTTTTAGATTGTTTAAACAATTCACCAAACAACTTGTGACCCATATAGCAAATGACTGTAAAAAAGTGAAACCAACTGAAACGAAACTGGACCAAATTAAATTCTGCTTCAAATTAGTAAAGGCATTAAGTTCACAACTGCTCAGAGGACCTGAACAACGATTACACTCAGTTTAACTCCCACATTGTTTGATTGGTGATCAGTTCCCTTCAAAGACCCCTGTCCAAGGGACAATTACTTGCAATAAGTAAATCTTAATTATGACACTTTATGTTAGATATTAGTAGTCTAATACAGTAGGCAATAACAGGTGCACCTACCTGCTCTCACTCAGCTCCCAGGTAATCTAATTTTAAGTCACTATGACACCTTTAAGGCCCCAAACGAAGTAGTTGTAGGGTTGGGTGGGGCTATAGAATAAGTTGGCTGAATAATTCTTATGTTTAAGGTGTCCAGATTCCAATTGCATTTATAAGCCTTAAGGTTTGTCTTTAAACACAAAGCTGGTGCAGTCTGACTCTACTACCTAACTCGAGTCCAAACAGAAGTTAATGCTATACTACAGTTTTCAACACAATCTTGTACAGAAGACAAAACCTTAACTGTTATTTTTTCCCCTTATCTTAAAAAAAAACAAAAAAACAAAAAAACGAACAAAACACAACCATATCTAAACACATCCACACTCCTGGTATTAAACTGAAGCCTTTAAAACTGAAAATTAATTTGCTACTCCTACAGCTGAACTTCAAAATGGAAAATGTAGGAAGTTTTACTTCACTGTAATATTTTTTAAATCCTTCTGGTTTAGACATAAAATTCCTCCCATGCATTTTAGTGGGAGGAATTAAGTGCCAAAACCCTCAAGTCATTATGGCTTACACACATCATCTTCAAACAAATACAAAACTGAGCAAACTGTAGTTCTGTGATTGAAACTGCAGGAGTTCAAAATGAAGTGCGCTACATGATGCGGTTTTGTATTAAACACTGGCCTGTTCATTCTATGGCAATTACAGAGATTTTCCGTAAACTTTAACAGGAGCAGGCTTCTGGTAAGTACAGATGCTCTTACATGTTTTTAAAGATGAAGCAAAACTTAGTGCTGCTGTAGATACCTAAAATACTAGTTTGTCTATCCTTAAGATCTTCCTGACAACAGTTCTGCGACCTTCTAGTTTCTTTCTCCATATTTCTCATATCTCTACCCAGAATTAAAAGGCAAAAGTTTCCAGTGCAACACCTGAGCTTTTGCAGCTCCTGTCTACTTGTAAAGGAGATTCTTCTTTAAGGCTGAGGAGCCCAAGCTGTCTATTTTAACACTGATAGATAGAGGTGAGGGCTGGGTCTTATTTCTAGAAAAAAGCCGCAAGATTTTCTTCATCCTGAGACCCATGCCACTAACTGCCATGACAAGGACTGTAAAATTGACAGGTTTCATGCAGCATTTTTTCTTCAGATTTCCACTACTGAACACAGAAAGTGCTACCTTGCTTTCTAACTCACTGACATAGAAACGATACACCTTCATAACAACAAAGTAATTAAAATATTTTTTTTTTATTCATCAACTATAACATCTTAAAAAAAAGCTTCATAAAGACTCTACTAGTTGGGAGCACCAAATGAATTTATTAACATTGTTTTAATAAAAACATCCATGGAGAATTGCATTGATAAAAATTATAGCACCACGCTCCATAGCTCACCTTTCTTTATGCATTCGTAATCTGTTGACTCCAACAACAACTACAAGCTACGGTTCTCCTTATCCTGAACAAAGTCAACACAACTGAAGGCAATCCACAGCCTTTTCCTTTCTGCAAAAGTGTTCAGATTTGTTCTAACTACACAAACCCATCAAAAGCAATAGAAAAACTGTCAGAGAATGAGTGCATCGACTGGGATGTTCAATTTCTATTCCTGCAGATGATGTACGGGAGGAAAAGAATCCAGCTTGATTCTAACATTCCAGATGTACTGCCAGAAAGAAATTTTGACTTGCAGATTGAGCCTATTTCATATAAAAATTACTGGCACACAATATGAATGTAGATCTCATAAGCCAGTTTAACAGCCCTTCTGCAGAACAGAGCCACATTCTAAGGCAATGGCTCTCATCCTCACTTAGACCAGTCATTTGGTACTATAAAAAGGAACTTTAAGATATGCATAAAATATTAGCATCCCTTTATATCACCACAGAAGTGTAAGGATTTATAGACCCTTTACAGTGCCACAGATATGGAAATGGACTTTGCTGACAGTGCTCAGCTCTACCCCAAAGCTTTATTGATGAAATCAGTTTCTAGTCTGAAAATACATAATCTTATTTGGTTCCTGACAATTTGAGAGAGGAGTGAGCAATCTAGATTTGGCTCTTAACAGACATTTCTGCCAAGATGATGAGAGAAAAATGAAAAATAAAGCACTTGAGCCCGTGATTTTATGCAGCTTTATGTAGAATGGTAGAATACTGTAAGAGACAAGAAACTAGATCAGAAAATCCTGTTATGAACAAAAAAGAACAATTTCTATAACAGAATAAACTGAATTAATACGTTGACATACAACTGAAGAGGTCTTCTAAATAAGCCTGGGAAATACTATAAAGTTTTCCTTCTACACCGTCCTTCTATGAACAACATCTCAGCTATTTGAACTAATTACACTGAAACAAATGTTTAACTCTTGTACACAACATGTAACTGCTCCTCATTTGAGGCAAACAGATTATCACTACAAAATAAATATTTGTCCTTTATAACTGATACCTGAAAGGAAGGTAACTAGGGAGTTTATCAGGAAACATGGACTCAAGGTGCTCCCAAAAATGATGCTAGGTTCCAGTCAGCTGCATGTTCCCCAGGTATCTACTCCACCAACCACAGCAATGGTTACAAGCACTGTAGCTTGACGCTAAACCAATGTTTGAGCAAACTTTTTAAATAGACATTTTAAAAGACTATTTTAAAATGTTATTTAGCTATTTTAAATCTTCCAAAAAACATTACAGGATGAATTGTGTTACGTAGTTACCACAGTCTTAAAATATACGCCATTACTCTGCCTAAATTACTAATGCAAAAAGCTAGAGCCTGCATATGAACTATGAGTGTTTGGGGAACTATTATTTTATAGCTTATGTAATTAGAATCATAAAGCAAAATAGTGAACATATAATCATTTGACTTTTTTTTTGAACACTAGTATTTCAGAATATCTAAAAGTTAGTTTTTATAGCCAAGCATATGTTTAAGCTGCCTCGTGCATAAGGCAAGGAAAAATACTTAAACACAGCTCAGTGCCCTGCATCATGCATCACTACAACAAATGCCGATTGCTTCCATTAACTGCATCCAGACTTAATATACTAGAAACACGTGAATGATTGACAAAAAGATATAATTGCAAATCAAGGGAGCAGGAAAGAAAAGGTTAACAAAGTTCATCTGCGCTGCACAGAGTGCAGCAGAGTGAATATCGCTGGGATTTGAAAATGGATTACGCTGTCTGGTCGGAGCAGGGCTGGGCCACGCTTCCTGCCCAGTGATTACCCAGCAAACAGCATCTCACCATCACATGGCCTAACATAGTAGTAAATTACAGTTGCTGAGCAACAGCAATACTGGCGCAGATGGCTCACTGCAGTTGACATCTTTAGCTATGCAGATTAATTTATTATTTACTTGTGTTAAAAACTGGACAGGACAGTTTTCTGGGTTAATGAGTAAACACTCCAACACATTGCAGAATATTGCCGAATTAAAATATTGAGAAACTATTTGCCACACATAGGTGCTTGCTTCATTCTATGTTCTGCCCTTTTCTTACAAGAAAAAAAAAAATGAAAAAGAATAATTGACAGGGCATCACTACTATTAACACATTTAATCCTAAATCTAAAGCAGAAATGTATGCATATAGTCTTCCTCTGAGAGAGAAACAGGCTGGGAGCGTGTTTAAGAATATTCCACAGAGAGAAACAATATTCTGTACTTCCATAACCCTTCTACTTGAGGATCTTCAGGATTTTCCCAAATGCCTCTGCACCAGTCCTAGCTGGGAGCAGAACTAAAGGAGCTATACTAGCTTCATTTCATCACAGAAATTGTGAATAATCTCCACTGCCATACAAATTGCAGTGTTAGTAACACTGGAGCACTCCAAGTACTCTTTGGGCCAAAACAAATTTTTTCACACAGAAATACTTCAACCTCTTTTAAAAAGACAGCTAAACAAGGCTTGTTTGGATGTAGTCTCTGATCAGTTTGAACTCAGACTAAACTCCTCTTTTACAGGATACCTCTAGCTTTACTTCAGCACAGTTAAGCATTGACACCTAAATTAATACTTAGAGAAAATTTTAAAACGGCTTTATTGGGTTTTAACTCATTTCTTTACAACTTATGATTGTAACAGCTTATGGTCAGATTTAAGTCCCTAATTCTCTATTTTGTTTGTCTTTACCTATAAAACTGTGAAAATCCACTCAAATCTAAGTTTACACGGGGCATACAGTTTCAAAGCTATTTTTCTTAGTATTCAAAAGCTTAGATTTTGTGGCATGTAACTATCCATGGTGATGGCAGTTTTCTTTTTGTTTATATGTCATTTTTAGTCCATGCTGCATTCTAGTTCTTAAGCACTACTGCAACACAGCAGGGTCCAGTCTGTAAACTGCGGGGAATATTTCAATTCAATCAATAGCTTCCTTTACTGTCATGTAATCAACAGAGATTTAAGAGTCATTTCTATTAATTTTGTTGTAAGTATAAGCAAAATTTATTTGGATTCACCAGAAGAATTACAGTCATCTTACTTATATGAATAGTATTTTAAATTATTATATATTCTTTTCTCTGTACAGGCTAATAATACTGATAATAACTGGAAAAAAATATGCATTTAGACTGCTTAAATTCTCTTTAGTTACTGAAAATACTTCATGCCCAAGTGTGTGTTACTGTTTAGGATACTTGGGGATGCAGGATGTCAATAAAACCAAATAAAAATACTTGAAATCATTATGAGGATTTGAACCAAATCACGACACTCTTAAATCATCAAAGGTTGTGATATGACAGTACATAAAAATGAAATAGAACGAGCAAAAATTCAAGGCTCTAGTACCTACAGCAACTGCTACAGAGAATTCCTAGCTCTGCCAAAAGGAAAAAAAAAATAAAAATGGACATCTCCCGCAAAAATATTCCACCAACAAAAAGAAGAAAATATTTTCAGATTGGGTTACAAAAATTATTTTTCCTGCTGAATTGATAAATAAAGGTGTAGATCCAGTAAAATGTTCTACTTGACCTGAAATTATACATTCCACTTTGGAAGACTTGCCTTCCCCCACTCCCCCCCCACCCCCGCTGCCCTCTTTTTTCAATTAGGATTAAGTCTATTTTGATACAGACATGTTTCACAACTAGTCAGAACCAATAAAATATTTTTAGAACTCACTTTGCCTCCATCCAGAAGAGCTTTTGGCAAGTAAATAAATCCTCCATCAATACACACATCTTCACATTCTCTGAATGTGCAATTTTCAGCAAGTACCTAAATAAAAAATTATACCTGGCTCCAAGACTAATTATAAATGGCCTCTCAAAAGCACACTGAAACAGTGGATGAAAAATGGACTGATGTAGATAAAACGCATCAAAAATCATCCCTCATAAAAACTACCTAGAAGACAGGCATTCACTTACGTGCACATACTCGTCAAAAGTAGGCTCATGGAGCAGAACTCGCATACAACCAAGTTTCTCACATTAACAGCTGTAACACTTCACTTGATCATCAACTTTACAGATGTCCATCATAAAGAATGTAATGACATATTTTTATACTTCAAACCATTGTTCAGTCTGTGTTGCATGTGTCTTCCAATAACTAATTCATAGGAGATGAAAATTTACTCCAGCTATTGAGCATATTCACGGATCATTTAGATTTAACTACAGTAGTTCATGCTTTTTGCCCAGCTTCACCAAAATTTTACCAAAAACTAGAAGTGTTTAACAAAATAGATAGTCTCTGAGATGTCCCTGCTCATTTTCAGAAAGCCTATTCTTATTCAGATGATCTAGAGGGCTGAATCTTTTTTTTTGGGAGGTGCTGGTTTCTGGTCTTAATGGCTCACGGAAGTGGTTTTAGCAAAATAAAATTTAAAAAAAATTAGAAAAATAGATCACCATATAATAAAACAAATACACATCTGCTACAAGATTCTGATGTATGTGATAGGAAAATGGAATAAAGTAGCTTACATCAAATCTGTTTATATAATTTTTTTCCCATTACTTTATGCAACTGTTGCTAGGCAGTCATGTGCCATGGTGATGGGTGGAGTGTGAATACCTAGACAGATTAGAGAGACATATGTTGCTGAACACGTTATGTATGGTGGGTCTTCTCTCTAGACTGCTTTACAAAACCAAGATACCAGCTATCCCTTTTTCCCACAGGGACCGCAACATCAGATGTTTCAGAGAAATAGTCCAAAGGGTCTGACCTTGTGGCAATACAGGTATCACTTTATGCTCTTAGTTACACAGTTCTCTCTAGTGAGTTAAAACAGACAGCGTGTGTCTACTACTGCATTTTAAATAGAGGTTTAAAATAAAAGAATGATTAAAAATTTTAAAAATCAGCACTTTTTAGAATGGTTTTACAACGCATGCAATCCACTTCCTAAGTGAGTTTGTAAAGCCTGCTATATTCTTTCCAGAATCAGCTAGAAATATAGAACATAGAGATGTAGAAGTGTCTATATTGGAAAAGTAATTCACTCAGTTATAAAGACTGAACTATCCTGTAAGAAACTTGTAAGACTATCTTAAGAAGATAGTTCAAGCAGCTGTACAAGGAAAAAGGTTAGAGAACAAATAAGATAAATTCTTTTCTAAATAAATGGTTTTCACTCCCCCCACATCCAATTTGAAATTATTTCTTTCTAACTGGCAATGTTTTTTTAACATAAGCAATAGAAACAGCAGCTAAAAATGCCACGGCAAAGTCACAACACAGGATTACAGAATCATAAAACCAAGAGATCATGAGACGAAGAGATGAAACTTGAAGATAGAGTCAATAAGCACATGGGTGAAAGACAAATATATTTTGGTTATTTTGGTCAATAACACTTTAGGAGAACTTAAAATAAGAGAAGCCAAAAGAAAAAACTTGCACGGTAGTCAAGAAACCTGACAGCTAAGACACAGACCACAGTTTTCATGCTAGACAGGAAGAAATGTGTAAACTACTGTACAGGAGAAATCCAAAACTTTTGTTAATAATCTAAATATTGAAAGGAAAGGGAAACTAGAAGGAAAGCTTGAGGAAAAAATCAAGTGAGAATCTTTGCAGCTGAAATAAGTCAATTTTTTGTATGTGCCACGGTAGGTTCTATTACTTTGCTCCAACTGATCAGTAATTAAGTCGGATACAATTTTTGTGGCACTTCACTGTAGATTGGTGCAGGACACCCACAATGACGTTTCAGCAAGACAGCTGGTGGTGCAAAGCTAAGCAAATGGGAAAAGTCTGAGTGGGAGTCAGAAGTTTGGAACTAATAGCTGAATAAATTAGATGTCCAATACTTTCATTTACTGAAATGATTTCATCATGAAATAAATGCATATCCTGTGTTTATTTCAATATGTAATATGAAATTCAAATCTGCTTTTACATATGTATGCAATCAGTTAATCTTAAATGCAGCTGTATTTATTGTCTTAAAGTCCTGAATTTCACACTTATAGAGTACCCACTTCAAAAACTAGTAGTTATTCATAGAGTTTCCAAATACTTTGACATCTTATTACATAAACTTTCTTTATCTCTCTCAAAATCCATTTCATTTGAACATAGAAAATTTGTTGACCATTTCCATGGGAAATCTGAAGTTTTTAAAGACAGACAGACCTAGAGCTCCAAGAGACTCCAGGAGCACGCTACAGAAATAAATAACTCAACACACACTAATAAATATAAGAAATTTTGGTCTAAAAACATTCTGTCAGAGCTTGAAGATGAAGCTTTTTACAAAAATTCCTCTGATTTTAACATCAATGCATCATATTTCTTGTCTGTTATACATGTGTATATACATATACATGTCTTTTTTTTTTTACCCCGAACTGTCCAGAATGACATGTTTTGTGACCTTTTCTCTATAGGCAGTGATAATATAATCTATGAGCACTTGGTTAGTTGCAGACATTCTGAAATTTCCACACACAGCTGTTCAAATCACACCTTTCCCAGTCCAAGCATTAATGCCAACTATCTCAATCCTGAATCTCCCTAAACTTAAACAAGAAAATACGTTCCTATATGACGCAATGTGCCACCATTGGATTGGTTTACTGAGATTAGTCTGTCAGATTTAAATTTGCAATTTTATCAACAAAACAATAAATAATATACTTGCTGGATGCAAAAAGCCCACTGTTTGTTACCAGGTTCCTACCTAAAAGTATCACTGGAAAGAAATCTAACTGCTAGTCAATCTTTGTAAATCACCATGATGCTGAGCCAACAGGTTGCCCAGAGATGCTGTGAAGTCTCCATCCTTGAAAATAAATGACTATGAGCAACCTCCTTTAGGTGACCCTGCTTTGAGCAAAGGGTTGGACCTTTCAGAAGACCCTTTCAGCCTAGATGATTCTTTGATTCAATTTTAAACCTAGGGATATTGTTTGCCACATTCAAAATATAGTAGCAGTCTGTAGTTCTTCATATCAGCATCTCTGATCAGCTAAATTAATACCAAAACAAGACAAAAATAAGCCTTCTAGATACTCCTTCTGGCTATTTATCATTAGTTAGTTTTTGACGCCAGGTCTGCAATGCTTGAATTTCTATAAATTGATAAAACTGTTGGTACTGAAAAGAAACCCAAACTACATTGCAAATTTAAAATTAGCATATCAGGATGCACAAGAAGCTGTTCAAGCAATAAGAATAGATCAGACATTCATATGAAACCTTATTCCCATGCAGAGCAAGTGAAGAACAATAATACGTATAAGCCTATAAATCAAACTACCACAAACATCAGATTAAAACAAGTTAATTTGAAGTCCTAATATTACTTTCTATGCCATTTCTATGTTATAAAATTACAGTGGGAATGGTGGTCAAGGTTAGAAGTAGTCCACAGAGATCTCTTCCTTAGCATCCCACAAGAATGAAATAACCTGAATAACACCAAGTCAAAACTCATGACTCAAGCTTTCAGCTAATGAACACTCACGGAGTCATAAAGCAAATCCATCCACCCCACATCCTTTTCCAAAACATACTGTGGGGCTCTGAAGAGTCATCTTCATATTTTTTTGTTTGTTTAGTTCTTCTAGCAGTAAATCTTATTTATTTACAAACATATTAGGCTATTGTGATCAGATTGCAAACATAGCCAGTGAGTGCTTAAGATCAAGCAAAATGGCAAAAAATGTCACATCGGGGTTCCTCCTATTCTTATGAAGAAAAGAGAGCATACTTCTAAATGCTACACAAACAGAGAGCCATTACCTTCTTTTTTCCTCAATTTCACCCCCTTTTGTTCGTAAACAGTTTTCCCAGAAAGCATGACTTCTGTCAGTGACCTTGTTAAGACTTTAAGTGATCATGACGCTACACTGTAACACGTCTGACGTTTCAGCATAATGAACGTAAACTTAATTTTGTGCTCTGGTAGCGAACATCAGTTTAAAAAATACTCACCTCTGTTATATGAGGATTCGGATTGAACCCACACAGGCTGCAGACTACAGTATGACACTGCGTGCAGGTGTTGTAATTGGCCTTTTCCGGACTGTGCAGCAGCAGTTCGGTGGTTGTGCAAAGAGGACAGAAGGTTTTCTTTGAGGCAGACTCAACAGGTTGGGTTGCAGCAGTTTGCTTTTGCTGCAAGGGTTTTTCAGGCCCTGGTTGCTGGCCCGGTGGTTTTGTAAGTCCTGGCTGTTGTGCCAGGGGCTTAGTGGCCCCTGCAGCCTGAGAAGATGGTTTTGTAGGTGCTGCCTGTGGTGGCACTTGCTTTACAAGCCCTGTTTGCTGCAGAGGTGGCTTCCCAGGTCCAGGTTGTGATGGTTGTTTTGCAGGCCCCGTTTGCTGAGCAGATGGCTTTTCAGGTCCAGGTTGCTGAGAAGGCTGTTTTGGGGGCACTGTTTGCTGGGAAGATGGCTTTACAGGACCTCCTTGCCGTGCCGGCTGTTGAGATGGTTGTTTTACAGGTCCTGGCTGCTGTGATGATGGTTTTGTGGGAGGTGGTGCTTGGGATGATATTCTAGCATTGTCTGCTTGCTGTGGCGATGGTTTCGTTGAGCCTGCTGAAGGTTTTGCAGCAGTTTGTTGCTGAATGGGCTTTGTTGGTTCTGACTGTTGGGGCTGAGATTTTTGCGGTCCTCGTTGCTGGGGCGGTTGTTTCGCTTGTTCTAGCTTAGAGTCTACTGGGTGACCAGGGCCTGGTTTCTGAACTTGCTTTGGTTCCCCAGGCTGCTGCTGAGGCACTGGTTTGGAAGACTCAGTTGTCTGGGGTGTAGATCTGACAGGTCCTTGTTGTTGAACAGCTGACTTTGGAGACTGTTGTTGAGCTGGAGGTTTTGCAAGGCCCCTCTGCTCCTCAGGTTTCCCTTTCTCTTTCTGGGTAACTTTTTGTTTCCTGCTGGATTCTTCATGACCTGCATCTGAATCAGATATTAAATCAAAAGGATTGAATTTGTTCACAACTGAAGTGACTGCACTCAGTGGATTGGTGTCTGAGAGAAAACTGGGCATCATACTTGGCTTCTGATCTTCTTTAAAATCAGTCCTGGATTTTGATTCCTTTAGACTAATAGAAGAAGGGCTCCGTCCAGGTGCCCGTTGTTCTGTCTTCAGCACATCTACCGTTCTGCTTTTGCTTAAACTTGGTGGCCCCGGATCTGGGGGCTTACCTGGTTGCCTGGGATGCTGGCTTGTATCAAGCTCAGGATGTCTGCAGATAGAAAATGTAAAAAAACCAAAATAAAGCAGAGTACTAGAAAAATCAGATAAAATAAGATGCATCTGTGACCCTCTAAGTGCTCTGGTAACACTGGGAAGTTTCTCAGGTACTTAAGTGTTTGCAAGACCAAGGCTTAAAATGTAAGGTGCACGTAAAAAATTATTTAAATAGAAATTATTGTTCTATAAAGGCCTATACAAGTATTGAATCAGAGAGTGATTTATTACTTAGAAAATAAACTAATATGACAACAATGTTTAACCGGATAGTTTTCTCAAGAAAGCTGAAGAACTCAAAGTTGCGACTTATATTTTACCTAAATCCAAATGACTAACTCTCCACCATGTCCTTTGGGATACAAACATGGGGAGACAGAGAAGACTAAAAGAAGTGTCAGAAAATTAGCAGATCAAAGCACAGCCATACAAGAAAAACACTGCACAACACAAAATGTTTACATACTTGTAAAAATTTTTGTACTTTGTACAAAATTAGGATATATTTACAATTCAATATGCAGCAAGGACTTAAACTCCTAACATCCAGGTAGAAGTATATGCTTCTCTTTAAAGTATTTACTTTGCCACCCAACCACTCACAAATCAGAAGATTTTTCAAACAGGTAAATCAGATGCCAGTTCCCAGAACTACTCCTGAAGCTTTTTTTTTTCTTTTCAAATAGAACTACTATAGAGCTTCCTCCAGCACCATCTCAACACTTCACATTGCCCAGCAGTTGAAAGAAAATTTCTCATTGCATCAGGATTTTTCCCACTTCTCTAACAATAACATTTTGCTGTGTTTTCATAGAGAAGAAAATAAAACTAAGAACGTAGGAACCAAAATCAAGTCCTCATACGTGACATAGCATTCTACTTGTTGCTATACTCAGCTACAGCTGGATAAAATAATATTGCATTCAATGCTATTGCTAAAGGATGCAGTAAAATATTCTACTTGGTGTTATCACTGTGCTTTTGCTGGAAGATAAGGTGTTCTCTCCAGTGCCACAACTGTATTGTAAATATAAAATTTTCAGTTTTCACTTTGCGAGATCTGGTTACTTAGTTAAGGTGATCTTATTCTTTCTGGACATGACATTTCTTCTTGGGCATTCATGAGTAAAATGAACAATTGCTCATTATATTTAAATATATTCCTTAATTAAAAATAAAGAAATAATTTTAAAATTCTGTTTAGGAGTTTTATCAGAAATCTGCAAGATCATATATGTTACACATATTGAAAAAATGTATTTTACACTGTTAATGTTACCATGAGTTTACTCTTATTTCTGATTAACTATTTAGAGCTTTCATTACGTTCTTAGCAATGGAAATAGAAAAGGACAAACCTAAGTGGTAGCCATTTCTGTGCTCATAATTCTCACAACATGATTTTCTCACAATCTTGCATCTGATTAAAAATTGCCACATGAAACACCTGTTAAGGACAAACTATTTCCAGCCTCCCATAACTCCATTCACCCTTCCCTATTTCTGAAATATAATTGCTCATAACACTGGGAAGTTTATAACCTTAATGTGGAACCCACTGAAGTGAGTATGTGTTTTTCCACTGGTGTCAGTGAATGTTGATTAGCTTATTACTCGCAAAGAGGATAATTCAGAAAAGCCTAATGATAATCTAATTCCTTCAATTATTTGGCATTTTTGATTCTTATGAGAATAATTTTGTACTCTATTTAGCAACTAGGTAGGTCTACCTGCAGTTCTGTTTCTTGCCATTTAGATAAGCACTCTTAGGTTTATCTGAAGAGATGCTGCTTACCAAGTGAAAACATTTCAACTATTCTGTTAGTGGCCACCTGGTACACTTCCAGCATTCAGTTTGCAAGTGTTTAAAATGTTGGGAGGCTTCATTCAACTATGCTAAGAGTGACAAGGGAAAAAAGAAAAAGGATCAATGGTGCTAGTAAAACTCCAGTTTGGAAACTCAGTACCATTCCCAAACCTTACAGCGTGAAGGTGGAAGAGAAAGCCCAAACCCTAAAACTGTTTTTAGAAATTGAACTTGGACATTAACAAGAAGTAACAGCGCTCTCCTCCAGCTTTCATTTTTATCAAAATTATGTGTTCCATAAATTTCCACCTGATCAGATGTCAAGACCTGAAGTGAGATTAAAATCCATGAATCTAGGAAATAAAAAAGCCAGGTGATTCTGCAAGGCTGCTGGTGGATTCTGAAGACCAGTCTTGTCTTGATGTTATGTATAACAATGTTTAAAGAGATAAACCACAGAGCATGGTTAACTAGTGGAATAAAAAGCCTTGAAAAGACAAGCTTCTTGAGAAAAGCTACCTCTGCCAAAAGCCAGGATGGGTTTTTTAAATTGAGGTTTAGGTAGTTGGAAGTTGAAGCCTTCTTTTCTGGAACTATTCTACAACCAGACATAGACTGACATTGAACAATTTTAATTAATCTGGAGAATTAGAAATCCTCAAAAAAAAAAATCTTGTCTTTATTTGAGAAGAAAATTCTTATTTTTAAATCTTTTCAATCATGAAAATCCCACCATTGTTTTAAATTCTTCAAAACAGACTCAACAAGCAGAATCATTTAGTCCTCCCTCACCTAATTCTTTTATTTGTGTGGCTATGCTTCTCCTCACTTTGGCCTTGATTCACAGAGCTCATCTTTATTCATTTACATTAATATTACAGCCAAATCAAAGCTTACTTTGGAGTCAAGAGGAGATTTAACAAAAAGACTACTGGTCTAGTTCTTGAATGCCATAACTATAAAAACCTATTTAAAAAGGCATGTCTCCTTCCCATTCATTGGTATAAATAGTTTTAGCAAGAAGTGCAATAATTACACAACTCCAAGACACTTAAATCATTTTCTTATATACAGGCAAGATATGTTTAAACTTATGCATACCCCTGGTGGCTAACTTTTTTTTTAAGTCAATAAAGCAATGGCTTCAACAAAAACATATTCCTTCCTGAGAACACTCAATAAACCATCTTTGTAAGTACAACACTTAAAAAGACGTTTTAGCATTTCCTCCCAAAATGCAGTATTTTTTTTTTCTGCTAATGTCAATTGTGAACAACTTAATGAACTGGGGAAAAAAAAAAAACAAACACACACACACACCAAAAAAAAAGGAATAAAAGAACAAAACAAAAGAAAAAAAAAAAGAAAACACGACCAAAACAAAAACCCCAGCTGCATTAGATGGTGCATATATTCAGTTTGGTCATCTAATCCTTTCAGATGATGTGGAAAAATTCCTCAGCAAGTGGACACTGACATAGTTACAGAGTCATTCAAAGAAGCTAGAACTGGAATTTGCTTACAAATTGACTGTATATGTTTCAGCTAAACTTCCTAACCATGAGTTTTCTAAAGACAGATAATTGAAATAGGATAGAATGATTTCCATAGGTGCTAAGCAACCCAAACTCTGACTGGAAGCTAGAGATAGAAAGTTCAAAGAAGAAAAAATTAGGGAAGTTCATTTGATTTAGGCAGTTCACTTTAGGTTCTCTAGATCTAAATGTTTATATTAAAATGCATAATGAATATTAATTGCAGTTATCGAGCTATTACATTTTTGAAGACTTAAAAGCTCAAAGCCTATAAAAGTCCTAGAAGCTACAACATATATTTGGTGGTGGTAAAGGTGCAACTATAGATTACATATGGTTAAAAAGTCTCTAGTTGCAAAACCTGTTATCTCACACTATCGTCAATCAAGAGGAATCTGTACACTTCCAAACCTGGGTTATTTTGGGAGGTGAACAAAAGAATTGATAATAGGAAATAATTATTTCCTATATAATTATAATCTTTCTGGTTAAGAGTAGATAACAGCTAATGTTACAGTGGAAGTCACAGAGGAAAATTCCAGTTAACTAAATGAAAAAAACTGACAATGCTAATCATTGCAGAGCTATATAAACTGGAAGCCAGAATTCCTCTTCTGATCATTATTTCAGTCACCTAACATTTGAACTGGCATAACCACACTAGAAAAAAAAAGCTGTTGGGAACAGTTGTAGAGCATCAGTTAAGAGTTATTTTCCATATCCAGTTTCTTTGGCCACACTGACTGAACAAAAGCTCGAAACTCAGCAAGCTATTTCTTTACTTAAGTTGAAGTCTGGAAGAGCTTGATCCCTAGTCTTTAGAACAGTCTTACTCCAAGAGTCTCGATCAAGTTCTTAGTAATTATTTCCATCTTTCTTTGTAGATCTCAATAGCAAAGAGGTACAAAGAGGAGCAAGTAAAGCCACAAAACAGGAGCAGAGACAAGTAGTAACCTTATTACAGTGTGACAGGCACAAAGATGCTATGATAAGAACTTCTAAAACCACACGAGAGAAGCCAGTTTATAGGTTATTGCGCTGAATGTTAAAACATCAACCGTGACTGAAAGTTAGAAGGCAAATATACAAGTATAGAGTGGCTTTATTTTAAATGGAGGGTGAAAGTAAGGTACACTAACAAGATCAAAGTAGCTTCTGATATCATAAATATGTTTGTAGGGAAGCAGCCATTTATAAATGCACATAATTATATATAACAACACTATAAATATTCACATTGCAATGAGTTTAGACTATTCTAAAATCTTCCAGGGCCACTTATCTTCCTTTTTTTTCTGGAACATTAGCCTGAAACAATAAACTTTTAAAGTCTTTGCTCATAGACTATTATACAAAAGGGATTTTTGAGCTGAGTTTCACAGAACTAAGCCATATGAATTTTTTCCCATTAAAATCTATAGAAACTGTGTACAGCCCTGAATGGATAAGTATATTTTATGTACAGTGTTAATATCCGTTTAATGATCATGCAAGACATAAAATAGGAATATTTGATTTCCAGTTTTAAAAAACAAAAAAAAATGGAGACCATCATCTCAGGTATAATCCCAACGACTTCAGTAGTTTGCCCAAGGAAGACTTTGGTCCCACCCTCCTTGCTTCTCTTCTTCTAGAATTCACTTATATAAACCTGATATTATATAAACTCAACATGCATTTATGTAGGGTGAGACCAATACACGAGAACCCTGTTGAAAAGTCACTCGGGGAGGCTCCGTTCAGCATCCTCCTTGGAGACAAACAACACACCCAGCCCCGGAGACGGCGAGCACCGGCCCTGGGTGACGGGCGGGGGGAAGCCGGCGAGTTCAGGACCGCGGACAGGGGCTGGGGCGGGCACCGGGCAGGGAAGGCCGGCACCGGCGCCGCGGGGAGAACCGGCCCCCGGGCCCGACCCGGGCAACGGGCTTGTTGCACATCGGGCGGTGAATTTGCTAGAGGCAGGGCAAGGAAGGGGAAGGGAATTACCCTAGCCCTGGCAGATGCACAGGGAGGTAAAGCCGTCACTATCCAGAATACTGAATCCCGTAGCAATCAATGTAATCTATTATTTCGCCCCTCTTTCCCCTTTCCATAAAATGGAAAAGGAAAAATAAAAATGGAGAAGAAAAATAAGGGAGGGAAAATAGACTGAAACAGACCTCCTCAATCCATGACTATTTAATGAAGCCAAATGATAGTTGTAGAGGTTAAGAATCAGCAGAGTAACGGCTAGCAAATACATATGCCCCAAGGTTTGAAAGATTCAACAAGAATATCCTTCTCCAGAAAGATAAGGTTACAGAGCCCATCAGTCCTGGGGAGAGCTTCCCTGGCTACTATCTGAGCTGTGGGGCACTCCAGCCCTGGAAAGCACACACACACACACACAGAGAAAACAGAAACGTTGCCTGCAAATCTCTCCCCTCCCTACACACAGAAACTACCCGTGCTCCGGATCTGTGCAAAGGGAGGGAAGGGGAGAGGGCGCAGCCCACTGGAACCGAGGACCGTCGTTATTATTAGAAACCACCGGAGTGGGAAACGCTGGAGAGTGCCGGCTCCATCCTGCTGGCCACACTCGTGCAGCCGCCCCCTTTCCTCCCTCAACCAGCCAAACGCAACGCCTTGCTCCCGATGCAGCGGGCCCGGACCGCATTGCCACTCGCCCCCGGCCCCACCGCGAGGAGACAGGGAAGGGACGTGCGGGAGAAGGGAGATTTTCCGTGCGTGCCTTTGCATGGGAGGCGGCTCCGCGCCGGCGAGGTTCCCTCTGGGCAGCCCCTGCGCCCTTGACATGACAGCGGCGATCTGCCTCCTCTCCTCCTCGCTCAGCTGGCTCAGGTCCGCCTCCACCCCGGCCGGGACCAGGCGCTGCAAAGGGGCCGTGGGGCCGCCGCCATCCCCGGCCGCCGCCGCCGCCGCCCCTTCGGGGAAGGCGCCCAGCCCTTCGCCTCCTTCCAGGCTCGCCTCGTTGCCCATGGCCGCCGCTGCCGCTCCCCGCTCGCCTCCTCTCCCCTCGGGCGCAGACCGGGCGGAGGGGCGGCTCGCCGCCGAGCAGCCCCGCTCCCCAGCGGGTGGAGCGGCGGGCGCTCAGGGCTCTGCGGTGGCCACCACGGCCCCGCACGGCAGCGGCGGCAGCAGCAACAGCAGCGTCGGGGCCGGGCTCGCTTGCTGCCGCCGCGGCTACCGGGCAAGTGCGGCGGCGTCGCCGCCAACCGCCCGCCGCTCGGCGTAGCGCATGCTCCGGGCGGCCGCCCCCCCCCCGCAAACAGCGCCGCCCCGCCCCGCCCCGGACTTTAAAGGCACCGCAAACACCAACACCCCCCCTCCCCTCCCTCCCCTCCGCCTTCCAGGCTCCCCCCGCCGCCGTCTTCGGTCTACGGACGCCCACGCCGCTCCGGGCCGGTGCATCGAAGGAGAGCAGGCGGATGGCAGCCGGCGCTCGGCCAGCGGGTGGTGGGGAGACGGCGCCCATCCCTGGGGGTGCCGCCTCCCGTTCCCCTTCCCTCAGCAAATACGGATGCGCTCGCAAGCGGGCAAAGCTTGAAGAAGCCTAGCTCGCCCACAGCACGAAGTAAAGGGAGGCTGGAAGGCACAGCTGAAGGACATCCATCCAAGCAACACCCCCCGCAGAGCAGGGCCAACGAGGTCAGGTTGCTCAAAGCCACGCACAGCTGAACTTTGAAAGTCTCTACGGGTGGAGATTTCACAGCCTCTCTGGGCTTCTCTCCCAGCATTTGACCACCCTCATGGTGACTGATTCCAGTATGTCAGTGTCATTCCAAGACTGGTGAGCCCCAAACTAAACACAGTATTCCTAATGCAGTCTCACAACTGCTGGATATATTGAGAAGAATCACCTTCTTTAACCTGCTGGCTGCACTTGAGGTAGCACCGCCCAGTCTGCCATTGGCATTTATCACAATGGCATACTGCTGAAATGTGTTCACCTCCTCATCCACCAAGACCTTCTCTGTAAAGCTGCTTTTGTGCCAGCCTGGCCTGGTGTATGGAGTTATTCCTTTCCAGATCCAGACTCTACACTTGCCTTTGTTCACCTTCAGGAGGCTCCAGCCTGTCAGCAGCCCTGCAAGCGGCTGCCCTGCCCTTCAGTGTATCTACCATTCTCTGAGCTGGCATCATTCACAGTCTTGCTGAGGGTGTAATCCAGGCCTTTGCCCACATCGTTAACAGATACATTAAATATTATTAATCAGAAAGGCACATCCAGTAACATGCCACCCAGTTGGACTTCAAACAGACACAAACCATTTGAGCCTGATGGTTCATTCTATTTTTCGCCCACTGTACAGGTCTAACTAATTTAGCTAGAAAGGTATTATAGTTGATAGATGGAGTGTGATTTGCCTGGGGTAAACATATGCTGTTTGTTTCCAATAACCTTCCTGTCCTTGGTCTGCTTGGACATGGCTTCCAGGAGGATTTGCTCTGTAAGCTTCCCAGGAAGGGTACTAGCCACAGTAGCCTACCTACCTTGTAGTTCTCTTGTGGATCCCCTTTTCTGAAGACAGGTGCAGTGCTTTTTCTACTCATCAGGGAGCTTCCCCAATGACCTTTCGAAGATAACAGAGTGACTTTGCAATAGTATCAACCAACTCCTTCAGCACCCTTTGATTCACTCCATCTAGTCCCATGATCTTCTGCATATCCAACTGGTTTAAGTGCTCCCTAAGTCTGTCTTAATCTACTACAGATACTGCTTCACTCCCACATATTTTTCTGCTAGGTTCAGGGACCTGGGAGACCAGCAGACAAACCTTATCCATAAAAGCCATGACAAAGAGCTGTTGAGCACCTCAGCCTTTCTATGTCCTTTGCCACTAGTTTTCCTGTCTCATTGATCCGGTGCCATTTTTTTCCAAATCTTCCCTAGATATCTTATTAAATTGTGGCTGTATCTTGAATATTCCAATGTGTGGGTTTAACAGGTAGATCTTCTCAAATATCAGTTGCTTTAGCTACAGGGATGTGATAGCATTTGGTGTTCTTGCTTGTCTCCTGTAGCACCATTATTATTTTCTCCAGACACAGCTGTGTGCAAATCAGTCCCCAAAATGACCTACATAAAGATGGCATCCAAATAGTTATAGTAGTCTGATATTGTAACAATCAGAGACCGTTTTTTCCAGTAATGGTTCACAATAAATGATGAAACTAGTAGCAGTTGGGGGCTTCCTCCTACTTGAGTGACTTTAAGTTGCACATCAAAAGAACAGCTCAGCAGAGAACATAGTAAAGCACAGAGGGAAAATCCTCTAAACGGAGTAGCATGACATGAGTGTGAGTGGATGCCTGTCCACACGGTGTTCTAGGTAAAGACATCAGAGGGGCCTGTGGAAGAGGTGACACACAACACAGTCACACCTGAACGAAGATGGATTCACTTGGCATGTGAAGTCAAGATAAAAATTTCAGTTAAGGGTTTTAGAGGGAGGCAAATACACATCCCTATTCATTTAGCACAAGTGAACATCACGTGCTTAGGTATGAACAGATGTGCAAAGTGCTGCCACACGGAAGAAGGCAAATGCACATAAAAGACAGAGGAAGAGGGATTTAATTAGTGAAAATATTCAGTTTTCTGATACATGCTAATGTAAGCATTCATATGCACATATACTTCAATATTCTGTGAAGGATAGTATTCCTGTCTTTCAGCTGGGTAGTCTGGAAGTTCATTTAGTTCCCAAATGCAATTTTTCTAAACAAACCAACCCCCTATTTTCTTTATTCAAAGTCAAAATAAGTAACAAACGCCTTTTACTCAGACCTAGAAGTCATCTTACGTTTAAAAGCAGATGGCATATGTCAATTGACCTGGATGCTGGAGTGTTGAGCAGAGATGAACCTGATTAAATTCATCAAGGGCAAGTGTACCCCATGCATCAGTGCAGGTTGGGGGCTGACCTCCTGGAGAGCAGCTCTGAGGAAAAAGACCTGGCAGTCCTGGTGGACAACAGGATGACCATGAACCAACAATGTGCCCTTGTGACCAAGAAGGCCAATGGCATCAGGATGGGGTACATCAGGAAGAGTGTGAACAGCAGGTTGAGGGAGGTTACCCTTCCCCTCTACTCTGCCCTGGTGAGGCCCCATCTGAAGTACTGTATCAAGTTCTGGGCTCCTCAGTTCAAGAAGAACAGGGAACTGCTGGAGAGGATACAACAGAGGACTAAAAGATGATTCAGAGCCTGGAGAACCTCTCTTATGAGGAAAGGCTGAGGGACTTGGGTCTTTTTAGTCTTGAGAAGATCTGATCAACACCTATAAATACTTAAAGGGTGGGTGTCAAGAGGATGGGGCCAGTCTTTTTTCAGTGGTTCCCAGTGACAGGACAAGAGGAAATGGGCACAAACTTAAACATAACAAGTTCTATCTACACATGAGGAGAAACTTTAGTTTGAGGGTGGTGGCCAGAGAGGCGGTAGAGTCTCCTCTGGAGACATTCAAAACCCACCTGGACACATTCCTGTGCAACCTGCTCTAGGTAGACATACTTGGCAGGGGGGTTGGACTAGATGATCTCCAGAGGTCCCTTCCAACCCCATATCATTCTGTGATTCTGTGATTTTGTGATATAGATACAGACAAAACAACTGAGATCAAAACACATTAAATTCACTCAATAAAACAAAACTAGCAATTGTGCTAGTGCTTACTGATCAAAACTATAAACACTGTTCTGTTTCACTGTTAACATGAGATAGAAGACAAGAGGAAAGTGACATGTGATGTATAAGGAAGAAAGCTGAACCCAAATGGAGGCACAGGATGAGAAACCGCCTTTGGTGAGAAGTTCTCTATTGGTTTCACTGATCTAAGGATGTCACCTTAACATGATTACAATTTCAAATATATTCTGGATTTTTGTGGAAACTGGCTCTTTTCACAGTTCTGTGACATTTACTTTTTCCTATGAAACAGCATGAAATCAATAGTTATCTGTCCCAGAAGTTCCACTGCCGGCCTGTTTTCCCTACATCCCTTCACTTCCACATCTTTCTCCCTGTATACTTTGCTGTCTGTCCAAAAGTGACACCAAGTCTCTTATTTTGGTGTTACCAATGAAACTCGGAAACTACTGAAGCATAACATTCTGTTGTAGCAAGGAAAGAAGAGTTATCAAATGAATCAGCCTTTTTCTCAAAACTCATAATGTATAACTTGCAAGAAACAGCTTGGTGGTGTCAGGCTAAATACCCTTTTTAAAAAATGTATTTTCTTAATCACTAGCACTGAAAAATGTGACTCAAACCCTTCAGAGATAAAACAGTCTCTTAGTGCATGCAAGTTAGAATTTTGCATGTAAATTTAGAGGCAGAGATAAAGAAGCAAGTTGCCTTCCCTTGGATATCAGATAATATAAAGAGGATAAGTGTGAACAGAAGCAAATCCACCAACTCTTGAAGGGCCCACTTACAGGTCTTGTAAAATTTTTATTGTTTTCATTGTTTGTTTGAATCCAAAATGATCAGCACAATCTACAAACATTTACCTATTTCACAACATTAAGTCCATGCGCGGTATTATTATCCCTGCAAAACAAGCACACACTATATTTTAAGTGCTGTAACTTCAATCAGACTAAGGACTGTGCAGTATCAGTAACACAGTACTTTCATCTGGGCCTGACCAGTTTGGTACAGAAACCAGATGCATCAGATCTCCAGAGGAGCCAGTCTAAGTTAGAGCTGAGTAGGCAGAAGCAGCACAAGGACAACAATTCATCCTTTCCCAGTGCTGAATCCAATCTGGGGCAAGTGAATCTCAGTTAAGTGTGTATCTTCAGCACTAAAATGAGTGCTTGAAGTTAATTTACTGATTAACAACACTGAAGACATCCAATCTTCTCATCAGTAGGCTACTTAGTATAGATGTAGTCTTTACATTTTAAAGGGGAGAAAAAACCATTTAGTGCATAGAAATTGGAGAAGTAATGCTAAGATCATCAGAAAAGAATAAGAGGTCAGTAACACCTTGGCATGAGCTGGCAAAATGGGAGGGGAAGGAAAACTCTTCCATCTTAATAATAGGCCTGGCATTGTGCCCAGACAAAAGTGAAGGAGGAAGAAGGTGTGTTAATCATTAACGATTAACAGAGGCCGCACTGATCAGTATGAGAAAGGAAGGTAAAGTTAAACAGGAGCTAGAATTTGCATAAACATATTTATAACACTTTACACATAATGATTTCATATTTTAATTTGAACAGCTACCTAGCTAAACGTTAAAGTGCTTCTTCCACATTTACCTACCCCATTTCAAAGACACAGAGACTGTCGAGGGCTCTTTGAGTTTAAAAGACGTAGTTAAGATGAATCCAACAGTTTGGTCCATCTGCTATCCAGAACGAGCAATGCCTCTTAACAATAGTGCTTTCCGGACACTTAATACATTTGATAAATATATTTAAATATATAAAAATTAAAGAAAATAAGGAGTACCACAGTGCAGTCAGTTGCACAAGTATGCTCACTGTCCTCTCCTATTCACCATTTCAGAATGCAAGTGAGCACACTGCACCAAAGATTGAACAGGGCGGACACATACCAAAATTATGTTGAATCAATACACTGCATGGAATTCATCCAATACAAAAACCTGATTAAGTTTTTGAAGGATGAAACAAAAGCGTATGAATCTGTTTTCTAGAAAAATGTTGTACAACATCTAGGAAGTAATGATTTCAAATATGACATAAGTTATATCTATATAAATGCATAAGCCAAAAGCACATGATGCTTTAAACTACACATTTGTATGCGCACCTGCATGTGCCACCAGTGCAATAGTGTACTGGGTGCTCACTGGTGCAGGTTATATGAAATACATATTGAAGGGCAGAAACTAATGTCTACAGAGTCTGCACTGAATGGCTGTATGCTCTACAACAGGAAAACAGGAGAGTAAGAATTCTTGTCTCGCAAGCACTAATTCTGTATCAAGAATTCTATATCTGCACAGCAAATGTTCAAGATCATAATGAATCTCCAGTCTCACCTGACTTACTAGTCACCAAAACTATCAGTTAAAGGACGTTAACAAGCATTATGTATTATTGTTCTACTCAAATACATATTACTTTTCTCTCTTTACACAGAATTTTCTATTCCATCACTTTGTACATGCAGGTTGTGAAACTGGAATACTGAGTTACCCTGCTCCAAAGATCCTGCTAAAAACATCTATTTAAGTAATAAAAAGAAAAAGAAGACTTTATGCATATAGCATAAAGCCCTCCAGGTAAGAGGAAACACCCTTAGCAGAGTTATTTGCACTATTCCAGAGTTCCAGAGTCTTTTTCTTTGGGATATCATGCACTCTGACACAATACCATTAATGTTACAATATCCTATTATTAAACAAACCACTTATAGAACAGCCATTGCAGATATTTTAGCTTCATTATCATCAGTCCAATCAAAACACGATTAGTAGATGCACTTTATACCAGTGAATAGCCGGCACACGGACACCTGTCTAAGTTATCCTAGCAATCTCACAACCAGATTTGCTTGCTTAAACAAAACAAGAAGGTCTGCCAACTGCCTACAGCACAGCAATACTGATATGCTCACAATATGGACTCCCACAGTATAGATTAGTCACAATGTTAAAAATCTTGTGTTTATTTGCAATCAGCGCTTCTAATACACAAATAGTGATTTGCATCTTAAACTAAAGAATGGGACAAAAAAAGCCCTTAATCTCAAAGCCTGTATCCTAAACCACCTGCAACAACAGCAATATATAGTTTTGTCCTGTTGTTCTGCAGTTGCTTTCTCTAATTTAAGTTTATCCACCTGCAGCAGTCAAGTACAACAAACAATAGTACAGACATCATCACAAAGAGCTCAATTTTTACTTGCTTGTATGGTGAAACAATCATAGCTGGGATTATTACAATTCAAGAGCAAAACTAGTCAATTAGGAAGAACCTAGGGAA
Source organism: Gallinago undulata (assembly GCA_026546715.1). Lineage (NCBI taxonomy): Eukaryota > Metazoa > Chordata > Aves > Charadriiformes > Scolopacidae > Gallinago > Gallinago undulata. The sequence continues at coordinate 10,144,561 of JAOTQQ010000001.1, read as the reverse complement.
AGATTTGAACCATCACTAGCATCAAATTATGAGAGATCACATTAGAATAAAGTAACAGTTTGGTTTATTCAATTGGCTTTGCATCAGTAAGCATAACGGTGAGATTCTCGGGATCTGTCTCTTAGGATTTTTATTGGTAAAATAAGAGTGTTGAAAGTTTTAATTCACCTAGCAGTTTTTTCTTTCATGCCCAAAATACATTAGGTACTTAAAATGAAAACTGCAGAGTCTAAACAGAGGAAAGTCACATGCTTAGAGTATATGTTCAGGTCCTGCTTGTGCCACAGAGCACAGGCTTTCACTTTAAACAAAACCTTATAATATTGTTTTACCTTCTATATTAGGTAATCCATGGAGGGGAGAGGGGAGTGGATGTTAAGATTCATTAGGACTATCAAAAATAGTTCACTTGATTTACATGGATTTCTGTAGAAAAAGCTTACTTAAAATACGATTCTTGGGGTGAAACCTGCCTTACTGTATGTATTATATATAACTAAATATTGGCCAAGGCGACCATTTCCAAGGATAAGAGATTAAACTTAAGCACCTGAGTCCCTCTTTGGGAGCTCACGTGTAGAATAATAAACAGGGATGCAGAGCACACCATTCCGGTGGGTACCACCTGTTACTCTTCATCTATTAAGTGATGCACTGTAGACCATGTTAAATACACACTAATTAGGTTTTCTGGCATTACCTTGCTCTGTGGTAGAATTCAAGAGAAAAAAAGAAAAGGTTTATCTTTGAGCTGTAACGTCCTTCTTAGAATGGGTTCTGGGTACTGCTCATTTCATGCAAAATAAACAGTGGCCTTTATCCCAGAAAGTACATCTATTCAGGACTAAGAAAATTTACCCTTCTTTTCAGATATGTACTTAGAGGCTTTATACTCTTGACACTAGAAATAGCTCCTAGCTCATAAAGGAGCATATAAAAGCAGAGCTACAATCCAAATGTCTTGATTTTCATTTTAGTTCAAAATCGATCTTAGAACGGGTGGGAAGGCACCTCTGGTCATCACCTGGTCCAACCACTCTCTCAAAACAAGGCCAACATAGATTAGGTTTCTAAGAGCCATTTTCAGTCAAATTGAGTATTTCCAAGGATAGAGATTTCAGTCTCTCTGGGCAACCTTATACCTAACCACAATTTCTTTTGTTGCATCTTGCTTCAATTACCTCTCATACTCTCACTACACACCTCAGGGATGAATAATGTTTTATTTTCTCTGTCTCCTCCCATTAGTAACTTGAAGATGCTGACAGGATTCATCCTTAGCTTTCTCCTCATAAGGCTGAACAAACATATCTCTCAGCCTCTGCTTATATGTCAGGTACTCCAGTCTTCTAATAGGACAACACTACACTGGATTTGTTCCAGTTTGTCAATCTCTTTCTTGGGCTGAGGAACCCAAACCTGGCCACAGGACTCCAGAGGCAATATAACAAATGCTGTTTGAATAGGAAATAGAAAGGAATAATCAGTTCCCTCCGTGTCTTGGCTACAAACCTTTTGATACAGCCCAATATACTGTTTACCAGCTGAAATGCAGGACTTTTCATTTCAGTTGGTTACCAGTATATTGGACTGTATCAATCCTTCATGAATTTAATGAGGTTGATGTTGGCCCATTCCTCCAGCCTGACTATGTCTCCTTGAATGGCAGCCCTGCCATAGAGCATATTGACCTCATCCTCCAGTTTGGTAGCATGCATGAATTTGATGAGGGTCCATTCCTTCTCCTCCTCCAGATCACTGGTACTGCATATTAAACAGGGTAAGTCCCAGGACAGATGCTGGAATAACTTCGCTTGAGCTGATCACCAGAGTACAAATCATTACCCGATATCCTTTGAGCCCAGTGATCCAGTTTTTCATCAATTTAGAATTCCACCTGTATAAACTGTAAAGTTCCAAAATTGATATCAAGATTCACAGGAGACCATGTTGAAAGCCTGGCTAAAATCAAGACTGAAGACCCTTACCACTGCTCTCCACAGACTTAGTTTTTTTAATTATAAACAGCAATTGACTTGGACAAAGCATAATTTACTTTTATACATCTACACTGGCTATTTCCATTACCGCCTTCTCCTTCATTTGCCCAGAAATAGTTTACAAGAGAATTCACTCCATGATTTCTCCAGGAATCAAGGTAAGGCTGACCTGCCCTTGGTTCACTGTTACCACTTTTGCCCTTTCTGAAGATGATTGTGGCATTTTCCTTTCCCTGGTCATCAGGGAACTCCCCCAGATTCCACAACCTTCCAAGGGCATCTGAGAGTGATCTCACTATGACATTGGCCAAATCTCTTGAGTTCTCACAGATGCATCACTCCTAGTACCAGGGATTTGTATATATTGAGATTACTCTGGAGAGCTCCTCCACCACTCTTTGGTTTACCTATCAACACATACTAAAGCAATATTTCTAAATTCCTCCTTCGTTGCCCACCCTCACTTCCATTAATATAAATGTTCTTTTTGCTCTGGACCCCAGTCAGATCCCTGTTTAACTAAGGTGGACTCCGCAAATACCTATTCATTTTTGTGAAAACTAGGATGGATCATTCTTTTGTTTGAAAGAGATTGTCCTTGAAGATCTGCTAACTCTCATGAGCTCCTTTGCCCTTCAATAGTGCTTCCCACCAGATTACATTTCCTGGTTCTCTGAATAAGCCAAAGTTTTTTTTATTGAAATTTAGAATCTGTGTTCTGCTGTTTTCCTTCCTCACTCCCCTCAGGAGCTTGAGCTCTGCAATTTTATGGTCACTACAACCAAGCCTTTCATTGATTATGACATCCCCAACAAACTCTTCACAGGTCATCAGTAGCAACATCCAGAAGAACATCATGTCTTCTCGCCCCATACAGCATCTGTATTAAGAAATTATACATTACATCCTCCAGAAGTTTCTTGAGATTGCCTGTGTCCTGATGTTCACAAGCCTTTCTTATAAGTGCTCTCTTCACTTACAGTACAAACCCCTGGCCGATACACCCAGTGCAAATAACATCTGCAGTTAAGATCAAGAACACATTCTAAGCTTCACAGAAAAGTCTTTGTAACAGCTTGAGGCATGGAGAGAAAGGACTACATAAATTGTTTCAAATACTGCTTCTGAAAAATTATCAAACCACTCATGGGCCAGGTGGCAGAAGCATATTTTTACTTGTTGGCACAGTTGCAGAATCACTGACTGGCTGAGGTTGGAAGGACCTCTGGACCATCTTGTCCAACTCCCCTGCTCAAGCAGGGCTATCTAGAGCCAGTTGCTCAGGACCATGTCCAGGTGTTTTTTTTTAATACTTCCAAGGATGGACACTCCACTGTGTTCCAGTAGCTCTGGAATACTGAAAAAACCCTTGATGTTTCACAGTAATATGGCACCAAAGTCACAAGTGTGCCTATGATCTAATTCAGCTACAGAGTTTCCCAAAGCAGTAATAATAACAAAAAAATACAGTCACTTCAGAGATTAGAACAGCAGCAAACACACTATCAATAAAAATATCCAGCTCATTTCTCTTACCAGCTTGGCTGTTACATAAAGAAGAATATCTAGCTAAAAGCATAACTAACTCATAAAAAGTTTTAAATACAGTAGTACAGTTTAAAATAAATCTCACCCATTTGGGTTTAACTATTTTTCTATTGCATCCATTGATTTAAGCTTCTCAGATCAACTCTTATCTACTGAGACAAAATTTCCACTTTAACAGAACTCACTCAAATAGCACACAGATGCTTAGAGGTTTAGTGAAGTTTCTTAACAGTTCCTGAAGTCTTTTGGACTAACTCACACAAAGAAGTTCTGAGGATATGAAGACAGATGAATCTACATTTCCAGCTAAAACGAGCAAATATTCCCTCCCACACACATCCTTTTCCCCTTTTCATCTCATCCCTCCTCCTCCCCTGCCCTGGAGTATCTAAAAGTCATCATTCCGTCTATCTATAATTCCCTTAACACTCGTAACGCTTTACAAAAATACAAGTAAAAGTAATCAGCTATAACTTAGAAGCCACAGAAAGACGAGAATCAAAGTGTAGCAGAGCACTCCCCCAGATTCTGGTAGGAGACATGGGGTACTACTTTTCTGAGTTCTCAACTTTTCCCGTTACTACAGCGTCTTTGACAGGCTTATGATTGTTGAGTAGACTAAAACATTTTATCATAAAAATAATGGATTTATACAAAGAGAAAATATGCACCCACAAGGTCTACGCTAAATAAACTGATGTTCTCTCCTTTACTTTACATTTTTCCTGTTGACCTAGAAAAGTGGTTTTTAAGATTTGTTTTTGTGAAATAAAATCTAGATGTTTTTTAGGCCTTCCAGTAGGATACTTTCTTAGTTTTTCTGCAGCAAAACATAATGGAAGAAGAGCCCAATAAATGTAAATGCAAATGCTTTTCTCTGTGTTTAAGACGTAACTCCCATTTTCATACACATACCACGATTTCATAGACAAATTCTAGTACAGTTATGTTTGCTATTAACTATCCACCCCAGACCTAAAATTTTACTAAATAAAGATTAAGGAAATCTACAACATAGACAAAATTTAACAGCTTGTAAGATATCTCTGTCCAGAAAAAACTCCAGAGAAGCAAATCAAAACTCTTAAAAGACAACAACTGCCAGTAGTCTCAGGTTTGAAATTACAGCTCTTTCTGTATCTTCTTAGCTATATTTTTGTTATTTTATGTTATTTCTTCAAATCCATTACCAGCTAAGTCCCTCCCTATCTCCTCAGCAGAAGTTCCTCTCTCACTCACTTGCTTTTGGTAAAGCTATGGATGTGCTGAATTATTCAGTTGATAGAAATGTTTTCTTTGCTACCATGGGGATCACATAAACACAAGAAAATTACCATCTTGCCATAATTGCTACATTTTTCCCATAAACTGCCTAAGACATAAACTGAGGAGTTATCTATTCTTATTCTCAAATTTTTTACAGGCACTAAGGAAAACCATAGGAAGCTTGAGCTGAAAAAAAATACGAAAGGAAAAAAAAAAAAAGAAAGAAAGAAAAAGAGATTTGTACACAAAACCCTTAATAACTAAAAATTAGTATTCTTGGCCTAAACACTGTAGGCATAAGCATAAAATTTCCCTTACAGGGTCAACATGCTTGTATATAACATTAAAACAGGACTTTCAAAGGCCAGTTCAATTACAAACTCCTACTTTTGTCTCTCAGCTTCTCTTGAATTCCATTTTAGAACTCTCATTTTATATTTATGTATAAAACAATTTTCTGTAAAATAATTATTAGTAGTCTAAGGCTTGATGTCTTTAATAAATTTTGATCAAAACTGAATTTGTAGTATAAATTTACTACTTTATGGATACAATTAATAGTAAATGAACTACTTCTTGCATCAGATGTTTTCAAGATCCTAGAAATTTACAGAATTAATAAATATCTTCAGAAACGAGGCTCACGATACTTCTCAAAAGATAAAAACATCTTAATTGACAGTATTTTTAAGACCCATCTGCCTAAGTACATGAGACTTCAGCAATGCAAAACAGTAGCATTTAGCAATATGACTAATTGGGTAGTGCCCTTCTATGTACACTTAGATAGAACATTACACAACAGTTAAGACTACAATAGTAGGGTTAAAGTAGTTATTTTTCTTCAGTTTTTTATTCCCATCCTTGTTTGTCCCGCCAATTGTTCCCTCTTTCTCTTTCCCCTTTCTCAGCCAAAATTTGAAATACAATTATTTCTCTGTTCGTGAACACTGCCAAGAAACACCACTCTCTCCACAGTGTAAAGTTATGGATTAGCTGTATTTGTATAGTTACAGAAGTATTCATGAAGCTATAAAATGCCTCACAGAACTGTTGATCCCACTGGTAGAGAACACAGACAGAAAAAGGTAATCCACATAAGAAACAGAAATTTTATCATAACCCTAAAAACGCAATATACATTTCAAAAATACAGAGAAAGTAGTGTAGCTGATAATACCTACTGTTGGGAAAAGCAAAAAAAGCCATACGAGTGGTGTTTAATTATAATTTATTATTTACTATTAACTTATTTTATAAAACAATGAATTATAATGAAAGATTATGTTATATAAGACTACATGCTTTTTAACGTATTATATGCTGCTACAAAGATTAAAAGTATTTGTGCTGCTTATCTGTTTTCTAGCATGTCATCTTTATTTACCTATACAGATTTTTAATATTTTTCAAGGAATAAGCAGCTCCTAACAATACACTATTTTTTACCTCTTTGCTAGAAGTATTTTTCTTGCCATAACTCAAATAAAGTTGGGATCAAATGTACTATCACTTAGGAATTCCATTAAGGAAATTTAAAACAAAATGAGAGATAGTTGCTACTAGTAACTGTTCAGCTCCTGAGATTTTCTTTTTTTTTTAAAAATCATAAATGGTACTTACATTCACAATTCAGTATGGAAAAGGTGGTCGACATGAAAATTATAACTAATAACAGAATTGCTTACCTTAAACTTCATCTTTCCTTTCAATTTTGATTTGTTTTCATATCTAGTGCCTCCAGGTAGCAGGAGAATGACAATTGCCTGTCTCCCTGTGAATGTCCAGAGCAAAGAGGTTAGTCTGTGATATATTGGTCTCTCTAATCTCTTCATATCCTCCCTGGCGCAACTGAGTATTTTGTGTAGCTCTTAATACTGAACACAGATTACAAAATCAGTGATTCCAACTCAACGTAACAGAAGAGTAATTTGATTCCACATAGTGTTTTATAATGTAACCATCTTATATAAGGTTTAGCTTATTCAAGGTATATTTCACAAAGGAAAACATTATTTTCAGGGCAGGAATATACTGTTACACCTTTGATTGTATCCTTGACTATTTTATTATGTAATGTTTCAAGCCATCCTTTTTAATTCAGAAAACTGTCGGTAATAACGCAGTTACAGGCAGCATGTGGACAAAAAAGATTTAGAACGTAGCTGGTCCTGTTTCAAACCCCTTTTGCCACGTGCCCTACTCTCACACACACAAACACAACACTGCCAGTGCACACTCACCTTTCTGTCTGAGCTGCTGCCTAATGCTCTCTTATAACTGATAACCACTGTTCCTCGAGCAAGCTAAGGGAGTGAGCTGGAGGAGGAGACTGGATTTCTCATTTAGTTAGCAACATACTTCTGTGGACTGTTTTTATCAGTGGTATATATGTATATATAGATATAAATTTAAGAGCTCTACAACTAGCAAAATGTGTTTGTTTTCTTCACAATATCTTCCCCAGATTATTGCCAACTTCTGCAAACTCTTAAATTCATTGAAAGGCAAAAGCCTCTTAATATTCACAGTCTAAAATTTTTTACCCACATCCCCTCCAATTCTGTGTTTGTAGAATTGAAAAGAACAAACCCAAAGCATAGCTGCAATGAGCTGGCCTAGTGTAATTGCTTCCGATAGACCAAAGCAGATTACATCACATGAGGATTATAGATTAAGATTACTGTGCTGATTATGCCAATGCCTATGAGGAGTTCAGATTATTACTTTTTTTTTCTTTACTGTAACTTTAACATTTGGATGGGCTTAGTGTGTTTTCGCATGTATAGTTTGGTCTGTGCATTTGTTACGTCATAGTTCAAGTGGAATGAAATTTAGTATAACAGTTGTTTTTTTATTTCTACCAACTGCCCTCGTACAAATCCATAACAGGTGTTACATGTTCTAGATGGGTCTTAAGAACGTCCTACAGACAGAAAAACAGATAGTGCTGGAATGACAGTCCCAATGCTGAGATTCAAATGAGGTGGCTTCTGTTTCCCCTGTGACACGAAGCTGTCTGCATGACCAGTACTTAATCCTTTAGAGACAGATATCCTATTGCTGAAATACCTTTAAAGTCTGACCCTTCTTTAGATTACACCCAGATATACCCATATATACGCACACCAACAGAAAACAAAAGCTTGCACTACACACTTGTCCAAGAAAATTATCCATTAATAGATAAAAAACACTTATATATTGTGAAAATTCCTATAAAAAGTTGTAGTATTTTCCCTGATCACATAATCACAGGGTTGAAGCTTATCGTAGAGTACTACAATGTAAAGATACTTTTGTTTTGCTTTAACTCTGATAGTGACCTTTCAATGTATTCCACAGCCATGAGCAAAATAAATCATGCTAAAATTTATGTACATTTGGCAAGGGAGATGTCCTTGCTCTCTGCAAGCAGCAGCTCTTCCAAATCAGTCAAACTGCATTCATTTCCAATGTCACGTTTTAACACAGTTCAGCAGCTGAGTAATAGTTCAAAGAAAGTTTCTGGTCGTCCATCATTATACACACCAGACAACTGATTAGTTGTCTCCATTGACTGAAGCTGTCAACTTTGGAATGCAAAACTGAAGCTTTAGGTGACATGTTTTCATATTAACAGTCTCCTGACTGGTTTCTTACATTGAAATTAGTAACTTCAAATTGGTTTTCAGGATCTGCTAATTTCCTGTCTCAGGAGTCTGTTGAAGTGGTTTTATGCATTTTCCTGGACTCGTCTGGATCAATACTACAGTTCAGTGCAAGGGAAACGGCTGCCGCCTTGATACATTCGGATTTGCTGTGGTTAGCTGTCAAGTCTGTCACACTTTGCAGAGTCAAAGCCATTTTCTTTGGTTTCTCTGAACTTTTGCTTAAAAAGTTCATTTCTGCTTCTATTGTATATGCACAGTAGAAACGTGCCATTCAGAAATCATCCTAAATTTGCAAATACAATGTATCCAGTATCTTCAAAGTCCTGAAAACTTTGTGTTAGGAAAAGTGCATCAGAATCTCCATACACTCTGGGTAACTTGTGTCCAAGAAATTTAATTTCAGAAGTAACACATCTGTCCGTTAAAACATTACAGAGAACAAATCTAAACAGAAAGTACTATGTTCTCTTATCATCAAGTTGATTGTGACTCCTGAGTAAATCACATTCATGGCTGTATTATCCCAGTACATGTTTCAGACTGTTTCCAGCAATTCTTAAAGGTCAGCTTCTCCCCCAGCACCTTATTGACCCCTATTTTCCTTCTTTTTTTTTTTTAATTTTTTTTAAAGGAATTGTTTAATTTCCTTTTAATGTCATACATACTTGTATCTCCTCCCTGTAAGGAGAGGCCAGGGCTGCCCCGTGGCAGACACAGCCGGTTCCAGCCGGTTTCAGCAGGTTCCAGCCAGTTCCAGCCAACCCACCACAGGGGTGAAGCTGAGTCCCTCAGCCACGATGGTGGTGCCTCAGGGAAAATGTGCTCAACAAAGGGTAGAAAATGCCACACAAACAGAGGAGTGAACAGAAGAAGTGAGAACCCGCAGAGGGAAAACCAAAGGCTGAGAAGGAGGAAAGGTAAGAGGTGACCCGGTCCCCAGAGTGAGTGTTCCCTGCAGCCAGTGGAGAGGACAGGCCAGAGCAGATACCCACACTGCAACCCCCACAGGAGCCATCCCTGGAGCAGATGAATATTCCCTGAAGGAGCTGCAGGCCGTGAGAGGGGCCTGTCCTGGAGCAGACTCCTGGCAGGATCTGCAGCTGGTGCTGTGGTATCTGCTCCCACGCTGGAGCAAGTTTCCCTGAAGGACAGCAGCCTGTGGAGAAGACCAATACTGGAGCAGGGGAAAAGGGTGAGGAGGAAGGAGGCAGAGAGGAGCAGTTATGGGCTGGTCACAACGTCCCACTCCTCATCCTCCTGCACCACCCAGGGCTGCGGGAAGGAGAAGACTCAGAATGAAGGAATGAAGTTTGGAAAAAAAGGGTGGGGGTTGGTGTTTTCATTTTTGCCTTCTTTTCTCACCATCCAACTTGATTTTAATTGTCAATAAATTAAATTAATCAAATCTGTTTTTACTGTGATGGGAATTGGTAAGTGATCTTTCTGTCTTTATTTATAGACACACAAGATTTTTTTATTTTCTCCCCTCTCTTGGTGAAGAGTGGCTGGGTGGGCATCTGGCAGCCAGCTCAGATCAACCCACCACAATACTCCATGCTATCTATTTGTTAGTTACAGGGTAAAACACTGAATGGAAACAGTGTTTTCACATGTTTGGTGTGGCATGTTTTTAAATTAATGGCATATTTTTAAATTAATCTATAGAATGTTTTGTTCAGACAAATGATAACAGTAACATTCATACTTATTTCTGAGCTTGAGCATTTAACTTCTTTTTACAGGCTGTAAGGATGTCCTTTAGTCTTCATTATGTGACAGTGTTTATCTAGAAATTTACTGTGGAATACAAACCGTAAGCAAGCAAGGTAAGACTTGCATCTGAAATACTTGTATTAAAAGCAGGTCTCTGTGTTCACACAATTAATTTATCTTGCTGGACTAATTGATATTTGTCCTAATTCGACAGGAAAGATATTTTGCACTGCTTACAATTAACTTGTGGGATCCACAATAAATATTATAGAATAAAATGCTTCCTGGCCCTGATGTCTATTGGCACAGAAGGGCTCATGTCCACTCATAAATCCCTTTTAATCCAAAAGTGAAGTTACCATCCTGTACTGCGTACTGTGAGCAGTCTGTGGCTGTGAGAACAGGGGGTTACCGGACTGTTTATAATTATAGATATAGTAGATTTCAGCTGTAATATCTATGATGAAAGCAAATAGGAAGATCTTTCAAGTATCTGGCATCTGAATACAATCTTTCTGTTGCAGGTAGAAATATGAGCAGAAATTTTGTGCATGCAGATGTCATTCCATATTGTCTTCAGCATTTGTCATAAACTTCCTGTGAAGTAATCTGTGTGGATACAGATGGAGAGAGAATACAAGGTTTGAGGCAACTGCTACATTTCTGCCTCCATATTTTAAAAACACCCTTTCCAATCCAAGATAACTATTGCTTCACCTTCACAAACAACAGTGATTAGTTTGCTGTCTCCTTGCACTTCTACTAAAGAAAATCTCAGTAGCCAACTTCATTTTCGTCTCCTGGATGGGATCCACCTGGATGAGATCCACCCAAAGGTACTGAGGGAGCTGGCAGAAATGCTCACCAAGCCACTTGCAATCATTTATCAGGAGGCCTGGCTAACTGTGGAGGTCCCATTTGACTGAAGTTAACAAATGTGACACCCATCTCCAAGAAGGGCTTCAAGGAAGATCTGGGGAACTACAGGCCTGTCAGGCTGACGTTGGCTTGGATGGGCATTCTCTTTGCTGGGTTAAAAACTGGCTGGAGGGCTGAGCCAAAGAGTCATTGTGAATGGAGATAATTACAGTTTGTGGCTGGTCATAAGGGGTGTTCCCCAGGGCTCAGTACTGGGGGTGGTTCTGTTTGATATTTTCATCAATGATCTGAATGAGGGGATTGAGTGCACCCTCAGTGAGTTTACAGATGACACCAAGTTTGGCGGGAGTGTCAATTTTCTTGAGGGCTGAAAGACAGACCCTACAGAGGAGCCTGGACAGGCTGGATCAATGGGCCAAGGCCAACATTATGAGATTCAACAAGGACAAGTGCTGGGTCCTGCTCTTGGGTCACAACAAACCCATGCAGCCCTACAGACTTGGGGAAGAGTGGCTGGAAAGTTGTCGAGCAGAAAGGACATGGGGGTGTTGGTTGGAAGCCAGCTAAATATGAGCCAGGAGCGTTCCCAGATGGCCAAGATGGCCAATGGCATCCTGACCTGTATCAGAAACAGTGTGGCCAGCAGGACTAGGGAAGTGATTGTCCCCCTGTACTCAGCACCTCCAGTACCATGTTCAGTTTTGGGATCCTCACTACAGGAGGGACCCTCACTACAAGAGGGATATTGAGCTGTCCAGAGCGTGTCCAGAGAAGGGCAACAAAGCTGGTGAAAGGCCTAGATCAAAAGTCTTATGAAAAGCAGCTGAGGGAACTGGGGTTGCTCAGGCTGGAGAAAACGAGGCTGAGGGGAGACCTTATTGCTCTCTACAACTACCTGAAAGTATGTGATAGCCAGGTGGGTGTTGGTCTCTTCTCCCAAGTAACAAGTAACAGAATGAGAAGAAATTTGCAAGTTTCAAGTTGCATCATATTATGAGAAATTTCTTCACTGAAGGGGTTGTTAAGCATTAGAACAGGCTGCCCAGCAAACTGGCTGAGTCACCATCCCTAGAGGTATTTAAAAGATGTGTAGATGGGGTGCTTAAGGGACGTAGTTTAGCGGTGGACTTGGCACTGCTAAATTGTCAGTTGGACTCAATGTTCTTAAAGGTCTTTTCCAGACTAAATGATTCTATGATTCTGTGTTTCCTCACAGAAATGAAAATGGCATTTTCCCATTCCTGTGTACTAGAGTGATCTTATTGTGACTTGTGAGGAAGTGTTTTTTCAGAACAAGTAGGGGGTCACTTAGAAGAAACAGCCTTCTAGAATTAGCTTTAATGTTTTGGCATTGGCTCTGATAACACTGTTGAATTACTTCTGCAGAAAACTGCAGAAAACATATAAAACAGGTTTGCAGACCTCCAAGTAGCAGAGGCTATTGTCTGGTCTAGATATATGCATAAAACCAAAACAAATACTTCTTTCCACTGATGAGTATCTCTCCTGAATGATGTACCTTTTCCATGATGTTCCAAATATCTTACTTTTTAAAAAAATGATATTTTTTAAAAAAAAATCAATATTCATTGACAATCTCTTCCAAAGATATCTCAGCTAAGAATGTAGCTGTAACATTTAAAGTATGGTAACTCCTTGCCAAGATACGAAGTGACAAAGATGGTTGAAATGTTTCAGAATTTTGATGATCAGAATATGTGAAATCAAATTTCACACTTCAACCACTTTAATATTTTTGTTACATATTTTTAATCTAAATACCAATTTTCCATTTTTATTCTTTGATCAGCAAGACTTAGTCACAAACATCCGTTGAAGCTAGAAAGCATAGTGAATGAATTTATTATCCTATTGAAGTCAGTCTCTTTTGTCATTAACTTGTGTGTATCCAGGTATTTTCCATTGCCTTCTCATATTCATTTATTGTTCCTTCTACTTATTTAGTGTAGGAAATATCTAATCTATGTAAGCGTAGTATACAAGTGATTAGGCTAAATGTTGAAGAACTTTGGCAAAAAAAAAGATATTTTAGTTTATATTTTCCTAATTTGTTATTTCTATATCTCAAGCACCCATTCAGCCTATAGACATGACTTTGGTAAATAATTCATAATTATAAAGAGATTAATATTTATTTTTAAACATCCATCTGTAGTTTTATTCTTGTACTATGTCTCAGTACGTGAACTGAAAAATCAGAAAAATGCCAACTGACATTGCTGCATATTTGAATGGTGCGTTGACTTGCGTACCCTGTATCACCAAATGGTTCCCAATTAACTGTAAAAATAGAAAACACAGACGCTATATGTACTAGCAAAATAAGGCTGATTAAACACATTCATATCTCAAGTACTGAACCTCTTAACAGTTAATTGGATTGACATCTTCCCAAAAGAGATGCACCAGCAGGTGGCTTTTGAATTTGATAGAAGTCTACAACTGCAAATCGTTGATCAGTGGCAAGATCCTACTGACTTTCTTTAGTCCCGGATCAAGAGTTACACCATATGAACACGATTATGACTTGTGAGCCCTGGTACACAGCACAGTGTCTGTGAACTTTCCCCATGTACTCAGTTTATGGAAGGAGTTATAATTTATACAGTGATAAAACATCTGATAATTCTGGTACAGAAGAAACTATTATTTTTTCATCAGAGACACACAGGTGTCTGTTCAACGGCCTTACAGCTTCAGCTCTAAAGGAAATCACACAATTTGCAGGAACCAGTTAAGATGTAACTTCCACCATAGATTACACATTGATGCCAGTGAGACTGCACCAGAAGAAATGAAGCACGAATTGTGAAGTACATTTATGCTCAGCCACAATCCTATTTCCTCCCCTCAAGCTTGAAGGTGGAACTTTGCTTTTTATATCTATTATAAATCATGTTTCTTTCCATTGCCTGCTAGCTTGCTAGACATTTCCAGAGGCATAAACAGAATCAAACCAGGACAACTGCTTATGCTGTTAGTACAAATGTTTTTCCTTTCTCCAAACATTTTAACTCTTTGTTAACAAACTCTTAAATAATATCCCTTTCTCTTTTCCTGAAAGTAAGAACATACTTATTATTTATTGTAACATAGCTTTGATTTAAGCTTTTCTGAAATGGAAAAGCTTTTCTGTAAATGTAGTTTATTTATGTGCTTCTAATACTTTTTCTTTTGCCACTAGCTGTCAAATTCACTTGTCCCATTGGTGAATGTATATAGTGGATTCAACTCAGTCAGGATTAGCTCCATTTCTTGCATGGCTCTCCCACTTCTACTATACCACCAAAAGCAAGAAATCAAAGGGTTTATTCACCCCAACCTGGGGTAAAATATACTGAATATTCCTAGGCATGATTCAGAGAAGCATCTGGCAAGTTCTGGAGAAATTACATTACTTTCTTCAGCTGTGGAGATAGAATGTTCCCAAACTCAGTACTGTTAATTGTCTTTTAGTTATAAATGACTGGAAAAGTAATTCCCTTTCTAGAGCTGTGTGGTCATCTACAAGAACAAGAACAGTATGTTCAGTTCTTTAGCATTTATGAAGGAACTTAAAAAAAAAAAAAAGTTCCTTAGAGTTCTACCCTTCAGAAAAGAGCATAGGTTTTATTCGGTCTGAAAAGTTCCCTTTGTTCAGATGTTTTTGTTTTCTTAAGTCCCCTTGTATGCACACTTTTCCATGTTTTTCAACCTTTCATCCAACTGAACTGTAATTACTGGAAATATTGCTTACAGTTACACAGCTTTCTAAAAAACATTTAATGTACTCCTGTTTTTATAAGAACAATCTGCTACAAAATGAACACTGCTACAGTGTAAAAGAGAGAAAATGAAGTCAGCAAGAAGCATCAAGAGGAGAAAAAAAATATTTTAAAAGCAGATTTAACCTGTCTATTCCAAACTCCATTTAGAGGTCATAAGTATATATAATCTAATGATGCAAGTGTCAAATGCAGACATGAGGAAAATTTCATAAAAAAACAGGGACTTTTTTTTACTTTAATAAAGAGGTTTTCTTGTAGCTACTTTCCAGCTGTAATTAATTATTTACCTTGTCCTTCACAGAGCAGGAAAAACAACCCCTTGCATTTTCATTATCTAAAGAAATTACTGAGATGACACAGTTACCTTGTGCTAGGGCTTCTCTTTCCCTACAGAAGCCAATATTGCCATGCTTTTTCCCCTGAGCTGTGTTCTGTCGCAGGGCACAGAAATGCTAACTGCAGACAGAGGTCATGGCAGCTGCTTTAGACAGAGAGTTCATGCAGAATTTTTCACTGAAACTATTTCTTTATGTAAGTTTACGGTTAAGGTTTTGCATACAGTAAGTCAACAGTTATGCTAAGTTTCTTGAGAAAACTTTATAAATGCTTCTATTGTTTATTCATAGGCAGACAAATGTCTTCACTTAATGTTCAAGCTCCAAAACCATACAGGTATCAACTTCTGTGTAAACAGTTTTAGTACTGCAAATAAAGTAATTTTTACGCTATGCAAGCAGCCCAAACAACAATTAATACCATCTAAAAAAAATGTAATGTAGGAGTTGCTTTCTCCCTAAACCTGTTTCTATTCATTTCTGGTAACCACGGAACAAGAAGGATGGAATATTACCCTGCTTTACCTAGAGACAGCCTCTTTTTTCTGAAAACTCTCAGAGGAATAGGTTAATTTTCAGTTCTATGCACTGAAGACCTTATTAAAAAAAAAAAAAAAACACGGAAGGAGGCTCAGGCAGTCATACATTCTATAATTTGTGTGTTTCCTCAGGAACCTTCCTTTCTATTTGAACTGCTAAATTCTAGGTGCTGATAAAATTAACCTGAAAAAGACTTCTGTTATTGGGTAAATTACTTAATGAAGAAGTGTGTTCAGCTGGCCTTTCATTTGTTGATTAGCCAGTTGCTGGTTTGTACGAGGACTGGCAATGTCACCAGGCAGCTGGTAGTGTGGAACATCTGGAATTAAACCAAATAGCACATTCAGAGAAGGAAGAAAGGATTTTTTCTTT
Source organism: Gallinago undulata (assembly GCA_026546715.1). Classification (NCBI taxonomy): domain Eukaryota; kingdom Metazoa; phylum Chordata; class Aves; order Charadriiformes; family Scolopacidae; genus Gallinago; species Gallinago undulata. The sequence continues at coordinate 10,128,467 of JAOTQQ010000001.1, read as the reverse complement.
TGAAGTCCACCTTAAAAAGTAGTTTTCTGGTTTACTGTCCACATTGTTGTCCAGTGTTTTGTCAACCTCTGTAGTTTATTTCAGTAATGCTGTTCAGGTATGCATCATTTGAACAGATTTAGCTCACATGCAAACTTACATTCATGCATCTCTAAACCTTTATTGTATTGTTTTATGATGATGATATACAGAAAGCATCCATTGTAATGTTTTTATTTTTCACCCCAAAAATCCATATTCAACAACATCCAATACTGTTCTTATCCTTGAGATGTTGATTTAAAGAGGATTTGAAATTCTTTAGATAATACAAGTTAGGAAAAAAAAAAGGCCAGGCATATTTCAGACCACTAATCAGGCAAGCCCCCGGAGAGTACAAAAAAAATTGGGTAATATATTAAAGACTTTTCTTTAGAGCTAGGATTAAGAAGAGAACATGACCACCACTGTAAAGCACACAGAAAGTATTCTGGTTGTCTTGTTTTAAATTTCCGACACCAGACATTGCTTGCAAGTCATTAGTCTCTACCTCTCAGTACACAAACAAAACCCTACAGGCATTCCCTTCCACATTTCTCACACACGTTTCACTGTCAGGAGGAAAGAAAGCAAGGTTACACTCCAAGTTTACCTTTCATCTGTCAAATTGTTTACCCTATCAGTACCTTTTTGCATTTTTAAATATTCATACTGAAAAAATGGCATTTGTCATGGTATACTGATGTAAAAGTAAATGAGAAAGAATGGATTTACCAGTCTAGATTAACCAAAACTTTGCACTTCTAAGAGTCTGCGTTTTCATTTTCCATAAAAGTTGGGTGCATCTTACTTACCTTGATAGCAGTTAAGCATCTGAGATAGATAGTGCCACACTGGTAAAAATTGGATGAGGCTGAGATACTCTGTTTCGCAGAGAACTCAAAAGAAAGAAATACAAAAAAGCACACTGAGGAGCAGAAAAAGCTTGGGAAGGGCTTACAAGTAGATCTTTTCTAGAACTGGTCATGAGGTTAATCTTTTTAATACACTTTCTGATGTCCTTGGCACAAAGTGGAGGAGTGGGTTAATGAGATTCTCTGATTAAAAAGAATTGGAGTCATCCATACAGAAAAGAATGGGAAAGTCTATTCCATATAAGAAAAATTGGATGACCTTGAGAATGGTAATAATAGAAATGAAGTTAACTTCAATAGCTTGTGAACTTAAGGCTAAACAACAGGAATTGATGCCACAATCCAGAGGGTCAGTCTGAAATAGCAGAGGAAAAGAACATGAGTAAATATATCTGTTACAGGATGACTAGAAACAACCGATGCAAGAAAGTCTGAAAACCAGCAAAGACAATCTAAAGCTGTTTCAGGCTTTGTATTTTCAGGAAAGAAAGAGAATTTTTAATGTCACTATAAAAGACCTTAAGGTCTTACTCTTATCTGCAATACTGTTTATATCAAGTCTGGTCATTCTGGTTCAAGAGAAACTAACTTGAAATAAAACAGACAACAAATTCAACCAAGAGTAGTACCAAACCTGTTTTAGGAGTGGATATTAAAGGAACTTAGGCCTTTTTACGCTAGTAAAATGAAGGCTGAGAAAGGAATATAATTGTGCTCTCTAAATACATCAGAAAAATAAACATACAGAAGGCAAGAAAGTGTTGGTCAATGTCAACACAGGAAGAAATGGATATATTGTTCGTTAATACATTTAGCTTGGAAATTAAAAGACTTTCTAGCCAGAGAACAGTGAGTTTATGGAACAACATTTCAATGCAATTAACGGGTGAAAAAACAATCTAGGCTTTAAAAATTACCTCGATCTGTTTAATGTAAAGGATTGTATGATATAGTTGTACATCATAGGAAAGGGCTGGATCTGAACGCTCAGAATATCCTTTTCAATAAGCTCCAGTCTACTAGGTGACTTTGATCATGATAATGCTGCTTCTCTTCTTTTCAAAATATTGATTTGCTCATATAGTCTTTTGAACCCTTATAAGAAAAAGTGCCACCAGACAAAACATATAGACACAAGAATCCTAAGAAAAACCCACAGAATTCTGCTAATGAAAACAGAACGCCCATCCCATTTTCCCGGGCTCAACTTCGCTCCCAGATTTTCTATCTCCTCTTCCTGAGTGGCTCAGGGGACCAGAGAATGGGGATTACGGTCAGTTCATCACACATTTTCTCTTCTGCTCCTCCCTCCTCACACTTTTCCAGTGCTCCAGATTGGGGTCTCACCCATGTGAAACAGTCCTCCACAAACTTCTCCAAAGGGGTCCTTTCCACTGCAGCTCTTCATGAACTCTTCATGTTCCATCATGGCTCCATTCCACAGGGTGCAGTCCTTCAGGAACAGACTGCTCCAGCAGAGTCACAGGCCTTAACAGGAGACCTGCTCCAGTGTGGGCTTTTCTCCACGAGTCCACAGGTCCTACCAGGAGCCTGCTTCAGTACTGGCTCCCCATGTGGTTAAAGCCTCCATCTGCTCTGGCATGGGGTCTTCCATGGGCTGCAGTTGGATCCCTGCTCCACCGTGGACCTCCCTGGGCTCCAAGGGTTCAAACTGTCCCACCATGGTCTTCACCATGGGTTGCAGGAGAATTTGTGCTCCAGTGCCTGGAGCACTTCTCCCCCCTCCTTCTTTACTGACCTTGGTGTCTGCAGAGTGGCTTCTGTCACATGTTCTCACTCCTTTTTCCCGGCTGCTGTTCTGCAGCAGGCCTTTTTTACCTCCCTTCTTGAATACATTATCCCAGAGGCACTGACAACGCCACTGTTGGCTCAGATTTGGTCAGCAGCGGGTCCGTCATGAAGCCAGCTGGAACTGGCTATGTCGGACATGAGGGAAATTTCTGGCATCTTCTCACAGAAGCCACCTCTGTAGCCCCTGGCCTACCAAAAACTTCCCACGTAAACTCAATGCAGACATATTAATATTTGCATATTCAAATGCTGGAATCTAATTCTTAGGAAACATAAACATGCATAATTTTAACATTGATATACAGCAATTAAAGATAGATACATTGCAATGGAAAGATGCATAGCATGAATTTCTGCTTGAACAGAAATAACTGTTGATGTCATGGCATTCAAAACAGATTTGTCTTACAATAAACAGCAGGAAGACTGATCACTTGGCTTCAGAGAAAGTCCCCATTGGAGGTGACCAGATAAATAATCAGGAGGACATCAAATAGCAAGATATACAGCACCTTCCAATTTTCACAGGAATAATTACAATCTAGGAGATGTATTTCATCATCTGAGACAAACAGCAAAATTTTCCATTAATAATTAAACTGACATTTAAGTGTTCAGAATTAGCTTTTAAGTTAATCTTCTTTGAGACGTATCCATGTATCTCTGTTGTAATTATAGCACATTTGCCTCATTTAATTGATGCTTTTAATCTAAAAGGTTATGTTTTAAAACACATTCCCCTAAAATACATAATAGGAATGAATTATTGGCAAGGCAGCAAAATTGTTCTGCAGACCATAAATCAACAAAGCATTAAAGATACTGGGCACTGATATTTATTTTAAGATAAAGTAACTAAAAAGTTACCTCTGATGATATGTTTAAGCCCTCTAATAAGTGATCTGTTTTCAAAAGTTATGCAGGTGCTACAAAGGAAAACCATCACTTCCAAGAAAAAAAAAATCTGCCACTTATTTAGTTTACTCAAATAGAATTGGAAGTCTGATCAAAGTCAACTGTAAAAACCTTTCACTGTTTGTTCAGTCTTACTTATGTTTAGACACTGAGGCACAGGAGAGTGATTTTCATCATGGTTTTTATAAGTCTTGTTCAAATTCAGTGAGAGATAATTCCCAAACTAAGACTCCATTAAAAATGAAATTTTGGAAATACCATATCAATGAAAACAGCTGAAAACAGTACTTCATAGAGTCACAGTCTCGTAAGTTAGGAAGGGACCTCTGCCATCCAACCTCCCTCCTTACACAGGGTCACCTAGGGCTGGTTTTCCAGGACTATGTCAGTTTTTTAATATCTCTGAGGTGGCAAACTCCACAACCCCCCAATGCAATCTATTGCAGTCTTGTGTTTTAGTTTTTGCTCATTGCCTCTTTCCCTGGACACCAGTGAAAGAATCTGGCTCCATCTTCTTTGTACCCTCCCATCAGGGTATTTGTCTGCATTGGTAAGATCCCCCTGAGCCTTCTCATCTCCAGGCAGAACAATACCAGCTCACTCAGCCTTTCCTCAGAGCACAGATGTCCCAGTCCCTTCGTCATCTTTGTGACCCTTCACTGAACTCTCTCCGGTATTGTCTATGCCTCTTGTACTGCTGAACCCAGAACTGGACACAGGACTCCAGCTGTGGCCTCACTAGCAGTGAATAAAGGGGCAGGATCACCTTTCTCAGTTTGCTGGCAACACTTCTAATGCAGCCAGGATAGCATTAGCCTTCTTTGCTTCAAGGGAACGTTGCTGGCTCATGTACAACTAGGTGTCTACTAGGACCAGCAGGTCCGTTTTCTGCAAAGCTGCTTTCCAGCTGATCAGCCCCCCTAGCACACACGGGTGCCTAAAGTGGTTGTTCCTCCCCGGGTGCAGGACTTCACACTCATGATTGATTCTACTCATGTGCCTCAGTTCTGTGTTGGATAGATTATATATGAGATCCATAATGGGCACAAGTATGGGTATGTCCCTCTGGTCAGAAAAAGAGAGAGACTCCAATTTCAGTGACAGAAAAAGAAGAGGATGCTTATATTACCGGCGTAGAAATGAACAGGGTACCAAAATCAAACATTATACTAATAAACAGAGAAAGATTGTAGAGATTAGAAATCCCTTTCACATACAGAGGAAAAGGTAGATGAATCTTACTCCCCACTACACTAGGCTGAATTTGTAGCTTTAATTCAGCAATAAGATTTTTTTTTTCCCCTTCCTTGGTCATTCTTAGTTCTTCATAATTAAGATGAATACTTACTGGATCAGATAGCATGATGTGAATTTGAAAAAAATGCTCTGCCTTGCCTACCTAAGCTGTGCTACCCCTTATATAATGCTAAATAATGCACATCTTCCTCTCTACAAAGATTTAGCTGAACTCATGAGTAGCCCCTCTTGCTGCTCACCAGCCTGGCAGATCTATCTACTTTTTTACTTTTAAACATATCGTAGATATTTTCATCTTCTTTAGATAGTTTCAGTCATAAGGGCATACTGAAGTACAAAATGTCTTAGTAAGTGTTTAAGAATTTAAGCAGAGCAGAGCAGAAGGCTTGAAGAAAGAAACACAGCAAAAAAATATTTTTTTTTAAATCCTTTTTACATGAGAGTATTTAACATTATTCTAACAAAACTCTACCTTTTTTGAAAAAAAAAAGTATATTTAAAGCAATTTAATCAAATTATAACAGTGTGCTAAGTTAAAGGCTGATTGTCTTTCTTGAAAGGGGTCAGCTAGCTAAATGGAAACCTGAACATCCTGGCAGAAAGATTTTGATAGATAAATTTCAGAAACTGAATTGAATAAAATGAATGAATATTCTATATTTAACTGTATTGAAAAGCCAGACTCAAAAAATCACAAGCCATGCACAATAAATCGTGATTCTGTTTAAAAAAAAACCCTCATGAATTTTAAAACATCTTATAGATTGGATTGTTTTTATTTCCTATCTAGTTTGAATGCGTAAGCACTATGATCTTGGGATTTTCTCCACAACATGAAGGGCAAAGGACTAGATAAAATCTTTTATTTAATCCTAGTATCCAGCACCTTATTTTAGATGCTTTTTTATGATTTATTGAAGTCTAAAATCAGCTGAGGAAGCCAAAATAATTATCTAGGTTCACTCTACTACTTGGCAGTTTCTTCAGACTTCAGACTTCAGACTTCAAGTTTCAAGTCAGAGGACCTTCTCATCTCCCTTGACAAGACTGCCTACAACAAGGTTATGCTGCCTCTTCTGTGTTCCAAATCAATTATCTCCTCTTTCTCCTCCATATTTTTACACTGAACTTGAAAGAGGTATTTCCATGCAACAGAAATACAGACACTTCTATTCTCCTTCCCTAAACCTCGGTTTACAAACCTAATTTGTTCTTTACTCAGCATGTTCTCCTAAATAAAATATTTTTTCTGCTAGTCCTGAACTTTTCAGGATTCTATATCTTCTCAAGCTAGCAATCTTTGGTGAGCTCACCATAAAGATAGCACCAAATACGTTAATGGTAACAGAGTTTATTAGCCTTCTGACCTACTTCAGATAAAAACATCTGCTAAATTTAACTGAAATGAACCTCAGTAGTATCCTACTACTACTTAAACACACATTCTAACTTGTCAAGACAGAGGGGGAGGAAAAAGTCAGAAGACATGGGAAGTTAAGAATGGCGTAAAAAATACCTCTGTAGTTCCTTTAGGTACAAACTACCCATTACTGGATAGCTGTGAGGGATTTTATTTAGGAGAGGCAATCAGTCAGCTGAAAAAATCAGACACAGTAAGAAGATAAAAAGGGTACAAAACAAAGCTGTAGAGGTTTGGACTATAGTTAGAGGTGGTTTTTTTCTTTTGTTTTTTTCTTTTTTTTTTTTTTTTTTCTGGAAGCATCATACAGAAGTGGCATGGAGGGAAGGAGAAAGTGTCATCCATCACCTGGTTCCTGTAATTCTATGAACCGTGTTTTCCATATTATGTTTTCTGTGAATTTGTACATAATCTTTTTTAAACTTTAAATTAGATATTTATAATATGACAAATGTATCAATACACAGTATTGCAAAACTTAAAAAAGTAATTTGGGCTAAATAGGCTGTGTACTTATTAATTTTAGTGTGCTTCCTCAATATTAGAAAATTAATTAGCAATCTGTCCCTTGAAAATATTGAGTTAATGTTTCCAGGAAGTATCAACCTTTAAGAAAAGGAGAACATATTTGTAAGTATGTAGTGATAATTTAGAACATCTACCAATGAAGCCTCTCAAAGGCTTTACAAGTGGTACTAAATTTAGAATCTCCAAAGCCTTCCAGACTACAGAAATATAATTATTCCTGGTTATAAAACAAATTAAAACAAAGAGATTAATTGACACACTGAAGTCCTGAAGAAGTCTCAGGCTGACTTTAGGAAACTGAGGTCTCCTTTTCTCCAGCTCCGTTGCCTTGATTCTTGACTGTCTTGAGTATGCAATTCCCACACTCGCATTTCTTATCTGCTTGAATAAATTAAATGGCTCCCAATTAGTGACAAAAAAAGATCTAAGAATTTTCTAAATTGCCCATCAGTAGAATAGAAGAGCTTCCCAGAAAATGAGACTTGCATAACTTAAAAGCCAAATGAGCTATGCAGTCTTCAGCTCTTCTTCCAACTATGCTCATAAGTAGTCGTGTCTTGATTTCAGATTTTATTTTCTTTTCAGTAATTTCAATCTGTGTGACAAAACAGACATTAGAAGCATAGGAAAATCCTGGTATTGCTACCAATCTTAATCTCAGTGGTCCTCATAACTCTGGGAAATTGCCATAGCTCTTCCCACTTTAATGATGGTGAATGATTATGTTTGATATGTTATATTTAATATCTTAGCTAAATGGCTTAATGTGCAAAACCACATTCTTAAAAGTTTATTCAATTTAGGAACTGTTGGAAACAGTCTAGATGCATGGGGAATTTGGCAATTGGTTCAGGAATTCTGAACACTGGGATTGTTTTGACCCAAGTGTAGGGCCCAGCACTTGGCCTTGTTGAATCTCATACCACTGACCTTGGCGCATTGACCCAGCCCATCCAGATCCCTCTGTTGAGCCTTCCTACCCTTAAGCAGATCGACACTCCCACCCAACTTGATGTCATCTGCAAATTTACTGAGGGTGCACTCAATCCTCTCGTCCGGGTCATTGATAAATATGTCAAACAGAACAGGCCCCAGTACTGAGTCCTGGGGAACACCCTTTGTGACCGACCACCAACTGGATTTAACTCCATTCACCACACCCCTTTGGGCCCAGCCCTCAAGCCAGTTTTTAATGCACAGAAGCATACCCCTGTCCAAACCATGAGTAGCCAGTTTCTCAAGGAGAGTGCTGTGGGAAATGGTGTCAAAGGCTTTAATAAACTTTAAGTAGGCAACATGCACACAGCCTTTCCCTCACCACTAAGTGGTCGCCTTATCACAGAAGGAGATCAGGTTATTCAAGCAAGACCTGCCCTTCGTAGACTCATGCTGACTGGACATCATTGCAATTATGTAAATGTTCACAGGAAGATGTGTTTCTGCATAACAGTAAATCCTTACTTCACTAGATTCTGTAAATAAGCCAAGATAACATTGGAACTACAGAATCTTCAGCTTGTTATGGGGTGGCAAAGGCCTGACTGGGTAATTTTTTATTGACAGCAACATGTATACGATCCAATTTACTTTTATTTCCTGAATTATGTTTAATCAGAAAAGTTGGCTTGCTGATAGCTTTCCACTGGAGGAAATGAACAGTGGGAAGTCAATTATTCTAAGGTCTTCAGATCCCTAAGGTCTAGAACCTGAATGCAGATGTCAAAGTTTGTTGACCCAGATCTTCCAATCCTGGTCAAGAAGAGGTCAGGAAGGCTTTCTAAAAACAGGTCAAGTTTTCTACATGGGAACTGAAAGATTTACATGCCCAGGCATAGAAATAAGTTTATAATACATGAACTTTCTTTTAAAGGAGAACAAATGAGAATGCCCAAAGTAAAGAATCATGGCTATAAATTTCAAACCATATTAGTAGAACTAATAGATTAATCCAGATACTGTAGAAAATGTTTCTCAAACTTTTGATACTTGAGGCAGATTATTTTCTATGTTAAAGTTGATGGCATGTGACAGATATCCCTGAGCAGTCCTGACTCTGTCCAATACAGCTATGACCAGCTGCTGGACTTGTCATGCATGATATTCCACTCCCCAGGGTCCCTCACTCTTGCCAGGCTATTTAGACTGCTTGCAGGGCAAAATGTACTGGCCATTCACCCTACATCTGTTGGGAATTTTTACCATAAGACATCAGAAAACCAAGTAGGAAAGCAAATTTAAAAACACTTTAATTTATTATTTTATTCAAAAACTCAGAGAGAAATCCTGGCCACACTGAAAATAAGAAGAGCATATCCTTTGATCTCCATTCTTTACAATCTTTGGTACACCTTTTGCACAAGTTGAAGCCCAGAGACGACAAGCAAGCATAGCATCCAAGTGAAAGAGAAGAGAGAAACACAGTGTGTGAATACACACCATGAAGTCCAGGAAATATTGTTCCTTATCTTCTCCTCCTTTCTCTCCATTGGAGGGCATGCTTGGAATCTTATTTCTGAATCTGATACTGTTTTGATGCTTTCCATGTCAGAAACTGGAACGAGTTGTCCTCCCTGCCCGCTAGTTCCCTAAATACAAAGTAATATATTAGGTCTCTGTCTTAACGTTTTATAACTATGAATAATGAATTCGCACCAAAATACATATGTGGTTTCCAAAGAGGAGTAGCAATACCTCAGTGTTGTTGGTTATCACCCATGGTTAAGGGAATCTTCAAAAAGAAATGTGGATTTGTATTCCTCTGAACAGAATTAAGAACAAGATCCTATCGTCTACTTCCTGACCAAGTTTTCTAGCCAACAAAATATTTTGCGACATCCTCTTTTCCTCAGAGAAGATTCTCAAATCTTCCAATCCTAAGGGAGCCTATTTTCTCAAAAACTGATTGAGACGTACCCTGAGACGTACCCATTTCAGATCAACCTGCTTGGAAAACAGATGTCTAGCTCTGGATCTCGATCAGACTGAGACATGAGCTATGCATAGAACTGATTAACACTGTCAAGTCTGAAGAACAGTTATAGAGAAAAAATTGTACAAACTGGGGAACATGAAAATGTTTGGTCTCTGTAAGAACTAGGGCTGCTCTGGGACATGATCACAATTGAGGAAGGAGCTCAGAGATCATCAAGTTGGGCATTGACACCTAAACTACACCAATCCCACTTCAAGTATTTTGGCACCTTTTAGTAAAATGTATTTAGCAACAAATATTTTTAAGGTTTTTATTGGTTAAGCTTATTCTGTGGGGTTTTAAATACAACATGTTGAACAGACACTGTATGTGACAATGGGAACAAACTGAAACACAGGGGTTTCCATCTGAACATCAGGAAACACTTTCCTACTGTGAGGGTGACTGAGCACTTGCACAGGTTGCCCAGAGAGGTTTTGGAGTCTCCCACCCTGGAGATATTCAAAAGCCATCTGAATGTGGTCTGGGCAACTGGCTGTAAAGTGATCCTGCTTGAGCAGAAGGGTTGGACTGGATGACCTCCAGAGATCCTTTACAACCTCAACCATTCTTTTATTTCTGTGACCTAGTGTAATGCCATAGAACAATGTATCTATACACCAAAGCTTCAAAATCTTACAGGCTGAAGTCCTCATCTACTAGAGCTCAAACCTGATGGATAGTGGAATAATTTTCACCTGTAATCTTCTGGTAAAATTATTGGAGAAAAGAAATGGGGAAACAGACTTTAAATTATTACGGTTTCTGTATTGGAAGGGATTCGAGTTTCTGTGAACTACAGCGAAACCAATGCCAAGGTACTATGAATTACTTTTAAAGGACAGCGTGCCACAACTTTCTAACAGTATTAAAAAAATTAATGGGCTGCAGGTTTATTCAAAAGCAAGAAAGGGAATTGCTGTAAAACTCTTAATGAAATTTGTGGCTAAAATGACACTATCTTCCTTTATCTTTTGTAAGAACTATTATGAAGTACCATTGTCAAAGTATTGAGCAGGCATGTTTCATGTAAGCCTTAATAAAATTATTTCTACGAGCACAACAAAATAAACACAGTATCATATAACCCAGAATTATCTAGAGCAGTTGCCCAATACTAGAAAGTCAAATATCACAGTGGGCTAATTTTTCTTAAATATGATTCATTAAATGCCACATCGCATAGGCTACAGGTAACTTAAATGAAGTCAGTAGCTTTGAAAATCAGATCATTATTTAATGTTTTTGAACTACTGTTATCATTTGAAATATATTAATACTTGCTGCTAAGAAAAAGAGGGTAGGAGGAGGGGAATTCACAGTCCATGGTCCCACTTAGTGTTAAAAACAAATTATGAGGAATTCGTAAGAGGGTAAACAGGGAATTCCTGATATCTGCAAATGCGGTATCAGTAGAGCATTATAACCTTATCTGGAAACCTGATTTACATTGGGGACCACAGTCTGATAGGAAGTCTCCAGCAAATGCAGGGACAAAACTGAAGTGTCATAGCTGCCATTATGGACTCTTAAGAGACAATTTATGGAATGATAATACATGATCAAAAGACAATGCTACAGGAATCTAAAGGTATCGCACATGTCAAGTAGTCAGGATTTGTAAAGCAGAAAATCATATAATATAGATGCCACGTAGCAAATGTTTACTTTTTTGGGGAAGTTTTAGACTTCTCCTGTGCAGTTGCTAATACAGAACCACAGAATCTTAGTGGTTGGAAGGGACCTTTGAGATCATCGAGTCCAACCACATTAAAAAAAAAAAAAACACAAAACAAACAAACAACAAAAAAACCCACACAAAAACAAACAAACAAACAAAAAAAAGCCACCCACTAACTAAACCCCACACCCACAACCCCACGCACAACACCCCACCACAAACCAATAATCTTGGCCACTAGAGCATGCCCT
>JAOTQQ010000001.1:10100930-10116639 GCA_026546715.1 Gallinago undulata | reverse complement strand
CTTCTTATCAATTTCTTTATTCACAGTTGCCACTTGTGGGATAGAAGAGAAGACAACTTGTGTTCCTGACCCCTTGATCTGCTGCCCTAAGGCTCTAAAATCTCTTTTAATTGATTTTGGCCCCCTCCTACCCATTTCATCACTAGAAATACTAACAGGGGGTAATAATCAGAGGGGTTTACTAGGTCTGGGAGTTTATTTGTCACATCCCTGACCAGTGCCCCAGGTAGGCAACAGACTTCCCTTTGTAGCGGGTCAGGGCGGCATATTGCATAATATGCTTAAATGAAGAAAACTATATATGTAAAGCAACAACAACAGCAACAAAAAAGGATCAGTTATTTCTTTGGGATTTTGAAGCAAGGTCCATCTGGGCAACTGGACAAGGCAGCAGTGTGAAACTTTTTCTCAGACTTTTGAAAGATAACAGTCATGGTTTTGAAGGGACCATTATAGTCAGTGATTGAATGATCGACTCTGACAGTAGAGTAAATCAAAATCATCAGTAAGATATGAAGCAGTGCAACTTCTGTGAGCTTTCCTACACAAAATGAGAAAAAATATAGCCCGAACCTTACAGTCTCTGAAGTTCATAGAAGTTCACGTTTTTTGACGTCTGGAATTTCAGGTTTTATCTAGGAAAACTACCTGGTTTTTTCATCTAGGAAAACTACTATCCAGTCCTGCCAATGCATTATAATCAAAGAATGTGTACATATATACACTTTACAGACTATCGGGTAGGGGTCTTGCATGCTGTTTTTTATGGTGTTGATTGTTGGTGTTTTTTTTTAAAAAGGGGGCAAATTATTCTCTTCACAGCAGTACTGATTTGCTAGCACTGTCGGAGTTGTTGTATTAAATGACTTATGTTGCTTTCTTTTGTATTGCTCTGATTAAATCAAACCATAGTGCTTTACTTCTCTTGGTGCTTGGGAAAATATTACCTGAAGCACAATTTTAATTCACAGATATCCCAGCTAACAGGGTGTAATATTGTCACTGCACAACAGGCCTCTCACTCATGAGATGCAGAATTAAATTGCTGAAGAGAACAACGTATGCAATAGTGGAGCAAGTACGATTGCTTTCTTGCATGTAAACACTATAGATGATTTACTGACTGCAGCCACCACAGTAAATTATTGTATGCAAGGATTATAACAATGGTGATTGAGAACACTTTCAATAGAGCTTCAATATTAATATGACATTCATAGAAGCCAAATTCCTGTATCTCTAACAAATATAATGGCTGAGTTACTATATATAGTGAAGAACTGTGTATGCAAGGTGAGAGAAAGAAGAATAAAGCTAAGAGAAATATGCAGTATGCCAAAAATGATCAGGACCTTTAGGTGCCCAGGAACATCCCTGCAAAGCCAATATGAAAACTCTGTATTATATTCATTATCTGAGGATTTATCAAAGACTGAGTGAGTTGCATTCACTTTAGCAGAAAATCAAATGTCAATTTTCAATGACAGCCAGTCTTCTGGGATAGAAAATAAGAAGAAAAAGTAGGCAATCGTTGTAATAACTCTTTTCTTATTTTGCCATTATGTAGCAGTGAAGCTGAATAAAGAATGCCATGGGCCAGTCCTTTCCTGCAACCTGCATTGCAAACTGCTGTAATAAGTCCATGTAACAAGGTAAGCTCCAGGACCTCAGCCTAAGCTTTAAGAAGGTCTGTTCATTGTGCGTATGCATTTGTACGGTACTCTATAGAGCAATGTTAAACAAAACAACTGCTTCCAGAGATAAGATACAGGAGAACAAATCAAAATCTGCCTTAGCTTGCACAGACATATTCCATCCATTTTCAAGCAGCATTAGTTGGTAATAATTTCTGCTAATAATTTCTAGTGCAAAAGTGCAAGCTACTTTGAGGCTGACTGTGGCAATAAAAATAAGTGATGACTGAGAACGGAAATAAAGTTAAAAAAATATAGAGAAGGATAGGTAGAAATAAATGAGATCCTGAGAGAAAAAAGACCAAAATAATAATAATAAAATTTCAAACAAAACCACATAAATGTTCCCACACATACGAAAAAAAAACCCAAAAACAATCAGAACCCCCTGATTTCCCAACTTGGTGCTCTAGGATAGTAAAGAACTTACCGGGATCTTATCAATGTGATAATTATAATTTTTTATTGAGTGATTTAAAGCAAAAAAAAATAGCTCTTACTCCCTGCTATAACAAGGACACCTGTTCTGCACCAAGCTAAATATAGACTGCTAAAACATATATTTTGGCCCATGAATCCATTAGAAACCATGTATGGTACCATTGGCCTGTTCAGAGAACAGAAAATAAGGCTTCAGGCTTTCGGAGTGATCACATCAGAAATCCATAATAATGTGATAACACAGACACATTCAGTTTAATTGCAAATACTGACTTAGGATGAGTGTTAAAGGAATAAAACCACAACAATTCCAATACATTTGGCTCTGTTCCAAACAATACCATTTAACAAAACAAGTCGTTGTCTTCACCTCTGGACCCAGGGTCCCTTCTTTCTGTGATACAAACTGAAGAGAAAATGTGATCACTTACTAGCAGAAAAAGTAAGCCAAGGTTAAATCTTAGGTACATTTTAGAGTTGTTCAGCTTTGGGACCAGACTTCAGATTTTAGACACTAGTTTGCTACTCTGCAAAATTCTCTGGGCTTTGAAGCAGTTTTGTCTTAGGACAGAATCCCTTCAAAATCTAACCTAATATTTAGACTTGAAGTATAATATAATCCAATTGTAAGTATATTTGTTTCTGTGTCATTTAAAGCAATAATATGCCTTTTTTCTATTATTCTAGTGTGAATACATTTTAGTATGTGGAGATGGTGAAGGACATGAGGAAACTGAATGGAGAATTTTTTGCCATCTCATTCTGGTTCAGACAGCTCTTTGGCAGTAAGTTTGCTTCACTGTTTCTTGTCAAGGCACTGACAAAGGGACTTTGAGCATAAATTGGTGGAAGTAGTTTAAATTATACTAAACATATTGATTTATGCTTCTGTTTGAAATCCTTGGAACCTTCTGAACCTGCTTTTGAAAGCTCAGCTGTACAGAATGCATTTGTTGCCAAAGAAAAGTCAAATGTACTTGCTTGGACACCTAAATGGAGTGCAGAATTAAAGAGATGGTATAATATAATATATATATATTTGTGTGTTAAAACCAATATAATTTATAGAGAATCTGAGTTTTCCGTACAGATGCCTGAAGTCAGGATACACTCTCAGAAAATACCTAACATACAGGTACGTAGGTATGGAATGTGAATACTATTCAATTTTAAAATAATTTCTCTTGAGTTAGAGTTGGGGTTTAGTTATAAAGTGACTTTTAAATACCCCTGATCTTACCTTTTGAAAAAGGTTCCTTAACTGTAGTGGTGGAAATGGACTTCAACATTAATTCCATGGTTAGATTAGGATTGAAGCTGTACTTGGTGCAAAATCATATAAAAATACCATTGCCAGGATTTGTCTTAGAATCACAGAATCATAGAATAGAATCATAGAACAGTTTGGGTTGGAAGGGACCATTAACGATCATCTAGTCCACCTCCCCACCCTGCAATGAGCAAGGACATCTTCAAATACATCAGTTTGCTCAGAGCCCTGTCCAAACTGCCTTGAATGTTTCCAGGGATGGGGCATCTATCAGCTCTCTGGGCAACCCGTGCCACCTCTATTGTATACGTCTTCCTTCTAGCTAGGGTAAATATTCCTTCTATTAGTTTAAAACCATTAACCTTTGAAATATCACAACAAGCCCTGCTAAAAACTTTGTCTTCATCTTTCCTGTAGTACTGGAAGCCACTGTAATAGCCACCTTTAAGTACTGAAAGGCTGCTCTATGGTCTCCATGGAGCTTTCTCTTCTCCAGGCTGAACAACTCATCTCTCTCAGCCTGTCCTCACAGCAGAGGTGCTCCAGCCCTTGGAGCATCTTCATGACCCTCTGCTGGACCCATTCCAAAAGGTCCACATCCTTTCTGTCCTGAGGGCTCCAAAGCTGGACACAGTACTCCAGGCAGGGACTCACCAGCAGAGCAGAGGGGCAGAATCACCTCCCTTGACCTGCTGGCCATGCTTTTTGTGATGCAGCCAAGGGTACGATTGGCTTTCTGGCCTGTGAGCACATATTGCCAGCTCTTGTCCAGCTTTTCATCTACCAGAACCTCCAAGTCCTTCTGTGCAGGGCCACTCTCAATTTCTTCATCTGCCAGCCTGTATTCGTGCTTGCGATTGCCCTGACCCACATGCAGGACCTTGCACTTGGCCTTGTTGATCCTCATGATCATGGGCCTACTTCTTGAGCTTGTACAGGTCCTGATGTCCCATCCCTCAGGAATAGCAACCACAACACTCAGCTTGGTGTTATCTGCAAGCCTGCTGATGGTGCACTCAGTCCCACTGTCTGTGTCACTGATGAAGGTATCGTGGCACTGGTCCCAAGACAGACCTCTGAGGGACACTGCTTGTCACCAAACTCCATCTGGACATCAAGCTTTTCACCACTACTGTCTTGATGTGACCATCTTCTGCCTCCCTGAGGTCACCTCCATATCTTATGGCCTAACCTTCTTCATTCTACAATTACTTGAAAGGACATTGTAGAGAGGTTAGTGCTGGTCTCTTCTCACAAGTAATTAGCGATAGAACAAGAGGGAATGGATTCAAGATGCAACAGGATAGGTTTAGACTGAACATTAGGAAGAAATTCTTCACAGAAAGAATGGTCAGGCACTGGAATAGGCTGCCCAGGGAGGTGGTTGTCGGCATCCTTGGATGAGTTTAAGAGTTATTTAGATGTGGTGTTGGGGAATATGGTGTAGGGGAGAACTTTGTAGAGTAGGGTAGATGGTTGGACCTGATGATTCCAAGGGTCTTTTCCAACCTAGATGATTCTATGATTCCTTTGGCTTCCAGAGTGCCTCTGTCCATTCAGGAAGTACAGCAGCTTTTTTTGAACAATGAAGAGGAATGGGGAGAGGCCTCATCCTCCGCCAACCTCCCGAGCAAGGAGTTATTGTCCCTCTCTTTAAGGTAGTGCCATGGAAGTGTTCATATCCATGTTAAAATCAATGAAGGCCCCTCATTGGTAGCTGTGCTGCAGGATACAAAGAAGGACTTTTTCCTTCCGAAACTCCCGTATCACTTTGTCCAAGGTTTAATACCATTGTCATAATAGTAGTACTGTAATGTTTTTGGGTTACCAGCATGATGGAAGATTGAAATTCTATTGCCCATCTCCAATCTGTTAATTTACCAGGGCATATATGGAACATTTTTAGAAGCATAAAAAGAATTTGGATGTTTCATTCCTGTGTAAGTCTATATGTAATTTCTTCCTAGGCCCATTGTAACCGGCCACTAAAATAAGAACCCTTGGTAAATAAAACCACCAGTACATGATTTATCATCTTTTTTCATCAGTTTTGTGCAATTCTTTTTTATAACTGTGTTTTGATGCTTATCTTCCATATTGCCTTTGTTCTCTCTTCTCACAACACTTTATGTAGTTAACTTCAGATGCTTATTTTTCTATACGTACAGTTTTATTTACATTTCTCTGATTTAAATATTAGCTTAAGGAATCCAGTCAAAAGACAACTAAAAATATTCCTGTTTATTCCACTGACACCTCAGAGAGAATTCAGGACCACTGTACCATATTATTTTGTATCAATATACTCATGTTTCCTATGCAGATTTCTTATTCACTGTGTTATATAACATAATGTAATGATCTTTGAAAAAATTGTGTTTAAATTAGATTTTTTTGATGTGTTTCAAGAGTTATTTGAAAATATATTGCTTTTTTTTAAAAAAATAGTCTTAATAATTCATTTATATATATAAAAAAAAACAGTATTGTCTTGAATATAAAGTACAGACAACTTGTAATATATCAGTTTTGTTTTGCAACTGCCTTATTTTATGGCCTTGGAATCAACATTTAACCTTTCCATTACTGCACAACATCATCTGTATAACTAAGATAATAGTCAATGAAGCTAGAGAAACATTAAAAGCTACTTAAGTGCTTGCACTAAAGACTTGTTACATGAATGGATGTGTTTCCATCTATTTTAATGACTTTTAGATCAAGCTGCTAATTCAGAGGATTACATTTTCATTCAATTTAAAAAGAAACAAAATCAATAAATGGAAAAATTTTATTTGATGCACACTTCCTCCTAACATTTGTATTCTAAACAATGCAGGATTATGATAATGCCTGACAGCTGGGTGATACTGCTTAGAAACATGTGTCTACCCACTTCACTTTCTTCTTTTAACTTGGGAGTTGAAATTATCTATAGAATAAATCGATAAATAACTATAAAATCTGAGTGTTCTTTTTTAATGTAAGATGTAGAGCAACTTCAGTTTATATCTACATGCTAAAGAGAAAATGTCAGTGTCATTATGGTTTTTCATTTAAGCAACTATTAAAAATAAAATCTCTAAATTCTCGACAAGTTATAGTTTTTGCTTCAGTGATCAGTTGCATCTGTACACAAATCCTAGAAATGAAGATGCATCAAAATAAAAAGTGTGCAGTGTTCAAGAAGCGTTCAGACTCAAGAACCCAAGTGTCCTAAGTGACACGAAAAAGTTTATACAATCAGTACATTGGATAATGAAAATAGTTTTCAATGTGATATTCAGTGTTACACCTATGTGATATTCAGTGTTACACCTCAGGACATGACTCCATTTAGAATATGACTGGGTTTCATGTATTTCGTTGTGAAACTTTCAGAGAAGTATCGAGTGAGTGAGACTGGGAAATTAATGGTCATTAATTTTAGAATACATATTTCTTCTATAATTTCAAATTAATGTGGTTGAAATAAGTCACAGTCTTGTGGGAAAGGGATTAAAAACAAGTCCAAGGAGGCAGCAGGTATCAGGCTGAGGCCTTGACTAAACCTCAATCCAAAGCAAATCAGACTAAATGATACCTAAATGTTTTCTGGCTTATTAGCTATTTTACAGATTTCACACTCATTCCTCTTTCCAAATGACAACTAATTTTGGTTTTGATCAAGTTGTAGAAAACAAAAAAAAAACCCAGATTTTTCATTATCCCAACCAACACTTCGCCTTTATAGCTGAAAGAAAACCCAACAAACAACACATTAACAGCATTTTCTTATGAAAGTTTTTCTTGAAGGCATCATATTTAAATTTCTCTGACTAATCAGCTGTTCTAAAATCACTGTTTTGATGCTGATAGTGGAAGCAAATTGCTTGCTTGTAAGCTGCCTGCTCAGCTATTGTTGATTCTGCATACTGAGGAACTGTGATCAACGATGGCTCTTAGCAGAAAAAGGCCTTTGTGAAAAGACATTTCCAGCAGGAAAAATGAATATCTTGTTAAGCTCTCAGACATTTCACCATTTGTTAGTGAGTCACTGAAGCATCTGGCATGAATTTAAGCACCTTTGAACCATTTATGCATTGATAATGTTGATACACACTTCTTTGTAGAAAAGAAGATGTCAATACATTCATTACTGCTTATAATGAGGAATGGGGAATGGAGCTATATGAAGTAAATAAATAGTAATTAAAAAAAGCAGCCCGTGAGCAACAGGCAAAATGAATGCAAATGCTACATTCATTTTTGGGAACACAGCATCAAATAGCTTTCCCAAGGTGATGATACATCATTTTTCAAAAAGGATGAAGTTGAGGCAGACAACAGATGCCTGAAGGAATTACTGTAGTAAGACATTCTCACCTAATGGTTAATTTCTAGACTGCACTGTTTTTACAATAATGGCTCAGAGGCAAAGTTGAAGGCATTGTTTGTGCTTAGAATAGATAAAGTACAATGAGAGCAATCCCATCATGACAAAAATCTACCCTGATGTAAGACGGAAGTTAAGTTTTCAGTTGAATTTTCACAAGTAACATGAGCATTCAGGAAGAGATGATCATCAGAATTACTGACAAAGCAACATTTTGACTACATTTCCAAAACAAGCAAACTACCATTATCTCTACATAGGAAGAAAATATGTATTAATTAAAAATAAAAATTAGTTATAAACATGAACAAAAATCCATAAAAAAGTAAAACGAGGAAAGCCACCAATAAATAATTGCAAATCACATCAATTATTACCTGCTTTCCTATTATTTTAGATGTTGAATCTTTTTTGCCAACCAGAAAAAACATTGGAATGATAATCAAAGTATTTTAATCACTTTGGAAATAATTAAATAGGAATAGCAGGTAGAATCTGGCACGTATCAGACTAATGTAATTGTCTTCTATAACAGTAGTAAGCCATGCAGATGGGGAGAAGCAGTAGGTGTTCTATCTTGAGTCCATGAACGCTCATAAACTAGGAAGGAAAACAACATGAATAAAAATGCTATAGCTTGGATACAAAACTAGATAGATAGCCATGCCTGCAGAACAGTTATTTTTAATTCATTGGCAAATAATGAAAAACATATCAAGTTGTACTGCATAGTGACCTGTCTTGGGATAATGGAAAAATCTTGTTGGCTTTTATTATTTTCATATTATAGTTTCGGTGACATTAATCTGGAGCAGACTATGAATATACTGAAGGACAATATTGAAGTCTAACTTTATTACATTGAAAAGCTGGAGAAATGGCTTGATATTTTTGGAATTCTGCATGTAAAAAATGCAGTTTACTTTATTAGAGCAGGTACATTCAGTTAATTAAACACAGAGTGAAGAGTGACCAGGTGGGCAGCAGACCAAGATTTGAGGTTATAATGGATCACAGATTGCACGTGTCAACAACTCAGTCATGTTAAGTCAAACACTATACTACCACATACATCAGGAGAACAACCGCTGGAGTATTCCTTCAACTTTGCAACCCACCTGCTTCTCTGTGAAGATGACATCTTCCAAGTTGCTACTGTACCTTCTGCTCAGTAGAGTTCAGAGAAAAGCAACGAATGATCAGAAATCCAAAAGCAGTATGTTAGACAGTGGGAGTAAATCTTGGAAAAGAGAGAGACTGAAGAGGAACAGAACAAATTTCACTTATATAAATGGGTTGTAAAGAAGAGTGGAATAATGTCCTTTCCATCTTCTGTGGTTAGGTCTTCATTATCAGACTTCATCCATTTCATTAAAACTATCCCCTTACACATGCTAAATACAGAAAATACAAAAATATTCAAAGGAACATTAAAATATTAACATTGTAAACCTTCTCAGTTAAGAGGTTTTGAAATGGTTGAAACAGCCGGTGAATAGACTGGAAGCCAAACTGACCCAACAAGAAAACTGCCCATTATTGGGCATATACATTATTTTGTTAAAGGAAGGTATTACTGAAACCAGGTTTCACCAAATCAAACACATATTCTCAGATTCAAAAGGTTGCCTTTTCATTCTTTTATTTCTTTCCTTTTGGCATCATAGCACATGTCTAGAAAATAAAAAGCAGTGAGGTAGAAGTGATTCCTAGTCTGTTTTCTACAGAGTATTTTTGTCTCTCGCTCTAAGGGAATGAGCACTGCTCAGAGCATGAACCTTTTGAAGAAAAAAAGTCATCTATCAAATCTTCTGCTGTAGAAATACAAAAGTATTTTGCATGCTGGTCTTATGGTATAATGTGGAAGAAACATGCATTCTTTAAAAATGAAAGAAAAATTAATGCTGCTGGAAGTTTGTTGTTGGAATTGAAAGCAGTGGCTTGGAAACATTAGCTCATGACTCTTTCTGTGCTAAGTCCATCCTCCCAGGAAGATCCTAAGTAAATGCTTGTGGTTATTAGTAAATTTTTCAGGAGGGAATAAATATTTTAGTGAAAGGCAAAAGATGACACAATATGCTGGGTAAACTTGGAACTAGCATTACTTAGTAAGCCAAAGGCCAGTTCTGTGACTCCCAGTACTGAATTATGCTAGCAAAAACAATACAGCAAGCTAATTGCTTTTTAGATTAAGCAGACTCAAATAATTAAACTAGGATGAGTAGAACTCAAATTTAGGAGAGTATTTTACAGTATCAAAGAAAAATAACACCTCATTCATCAAATCTACCCTCTATAAAAGAAATATGCAACTCTGTGCATTCCTTTTTCACAGGAAAAAAAAAAAAAAGCCTCCAGTCTCTCCCTCTTCCCTTCGTGTTTTAGGAGGGAATATTGCTCTCTGTTAACACTGCAGGAGAGACTATGCAAGTTCTGGCAACTGCTGTATCTATAGTCATACTGAGAAAAATACAGGATCATTGTACTCAAGAGCTTACATTATTGCTAGAATTGGCAACTTTGATCAACTGGCAAGTAGCCATGGAGAAAATAATCTATCAAAAGCTTACTGCTACCCTTAAGGTTTTTGTAGCCCATATAAATACATTTAGTTGCATTGAAATTAGTTGCAGGAATTGGAATATTCAGTTATTTCTTTTTATGGATGAAAAAAAAATAAGTATAATAAGAGGAACTATAATGAATGGCTTGTATAATAACTAACTAAACTTGGTGTCCCAGTTATAGTAGGTATGTCATGTAAATATTAATGTTATGACTCAATAGAATAATACATATTGGCTTTTGTTCTATTATGCTTTAATATTTATAAAAACAAAAAAAGAAAAAAGGAAAAAAAAATCTGGCTTTAAGTAGCATGTTAAATAACAGGCTGAGAAATTTTCATATTGAAGCACTGAATCTTTCAGAGAAATCTTCAGCCATCTGTCTGCCTAAGGTTCAGGGTGCCGGCTGAAAAGAAGTAGAGAATACACCTCATATTAATTTACGCTGCTCTCATTTGCTGCCAGATTCTCTTGTAACACTAAAGGTTTGCAACAAACAATGACACAGAGCCCAAATGCTTATGTTTGTTTTAATATCATGGAAAACAGACCCCTAAACAGGAAAACAGTATAATTCCCATTAAAGGCAAAATCAAACCACCATGTCTGTGATAGAATCAATGCAGTTGTTCTTTCAACACAGTTTTCATGCAGTACCTCTTTTTCTCCACAACGATTTATCTCTTTCTTGAAGAATACAATAGAGTACTAAGTCTAATACCAAATAGTGTTATTACTACTTTCACCCATAGAATAAATGAGAAATCAGAAACAGAATCAATTTCATATTATTTTCACACACCAGCACCACTCTTTCTGTAGCTCCGGCCCCTGCAAAATTTCAGGCTTTACTTTCTTCTCCTTTGAAAGTGAAGACACATAGCTCACAGGGGCGTGACATGAGAAAGCCTAGATTTACCTCAAAATAAACATGTAAATCTAAGAGATACAGCATTGTATGTGGGCCCATTCTATTCTGTATATTCCACTGCAGATTATGTATGTCCCAATTCTGCTCAAATGCTTGTCAAATACTTTTTCTGGCATTGAAAAGATGTTCAGGCTTATAAGTAAAAAATGTGCCTGTTAAATTTAAAACATGCTTACAAGTAAGTTTGAGGCACCCACAGTTTAAGTATTAATCCCATCAACACCTAAATACATAAAAAGGAATTAAAAAGAAAATATATACAAGTGGGAGAAAATGCTAAATGTTGTTTTACTGTTTTATTTAATATTTAATATTTTTATTCTAAGAACATTAATGGCCCAAAGACATTTTAATGACAGGGGGGATTTCCAGAAGTCTCTAACCACACTAGACCCCAAGTCCAATTTTTCACTGCAGAAGGCACCTGCCAGCAATTTTTGGATTGAGTTCAGAGGAGGGTCACAAAGACGATCAGAGGGATGAAGCACCTCTCAACAGGCTGAGACAATTTGGGTTGTTCAGCCTGGAGAAGGCTACAGGGAGACATTATAGCCCCTTCCAGTACTTAAAGGAAACCTCCAGGAAAGATGGGGAGGCACTCTTCAGTAGGGAGCGTAGCAATATGATGAGGGGTAATGGTTTTAAACTGAAAGAGGGTACATTTAGATTAGGTATTAGGAAAAAATTCTTTACTGTGAGGGTGATGAGGCACTGACACAGGTTACCCAAAGAATCTGTGGAGGTCCCAGCCCTGGAGGTGTTGAAGGCCAGGTGGCATGGGGCTTTGAGCAACATGGTCTAGTGGAAGGTCTCCATGCCCATGGCCTTCCAACTCTAACCATTCTATGATTCTATGATTTTTATTTCTCTAACTTTGCAAGTCTGACCCTTAAACTAGGTTCCCATCTTAACACACCTACTACAAACGTAGTAAAATGATGGCCTCTACTATGAGGATACTTACTGTAATACTTCTGGAAGGCTGAAGGAAAGAGGAGCAAATATTAAGTTTATGATTTGGGCAGGATTGTCTGTAAAGATGATTGTTAGTCAGAATCTTAACAGTTAAAGGATGGCAGTTTTCTGAAGAGTTCATTGAAGGCAGAAGGTTTAAGAAGGGTTCTCAGCATAGATAATTTGATAGAATTACACAGATTCTTCCAAAGTATATGACAGTCAGATCTTCCTGATGAGGTGGATATATAAATGGTCTATATTATAAAACTTGATATGGTTAAGAAGAAGGAGATGACAGAACTGCATCAGGGCTCGTGTAAAGAGACATTTCAAATTTCAGATTTGTCAGAATTAAAATTTTACCATTAGCCAGTTCCTTCCTGGTACTAAAAGTTTCTGTCAGGAACTTCTTACAATAACTTCTAGATAAAGTAATGAGTACCTTAGAAGACAATTTAAAAAAAAATATTTTTTGCACTTATGATACTAATTTACTCCCTTTTTCTTGATAAATTAAATTATAGCAAACTTAATTTTTCATGATCTTGTAGTATTCTCATTATGAAAATTGAGTTATGATGGATTGGAACATCTTCTTTAACCAGATATGGGGCAATTCAAAAAGTGAAGATCTTTTTTGATTATTCATGGTCATTATCACCTTAAATAAAATATTCTTCCTTTTTTTTTAAATACACTAACAATGATGTTGAAAGCAGACTTATTTTGTCATACTATTAATATAGTATTCTACTCATTGGAAGCAGAAAAATATATTCAAGAAATGCAAAAGATCATGTGGTCATCTAGTTTGTTGTCCTGTGCTGCACAAACCGACAAAATTTCTTGTTTTCTAAATTGAACTCAGCAGCATCTACTTAATGCTCAAAAAATGTTTTAGAGGACAAACATTTTTACCTAAAAATAATGATAACCTATGATAGTGATCTCGAGTTGTTTAATTGTTCTGATATTTAAAAGGTAAATGTTTAAATGATATTTAAATGAAAGACAGAAATTCTCAGATGGCTTAGGAATTAGCTATGACCTTTATGTTAAATTGCCAATTCAAGCCACTATCAACCTGAGCTGAATCTGAAATGCCTCACTCTAGTGGCTAAACGAAGGCTTCTGTGAAATTAGCAAATACTTTTACCTATTTCTTCACAAAAAAGGGTCTTAATTTTAGTTCAGTTTCCTTTTATGTTGCTATGACTGGCATTTTTTTTGCAAATCAAACAGTAGAAAAGGAAAAGTAGGACAGTCTCAGAGAATAAACTGTAGTTCCACATTCTTTCTCCCAACTCAAAACAACACTTAACTACCAACTGTTATATAGAGAGTTGCATTATCATCACCAGGCAATTTCTGAACTTTCCACATAGCTTCATTTTGAAATGAATAAAACATACTTCATTATTCTTTAGTGCTTCATTTGAACTGGAAAACAATTTTTATAAGACCTGAAAAAAACTCCAGAGATTTATTAACTTTAATCATTGTCTTTCTTAGACCTTGGATTCTGTATTGCTTGTATAAGACTTTACATCCACCTAAAAATGCCTTGGAGTAATAATCAGGAATAAAAATGTTCTTATGAGAATGTCTTCTTTCCCAGAAAAGAGTAATTTCTGAGATGAAAATCAAGGTTATGTTGAAGAGAGAAGTTAAATATTATAATTTGAGTTACAATTTTCAATGCTGGAATAAAATTTGTTTGTATATTGTTTGGTCAAAGGGGGCTCAATAATAAAATATTTTTAAAATAAAGCTAAAATAAGCATTTATTATATGATATTTAATATGAAATTCACAGTGTTAGAGACTATCTTCAAAAGTCTCCTGCTGTTGATTTTACCCAGCTAGTACTTCAAGCATATACAGCAGTAAGAACCATACTGAAATTTACACCGTCAGTGTAAGGTTATACTGAAAATTCACCAAAGCTGAGTCAACTCTAAATTCCCCTTTAAAGTCACATTAAAAAAACAAAACAAAAACAACCATAGAAAAATGTGCATCAAAATGGGTGCTATAATATCATGACTTCAGCCTATAATGACATTTGATTTTGCTAAATAGTAAAATAGTTTGACAATGATACCTCATGTTAGGTCTTCTAGGCAGGTAAGTCCATGGCTGTATCGTTAGGATTCTGAGTAAATGTGAGATGGCTGTAAGAATAAAACTACTTTGATGTAATCTCTTGGCAAAAATAAAATAAAATAAAATAAAATAAAATAAAATAAAATAAAATAAAATAAAATAAAACTGTTATTTCACTTCTAAAATCAGGGAACTAAGAGCAGGATTCATCAGATCAGATTCAGCAACCCACAGTATGAACATCTCCATATGAGATAGTTGTTTAAGCTCTCTTTACAGTCAGTGGAGAGCATAAATCTTCTCTGGAATATGATTCATCTCATCTCCCGAATTAGCTGTCTAAAATAGGTTAGATGAATTATGCCCTAGACATTTGTTTTTCTTAACCAATTCTAAAGGGCAGCTAGGCAACTAGCTCAGAAGTAGCCAGGTGACATAAAACTGTGGGCTGTGTTTTTTTCAGCAAGTATGTCCTGTAAAAAAGAAAGAATCTTTCTGGTCCATGAAGGTTAAAGCAAAACATCAGCACCTGATACTGTTAAAAAGAGATACGCTGCCTATGAAATAGTTGAAAAGCAAAAAAAAAAAAAAAAATTAGATCACCATCTTCTTTTGACATATGTTTGGAAATATTACTGGAAATAACAGAGTAACATGAATTTAGTTTTTCAACCCCATCATAATGGTTTTCATAAATAACATCAGAAAAAGGTGTAATTGCTCACTGTGTAACCCCAATATACACCTGCAGTTCTGAGATGTGACATGCCCACTGCAGCAGTGGTGTGAATTACAGGTTGACTATTATGAGTTCAAATCCTTTTCAAAAGAGCATGATTGTAAGCACATTGCTTTTGGTTTCTGGTATTCACTCCCTAATGGTTTTGTGTAAAATGTTGTTAAAAGCATTGAAAGGACATTTCAAAAAAGCTAAAGAGTCAGATCTCTGCTTGGCACTACTACGTTATAGATCAGCACTCTGAAAACTGGCATAGAAATTGCTGAAATATTGCTTGATTAAAATCTTAGGAGCGAGTTACCTGATTACATAGAAGAAAATGGTAAAAGTGGCTTGTTGTAAAATCTTATTAGAAAAACATAAAAACTTCTAATCAAGTGTACTATGACAAGAATTAATCAGAGCTAAATCATTTGCAGTGATCAAACATATAAGATATCAGTGGCTAAAAAGACTGAGCATGTAAATTTATTCCTGACCCTGTGGAGATGATAACAAACCAGGGCAGTCATATAGATGAAACATGAAGAGGTTCCAGCCTAAAACACAAACAAGGGAAAGAAGGAAGGAAGGAAGGAAGGAAGGAAGGAAGGAAGGAAGGAAGGAAGGAAGGAAGGAAGGAAGGAAGG
>JAOTQQ010000001.1:10062331-10100830 GCA_026546715.1 Gallinago undulata | reverse complement strand
AAGGAAGGAAGGAAGGAAGGAAGGAAGGAAGGAAGGAAGGAAGGAAGGGAGGGAGGGAGGGAGGGAGGGAGGAAGGAGAACCACCATGAAAACCTGGAATCTGCATCATCATTAAAACCTAAAATAACACAAGTGGAGGAGGAGCCAATAAATCTGACAACACAACGGGCAAAACAATTCAAGAGAACTGAAGATCAAGCCAGAGACAGTGAGAGAGATCTTGACGCATGATATATCTTTTCTAGAGAGTAAAAACGTGTTGATAATGCAAAGATAAAACTCTCTAAGAATTTGGATTGAAATAACACTCCATAAACTGTCCACATAGTTGTTACAGGACCACTCATTACTACCAGCCCAGAAAAGATGTACAAACACTTCTTTTCCACTCTGCCCTGGAATTTCACATGTATAAGCTGTCCCCAAACCATAGTTGACATTGAAAGAACTTATGATGTCACTCCCATCAAGTCTGATTTTCCCAGAGAAATTAGATCTATCACATTTAATAAGTATAGAAAAGTAATTACCTTATTAAAGAAAGATCACAGAATTACATAGTAATTTAAGTTGGAATGGACTTTTGGAGGTCATCTGTACTGGTTCCACATCAAAGCACAGCTAACCTCAAAGTCAGAGGATGCTCAGGTATTTGTTCAGGTGTGTTTTGAGTACCTCCATAGGTGGAAATTCCAAAATCTTTTTAGATTTCCAATTTCTGACCACTCTTATTAAAAAGAATTTATCCTCACATTTTTCCAGTACACATATCTACTGTAACATGTGAATGTTGCCTCTTGCCCAAAACAGGACATAATATTATAGTTACGATATCACAAATACCAAATTAGAAAGCAATGACCACTTCCCTCAAACTGGTGGCTCTACCCATAGTAAAGCAGCCCAGTAACACGTTAGCCTACACAGTCTATTTATGATCAAACTTGGAATCCTTCTTACTCAATTTTGTGAGTATATCCATAATCTTAATTTTCCGTTTCTTCAATCTGCCTTTTGCATGCTTTAGAGGACAAATATTCAGGCCTTAACTTGTACATATCATTATTTTTAGAAATATTTTGCTTGCTAGAATGCATTCAAATGCTAGCATATAGTTTCTTAACTTGTTCTGTAATGTCATATGTCATTTTCTTAGCTTCTGATTACCTTTATGATTTTTTCTCTTCTTTGTCTTCTGAGTTCTTCATCTACTTCAGAATTACCATCTACAAAATAACTGCTAATACTCTATTGTTATTCCTGATATCCTATTATTTATGACTTTGAACACTGAATTAACTTATATTGTTGAAATACTTACACATCATACTAGTGCAACTACTAAGGAATAAATATGAGAGTCAGAAGCAAGACTTGGATACCAGATCTGAAAAAAAAGCCTAGTGGTATGGTGACATTTATATTTTTTAGCTGCCTGGAGTAGAACGCACCTTGCATACTTTAATACATACTTATGATCTCAGGATTAGTTCCAAGTAATAAATGACAACAAAGACTTTATCATCAGTTAAAGGAAGTTATGCATCTGGGTAATATCTCCTGAGGCCTTGTAAGTCTGCTACTAAAGGAAAGTATTATGCAGATCAGGGCCCAGTTCATTAATGGGGCTTTACAATCTATTTTTATTTAGTCAAATGTAGGAGAAAGTGAGACAAACATACAGATTTTTTTTAAATGTAGCAGGGAAGGCTTATCTATGCCATGACATATAGTATATGCCATGATATATAGTAGCCATCTAAGGGTTTACGAAGTCAGAGATAGTTTGTGGGGTTTTTTCATAGGAGCTTCCTAGAATCCACCTGACATTCAAGCCATCCACTCTACACCAGTCATCAGAAACTTCCCTGTCTCTACTTCTCTTTTGTAATTTTACAGATTTATTTTTAAAAGTATGTTTAAAGTACAAGTACTGGGAAAAACAAGACACTCTACAGAGGGAACTCTACAGCCCTGGGACCACCTACGTGATGCTCTCTATGGGAGGCCAAGCAACATCTCATTTTACAATTTGTAAATGACCTACTAGGGGCAACACCAAATACTCCTATAAAAAGAAGGGCTATGGCTGCTTCTGCTGTAGTGCTGAGTTCTAGTCTCACACCTTCTGGATTAACACTTATCATGGATAACCACTGCAGGAACCTGGTTCTCTATGTATGGGATTATATGATTACCGACATAATAGATGGTCAATTAATCTGGGGTTTTAAGGTATATCTCTTCAGAGCCTGAACATATATAATGGGATAGTGTAGAGGCAGCCCCCTTACATAAAAAAAAAAAAAAAAACAACAAATAATCATAGAGTTTTCTTTGGAGATAATCTAGTTCAACCCCTTTAAATGAGAGATCTCAGAGACATATACCTTGCTAACTTCTGAGTAGCACCAATGGTGGAGATCCCATAAATTCTCTAGGAAACTGCTCCAAAGTTTGACCCTTTCCATTCTAAGGAATCTTACCTTTCTAATTCTAAGCAGAATTTCCTTTGTTTCACCTTGTGTCCTCTGTCCTTCATCACTTTGTGGTGTACCGCTGTGGTGTACAGTAGGCTTCCAATAGGTAGCTTAAATAGCAATAAGATTCCTCTCTGGCCTTCTCTGCCAAAGTGTGAACCAACTCATCTTTCTCACCTATAATTTTGTTCCATTTGTGGCTGAAATAATATTTATTTTCTCAGAGCCACCAGCTATGAAACCTTACATAAAACCAAGTGTTTCAGTCCATCAAACACAACTAGAAGACAGACAACAGGTTCCCCCATTTTTCTCAACCTTTATTCTGATTACTGTGTGTTCCTCATTACTTACTGCTGTTTATGGCCAATCATTGTTCAGTGCATTGCAAGGAAGGTTCCCCTCAGAGTTCAGTTTGAAATCTTTAGCATAATCTGATCCTGCTGTGAGTAGCAGTGTCAGGACTTGGTTATTCTCACATATAATAGATGTCTATCCAACCTCAGAAAGTGTTCCTTGACTGACAGCAGATTTGAGCCATCTTTTTCCTGTGAGATACTCATAATGCCAATATCCCTTTCTAAGCCTGATAGTTTAATCATGCAGATCTCATTCCATGCAAAGGAGATTTTCACAACTCCATAGAGGTAACCAAGTACTATATTCCTACTAATGAGCGTCTGTGGACGGGAACTAAATTCTACGTGATGCATGTCTCAGTATTGCTTGAATTATACATACCTCTATTTTAACACATCAGTTATATCGACTATTACAAGAGTAAAATGTCAATTTCCTATTAAGTTTTTTTCTGTGTTTCCAAAGCGATTGATTTGCCTTACCATACATACATTTAACATCAACTCTAGTTAACTCCATATCACTTGCAGTAGTGGATCCCAGAAGTAATATTTTTTTCCAGGGTATTTATCCTATGTTGTGGTGGCATTTTTTTGTTTGATTGTTTTGTTTGTTTTTTTTTAAATCTTCTCAACTAAACAATCTCAGCTTCCTTAACCACTCCTCATAAGACTAGTGCTCTCCACCCCTCGCCATCTTTGTTTCCCTTCTCTGAATATGCTACAGCACCTATCTTTCCTGTAGTGAGAGGCCCAAAATATCACGCTGTTCAAACATATGTGTCTATGTCTAAAACTCTAGTCTAAAAAAGTTGCTTGGGGGATGAGGCATGCACGCTCTGCAAGGCCCAGGGAGTGGATGGGACACTGGCATTGCTGGTTGCATCAGCCAGAAACAGCAGAGTAGGGGTGGTGGGGCTGCAGGGGGGAGTCCAGGGGCAGTCAGGGAAGCAACAGCCTCTGGTGTGGAAACACCCCTGAGGGACCATGGATGGTTCACCCAGGGCACAGACCTTCTGATGGACGGTGGCAGCAGTGGTGTGAAACACCTCACCTTCCCTGGTCCAGGGTGTGATGCTTTCTGCAGTTCAGCCAAAAATGGGTTTTACAGGTGGCTCGCCTGCAGACCTTGGTGGGGTGGAAGTGAGAAACCGGAGATTCGGCCTCCAGGAAGAGCTGACCGGGTGAAAACTGTGCACAGAAACCAAACCTGAGGAAGACAACATGTTGACCACATGATAATCACTCAAAGAATAACTGGGGAAAAAATAAATGGAGAAGTGAAGAAAAATGGATCAGAACAGCAAAACACAGAATTAATGTAAGATAGAAAGGGGAATACTGGTGCAACTGCAACAAGCTATTTATTACCAGATGCAAAAGCTGCTTCTAAACGACTGGGATGATCTGAAAAAAGGCACACCACTGCTCCTTTTTCAGATGCATGAGTCATTTTTCCAAAGCTCTTTTGCCCACCAGTTTAATGCCAGCTGTTGTGATACTAAAAATGCAGAGCTGCTCCCATGGTTTCTGCAGGACTTGGTCCCACAGCAGGAGAGGTGTCTCGCCAGAAGCTGCTATTACTGGCCTGTGCCTAGCACCATCTAGTGAGCCTCGGATAGCCTCTCTGAGCTGTCATCTCTTTCTGGATGAAGGCAGTACAATGAGAGCACTAAAAATAATACTCAGTAATCTTCAGCTCACAGAAACATTTGGGGAGCTGTGGAGAGCCCTCTGAAGCTTGAATTTAGTAGAAGGACCTGTTCCAGGTCACTTCTGAGGATGCAGATCTTCTCTTCTTTCAAACATATGCCTTGTCTGGGATAAGCAGTGGGGCAGGTTCGTGTGTGTAATTACACCAGCGTGGCTCTCAAGATGTTTCTTATATGTTAAAAATTCTGTCTTAACTCTAATAAGCTCATATGGGTTGTTCTCTTTCTGTTAATATTATTGGTTCATTTGATTGATGACTAGACTGAATAATATTTCATGTGTTCTTATTATAACTTTTTTTTTTACTACTCAGAAATTAATATATAATCTTCTCTCCAACCAAGATGAGAACTGGTGTATTAGTTAGTAGTTAGATGTTTACAGCAATCAGCATTTCCCTGGGAAATATGAATAATTTTGCTTCTTAGCCAGCTGTTGCAGGTAGCAGAAACAGAAAATACTGTATTATTACAGTAATAATTATCAGTACATTTACAATGTACTTCAGTCTACAGCATTTTATGAAGTTATGTGTGTATGAGCCACATTTAACTGGGACACAAACTGACCTAGAGAAAAGCTTCATTATTAGTCAACTTTAGAGATGAAAACAACTTCGGATCTTTCCACTCTTCACTCTGGGCTTCTCATAATCTAATAATAAAAATCTGAGTCAAGAAGAGGAAAGGCAAAGTTCAGTAGGTAGGTGCAAGGATGGAAGGAAATATTTGTTTCATGAAATCCATTAACTGGAGGATAATCAGAGGAAGATTATTGGTGTTTTGGGACTTTTGCCATGGTACTTTTCCATGTTGCTTTCTGATAATAAACTTGTTGATATATTTTCATCTCTTTCTGTCTTCCATTCACTCCTGTACTCTTTAAAACATCATACATTCAGTTGGAAGTATGGAGACCTTAGGGGCATCTGGAGTTTTGCATGAATAATCCATCTTCTTTGAGAATTAAGTGAAAAATGAAAAAAATGAGCAAAACAATCTGATTTCTATTTCTGCACACAGTCACATTGATGCAATAAATCCCACTCATAAGTTCTTTACAGTGCCCCTTAGAGCAGGATCTCTGGAGAACCCACCACCAAAGTCCTTGCAGGTGTTTTATATTAGAACACATAGGTATTTGAGCAGAAATTCTATTTTCAGCTTAAATGGAAAAGAAAAAAAAAAGATGCCTGAATTTATATTTTGCTTCTAAATCAAGAAAAAGCCCACAATCTTTGTATTGTTCACATATTTGTATTTTAGAATAATCGGCACTTTCTGACAGAAGAGGAAGTGTTTTAGAAAAACACTACAGAGGCTGCATTTAATCTCAAATCCTAACCTTGTACCAATATGTGTACTTTAAAAGGCAGTTTGAAAAGGAACATTGTATAGTAACAAACTAAAAATGGCTCAATAAAACAATGTTTCAAAGTCTCATGTCAGATTTCACATTTGTGTTTTCAAGAAAGAAGGTGGCTGGAATACATCTTTATGAGGCAGTTTGTAGATATTGGAGTGTAGTAAATTTGATGCTTATGAAAGCAGGAGACTTGGTGCTGTCAAAGCCACAGGACACGGACCCTGAATAATCCTCTTTAGTGTGTTTGCCTTTCCAGTCCCTGTCAGTGACTGAAGAAGTCACTGCACCCTTCTGTTGGGATTTTCATTTGTATTTATATTTTGGTACATTCAAAACTGATTTTGCTCTTGTTTCACATTCATTCTTATGAGCAATATTGACTCATAGAAATGGCTATTGAACAGACATTTCAGACTGTAACTGTGATTTATTTAATTAAGAAAAATAAATTCAATTTGTGATGACATTAATTTCAGGTTAAAACAATTAGTCGTCCTAGTTGATTTTATGTACAATGCTCACACTTCCAATCTGTCTTCAGTGCTTTCATTCAGGGATACAGTGGTATAATAAAATTTAAAAATGTTCAAGGTACAGATTCAGGTTTGCAAAAGTTTAAATTAGTATTCAATGTTAAGAGTAATAATCTATAAGTAAAATTTAATGGTTTGTGGGCAAATGAATATAAATGATGTGATATTAATGAAGTTTTTACTGTTTGCTAAGAGAAAATAAGGCTAATTTAAAGACATATCTGTCTTTCAAGTAAATTCTCCAGTCAGTTATATTTGTGGATGTCCTATTCATTAATTGTTTAACATAGTCTGACTACATAAATTTAGGTGAAGAAAAATTAAATAGAAAACTTGTCCCCAGGGAAATCAACTGAAGTATGCAATGGACTTCAGGGAAGCCAGGGTTTAATTTAAAAGCTACCAGACATAGTATTATCGAAGTGATATGTAGAATTTATCTTTCTCTTTCATGCAGGCACCATTCTGCCAGTTTTCCCTTGTGAATGCCTGTGTTTCCCCTGAAGGAAAATGTTAATGTCTGCTGCCAGACCTGTCTCTCATGCACTTTTCTCCACAAAAAAAAAAAAAAGTGGAATAAATTGGGTATTAAAATAATTCAGCTCTGCCTAACAGGAATGCTTTTTCCAGTTAAGAACAAATTGCCTGCTAAGACCCTTGAAGCTATCTGGAATTGTAACAGATTTAGGTGGTGAATCATAACTTACAAGTTTTCTACCTGAGCTTTTCTTTTTCTTCAGTTTGTGGACGCGTAAGGGTTTCTTAACTGGAAAGCAGATCCCACATTAAGCAAGGTTAAGTTACTCAAGGGATTGAAAACCTGGCTACTTGCTGAACACCAGATTTTAGGCAACTAGCCTCAAATAAAATCTGAGAAGCTGAGTTTCCACACGCTGGCTGGTTATGGGGTTTTCTGCTTGGTTTCTTTTAAATACAGTTTCAGTTCAAAAGAACCTGTTTTCTCCTCCCAGAGACAAAGGAATTTGAAAAAATGCTGCATCCTACATTTCTAAGAGTATGCTTACTTGTTACAGCTTCCAGCATTCCTTCACAAGAGTAGAACTTCTGAGAATTCGCGACCTCCATGAATTTCGCCAACAAACAGCCAATTTCAAATGGTATTGAACAAATCTACAACTAAACTTTCCAGTTAGCTTTGATTTATAACTCTGAGTTACATACCTAATGTTCCTTAATTGGTTCCTGGAGGCAATTAAGTACCAGAAAATAGAATTCACTGCAATTTCCGTAGTAACTAACATGAAGCCTAAAATACGTAATAGGAAAATCTGGGAATGGTGGAGGTAAAACTGTGTCCCTCTGTGGTGGAGTAGCAACTAACTGA
This sequence comes from Gallinago undulata, assembly GCA_026546715.1. Lineage (NCBI taxonomy): Eukaryota > Metazoa > Chordata > Aves > Charadriiformes > Scolopacidae > Gallinago > Gallinago undulata. The sequence goes on along the minus strand of JAOTQQ010000001.1, from coordinate 10,093,035 downwards.
GTATTAAAGGGGGATTCCTGTCTTAGATCAGAATCACAGCTACAGATACTCTCTGACTCCCAGGAACCAATATCATCACTTTTCAAGAATGGAGCAGGAGTTTTTTGTTTAAAGATTAAGGGATTTAAAGCATAAAACCTAGAAGCTAACATAATTAATCTACTAGGTAAAAATTTTAAGCACTCTGGAACAATTTTTTTTTCAGTAACCTTTTGTGTATATATTTTAATTGATTCTTGGACAAGAGACTAAGACTTTCCCAGTTCCCTGCTCATGACCTGTGAGTAAAACCTGATGTCTTCTTTCTGTGAACTAAGAGATATTAGATTTTGGTACAGAAACGCAATCTCAGCACACAAGTTGAAAGCTCTTCCTTAAAACAGAACACTTTCCTGAGGATGTGAACCTGTCTTTCTCCCTTTAACGCTATAGTTTTTGAATTAAGGGATGAGTAACAAACATTATACATATGAATATCATTTGAATAGACATTGTTTTGTGTAGAAATGAATACAATCAGCACATTAAGTGAACCTTGAGGACCTCTAACATATTGATCTGCTTAGTGACAGGTAAGGCTTCAGTTTAAAGATCTTGAACAAGATGAAACAAGTGTCAAGCTCCTCAGGGCTACCAAAAAGACACAATTTTTAACCACACACAGAACCAAAACAGTGGATATCTTTGTAAGTTTAGTAAGGAAATGTAGGTTAAATTCACAGGATTTAACCTGTAAATATTGAAAAATTCCCTCTTGGGAGGCTGGAGAGTTTAGCATGTTCTATATACCTTACAAGGGTCCGTATTTATACCTGGCATGACATTTGACTGACTGATCTTGAGACAAGTTAATCCTTCCTGGTCTCAGTCATATCATTTAAACAGTTGTATGATCGTCTCCATGACAATAATGAATTCTGAAGACAGACCTTTATCTCGAAGAGTAAAATGAATGCCTAGGGCTTCCAAGAGTCAGACTTATAAAAGGACAAGAGAACATCTAGCTAGAGTAAATATGGCAGAGAAATATAACTGCTTTATTACAACATAAGTCCTACAAAATAAAGACAGATGGATAAATGGTCTAACCCACTCAGTCATCCCACCCTATTTCCCATCCTGAGTATGAGTAAAAGGGCAAGTGCTACCGAATCACTTCCTCATTCCTCATGATATTGTATTTATCAAGTGTATTTTAAATGTAGATGTGGGTGTTCTCTACGTATGTTAGGGAAAAGAAAACTGACTGAGTAATAGGCCAACCTAGCAGAAATATGCTTGTTATGAGCATCACCATTTAAAAATATATTTATGAGAGCTGAAATTCAACATCATATAAACAAATACAGCAATGTTCTACAGCCTTATCTCAGCTTGATTCTGAGGCTGGATTTCAAGATACAGTTTATGTTATATAAAATATTAGTACTGGCAAGAGGGAATACACTGCATATATAGAACAACATCATTTAAGCTAAATTAATGTTTTAACAGTCTAATAATCCAACTTGTCTAATTGAAACAGCAATATATGTTAATGGTATAGTTAAAATCATTACACAGAACACGTCTTCCTGTAGTCCTCCCTTTTCTTTTGCATTATGATCATCCTTTCAGTGTCCCTCTTGTCCTAAGGTTGGTATTTTCAGTCTTCTTCAAGCAGGAGTCAGGTTGGTGGCTACGACGAGTTGTCAGTCCGTGTCACTTATGATGAGTTGAAGTCTTTAAAATAGAATAGAATAGAATAGAATAGAATAGAATAGAATAGAATATTTTAATCACAAGGGATGTACAACGATCATCTAGTCCAACTGCCTCACTCCTTCAGGGCTGATGAATAGTTAAAATATATTAAGGGCATTATCCAATTACCTCTTGAACAGTGACATGCTTGGGGCATTGACCACCTCTCTAGAAAGCCTATTCCAGTGTTTAACTACCCTCTTGGTAAAGAAATTCTTTCTCACATCAAGCCTGAACCTCCTCTCCCCCAGTTTGTTCACAGTGGGTGGGAATTTCTTCCTCTTCTCTCTTGGGATCCACTTGAAGCTATATTTACATGTTTTCTTATTGTAGTTTACCTCCTTATGACTTGTTCCTTGCTGAAATCTGAAAGATTCCACCCCCAGCTCAGCTGATGTCAAGGGCTATTTCTTGCAAGGCAGTGTCTCCCTTAGACCTTTATCATTCTTGGTTTTCATGAAGCTTCTGCTCATAGTCACTTTGTCACCACTTGAAAGTTAAAATCAGCTGAAACCATGCCAAGACAAACCCAGACATGTTCTGACACCTGCAATGTCAGGTCAGTCCAAGCCTCTTACTGGTTATGGCAAAAATTGTATTTCCTGGGCTACACAGCATTCTTGTTTATCTGGCAGTTTTTATCATTGGTATTTTATTTGCCCATAAAGATAAAATACCTGTTTAGGAGTTTCACATGGTATTCAGTCTCCAAGTTGACAAAATATTCCCTATTGCTCAGTAGACACATTCACAACAGGCTGAGACACTATTTTATATGCAGCCCATAGCTGGAGGACACCACGTGCAATAAATTGGATGTGTGAAAAAAAAAGTGAGCATGGATGTTGCGTGTCAGTAAAGAATATGAAAAACCAAAACGTGGAAGTAGGTACGATGGAAATGCACATAATCGCTGTCTGAAAACAAAACACTTTTCAGTTTTTAAGATCTAGCTCTTTGTGAGGAGTTTCTAATCGAGGGCAAAGAAACAGATATACTTGCTTATAAGTGAACAAGAATGTATGTTCCATTCACCTTAGGACTAAAATTCTCTCTTAGGAGTAAAATACTAAATTCTCCTACCATGTATGAGAGCCTAAGGATAGCTCAGGTTTTTCTGCAGCTGACTCAGGTGATAGAGCAAGTTGCCCCAGACAGGGCTGTACGTATTGCATTAGATTCTATTCATCAGACAGGAAGATGGATATGTTCATGTATATTGATTTCCCAATCAGTAGAGTAAATAATGGATAAGATGTCAAAACTGGAAACAAATTACCTGTGTGTATGTTATTTCTACAGATTTGTACTTCCACCATATCCATAGTAAGGGAGTTATTAAAAAATAAACATTTGTTCTTTCCAGTGACCTCTTACTTCCTTGAATTAAAGTAGTGCATCTTTATTATATTTGAATATTAAGATTACAAATGCCAATACTTTGAAGGGAAAGCCAAGATTTCCAAAGAATCTGGCTGGGCACTGGAAGAGGCAGAACTAAATCTAGCCAAGAACATAAAAGACAATAAGAAAAACTTCTATGGATATGGCAGGGACAAAGGCAAGACTGGGGAAGTTGTGGGCCCTCTCCAGAAGGAAACGGGACACCTGGCCACCCAGAGTATGGATAAGGCTGAGCTACTGAACAACTTCTTTGCGTCAGTCTTTGTCAGAAAAGGCTCAAACCACATTAACCAAGTCACGGAATGCAAAAACAGGGGCTCTGAAAATGAAGAACTGCCCACAGTACAAGAAGATCAGGTTTGAGACCTCTTAAGGAACCTGAAGGTGCATAAGTCCATGGGAGCTGATGAAATCCATCCACGGGTCCTGAGGGAGCATGTGGATGAAGTTGCTAAACCCCTTTCCATATTCAAACAAGGAAAAAAAGAACACCCAGGGAACTATAGGCCAGGCAATCTCACCTCTGTGCCTGGCAAGATTATGGATTATCACATGAAGTTTAACCAAGCCAAGTGCAGGGTCCCGCACCTGGGACATGGCAATCCCAGGCACAAATACAGGTTGGGTGGAGAATGGCTGGAAAGCAGCCCTGAGGAGAAGGACTTGGGGGTGTTCATTGATGAGAAGCTTAACAGGAGTCGACAATGTGCATTGGCAGCCCAGAAAGCCAACTGCATCCTGGGCTGCATCAAGAGAAATGTGGCCAGCAGGCCAGGAAGTGATTCTGCCACTCTACTCTGCATTTGTGAGACCCTACCTGGAGTACTGTGTCCAGCTTTGGAGTCCTCAACACAGGAAGGACATCGATCTGTTGGAACGGGTTCAGCGGAAGGCTACAAAGATGATCAGAGGGATGGAGCACCTCTCTTATGAGGAGGCTGAGAGAGGCTGGGGTTGTTCAGCCTGGAGAAGAGAAGGCTCCTGGGAGACCTTATAGCAGCCTTTCAATATCTGAAGGGAGCCTACAGGAGAGCAGGAGAGGAACTCTTTGTCAGGAAGTGTAGTGACAGGACAAGGGGTAACGGTTTTAAATTGAAGAGGGGAGATTTAGATGAGATACTAGAAAGAAATTCTTTACAGTGAGAGTGTTGAGGCACTGGAACAGGTTGCCCAGGGAAGTCGCAGATGCCCCATCCCTGGAGGTGTTCAAGGCCAGGCTAGATGGGGCTTTAAGCAACCTGGTGTGGTGGGAGGTGTCCCTGCCCATGGCAGGGGGGTTGGAACTTGATGATCTTTAAGGTCCCTTCTAACCCAAACCATTCTGTGATTCTATGAAACATCTGTTGGGATCTCCCTGGCAGTGAGAGCTTCAAAGAGGCAGCTTCTAGTCACTGATGTTTGCAGTTCACATAAACGTGCTCCAAGGCTGCAGAGCTCTGAATGTCTTTTTTGCTTACATCAGTAAACTGCTCAAATGAACTCCAAACAACTAATCCGTCCATACACATCTGAATTAGCATTTGCAGGACTCCAGCTAGAGCATGGCAATAATTTTCATCCTGTAAGTGGAATTGTTACGAGTAGCATCTTATAAATAATACGTTTCAATTTTCAAGCTGTGTCAATTGGACACAGACCACAAAGCACATCTTTCTTTTGCCCATTTAGCTGCCAAATGGTGTGTGACTATTTGCAGATATAGAGTGCACTTTTCACACATTCACTAACACACAGTAAAAGTAGGATAATTGTACAAACTTACCTGCTAGCAAAATCACTATGTAAATACAGTGAGGAGGAGAACTAATTTGAGGGAGTCATTTAAAAGTAGCATTGAAAGATTATTTGCTCTAGTCATTGTACTTTGCCTCTCCATTTATAGGAATGCATTAGTAAGCTCTTTTTTGCTTTGTTCATGCTCAAGTCCTGTACCCTCAGTATCTAATAAAATTAATGAGGCAATTATCTGGCAAGAAAAGGTAACTCAATAGCTTGTTCATCAAGACAACTCTTCGAAATAGTCACAGCTTGGACTTAGTTCAGCACAAACTCAAACTGTATTTTAGAGAGAATGAAGGAACACAGAAAGAAAATGCCTTTAAGAAATTCAAACCCAATGACTTAATCCTAACCCCCACTACAAAATCTGAAGAGAGATAAGTTTTTGAATTGGACTTCAAATGTGTAAGAGTGTGAAGTGACCTAATTTTCTATGAGCACACTTATAAGACAGTAAGGAAGATATGAAATTGTAATAGGGTTAGTCAAAAGCTTTGGAAAAGAGTGGCATGCAGCAATTAAGCTAAAAAATGGCAGACTAAGGTATTAAAAAACTGCAAAGGGACTCTCTTAGGGAGCACTGAAGTGTATTCTTTAATGATTGGATTAAACTAATGAGAGACAATGCAGAAACTAAGTCTCAAACAGCAGAAAATTACAACCATTGGTTTATTATTGTTATCTTCAGAATTTTATTTATCCCTCTGTTATTTTTACTGACAAACAGATACAAATCTTTAACATCTATCTAAAATACTCAGTGGATCCCAGGTAGGAGTAGCTAATTATTCTAGGATACTTGTGCTTGGAAAATCTATGAATAAGGGGTGTACAATAGACAACCATAGAGTTATGAACAGCGTGGTAAAGATAGGTAGGAATTTGCTCTCTATTCCAGAAGAAAAAAACAAAGATCATGATATGAAGTTAATCACATGTGCTGGTTTTGGCTGGGATAGAGTAAATCTTCTTCATAGTAGCTAGTATGGGGCTACGTTTTGGATTTGTGCTGAACATAGTGTTGATAATACAGGTATGTTTTATTTATTGCTGAGCAGGGCTTACACAGACTCCGGGCCTTTCCTGCTCCTCACAGCAATGAGAAGGCTGTGGGTGCACAAGAAGTTGGGAGGGAACATAGCTGGGCCAGCTGACCCCAGCTGACCGAAGGGATATTCCATACCATATGACGTCATGCTCAGCAATCAAACTAGGAAGGAGGCTGATGGGGGTGCCACTGCTCAGGGACTGGCTGGGGATTGGTTGGTTGGTAGTGAGCCATTGTTTTTATTTGCACCACTTGTCTTAATTGGATTTTTTTATTGCTCTCTCTTTGCTATTTTCCTTTTCATTACAATTTTTATGATATTATTGTTGTTGCTGTTGTTATTACTATCATATTTCAATTATTAAATTGTTTTTATCTCAACCCATGAGTTTTCCTAATTCTTTCCCCCCATCCTGCTAGGGGGAAGTAAGCAAGCAGATGTGTAGTGCTTAGCTGCTGGCTGGGCTTAAGTCACAACATGGAAGACAGGCTTAAAATAAGCAAAAAGGAGGTGATTTTTAACAAAACAGGTAGTGTATTTGTAGAACGCATTACCAAAGGTTGTTGTGAATGTTAAAAGTTTACATGGATTCAAGCTGAGACTGGACAAGCTCATCCACTAAGGATTACAACATACAGAAAAGCCACATATGTCTTGGGCAGTCTAACAGATGAAGACTGATGGAGCTTCCAAGACTGTTAAGGGGAGGAAATCACATATGCTTCCTCTATTTTTACAGTCTTCCCTGGACGGAATCACAAAAGCACCGTATATTTACGGTTGGAAGGGACCTTTGAGATTGTGGGGTCCAACCAATCACAAAAAAACAACACAAAAGAACCAACATACAAACAAAACACACACACACACAGATAGACACAAAGTAACAATCTCGGGCATTAGAGCATGCCCTGAAATGCCACGTCTACACGTTTCTTAAATACCTCCAGGGATGGTGACTCCACCACCTCCCTGGGCAGGCTTTTCCAGTGCTTGAACGCCTGGACTTGTGGTCACCAAAGGAAAAAAAATACCTGAAAAGTCATCATTATGAAAAGCCCATTAAAAGCTTACTTTCCAATTTTTACTAGTTTACCATCAAAGTATTGAATATAACAGATGTCAGTGCAAGGGAGCACATTTTTATATAACAGAAACTAAGAGAAAAAATTCAGGTGTGTATGCATTCAGGTTCATAGTAGACTTTTGTGTCAGTATTCATGAGCTAGCACAGTGCACCTGACCAAAGTTTCATTATATATTTGTTTCAGGATAAGAAACAGTTCCTTAGATAGTGACTTCCAGCTTTAAACAATTGTGAGGGAGTTGAAATTAATATAAACTATATTTACCTGTCCCCTCATTGTACACAATTTATATCTCTTAATTCTTACTACTACTTTTCTTTAAATTTCTTTACTTCACTCTTTGCCCTTTAATATCCAGCATCTTCTAACTGCATTCACTGAAATTAAGAAAGCCCAACTAGTTGCAGTGATTCTCCATCTTCATCAAATACCGATTCCCCCCAAAAGTGTAGCTCATAGTTGAAAATAACCCAAAGAAAATAATTAAATAATCCCTGTGGTCAGCTGTCAATCTGTGTTTTTCAAACTGAATGACTCTGGGGCTAATACTCACTTTCAGCTATTGATTACCAACAAGCATATTCACTATTTTGGGAAAAAAAAAATAATGGGAGAGAAGTGCTGTAAAATATACTCAGTAAGTCTGGGTACCTTAGCCTACATTCTTAAAGCTGCAAGAGCCCAAGGAAGTTAATTCAGGCTGAAAATGCTGTCCTTAAGTCACCTGGCATTTTTCTTTCCAATGACTTAAGAACAGATGGCCAGCCTCAATCCAAAATTTCTTTCTTTTCTGAGTTTGATTCAGCCCCATAGTACAATTTGTAAGTCATTTTTCCTGATTAATTTTAAACATTTTGCAATGGAAGAATGAGCTTTGATCTGCTTTCAGAACATTTACATCTTCTGTATGGTCGCTTTTACACAAAATGTAAATTGATGTTATGCAAGATAGGCTATGGTAATTATGATTATTGTAACTGGTTACAAAATGTGAAAGAGGAAAGTGAGAGTGGGAATTAGAAACTAGAGCAAGATGGAGAATCTCATCTTCTACTGTTATAGGATACAGAATGTGAACTTGGCTTGCAAAAACCTCCAGATGCTTGTCAATGAAAAGTGAAAACAGGGAACAGAAATTCTGGGAGATCTTAAAGATAGATGCAAAGGGAGTGAATTTTGAAGATTAAAAGGATTAAATCCAAGTCATTCTGAAAATTTTGGCCAGCATGTCCAAAGTCCCTAAATAGAACATGAGGAGATATATATCCTATAAATAAAAATAAGGAAGTTTTCAGAACGTTTAAGGAAGCCAAATTGTGCTCACGTCTGGAAATCCAATCAAAATGCAAGGAATAGCTTCTCCTTCTTCAAAACATCTTCCAGACAGACAGGTTTCAAGATTAGGGAAGATCATTAAATCATGCTGCCTTACACCCCCTCATACAGTAAGTCATAAACTTGCAAGTAGACTTGTTCCTACCCCACTCTTAAAACCGGTATGTTTTAAAAGCAGTCTTAAATTATTTTATACTTGAAGCAATGTAGTGTTTATATATATTTTCTTCATCGTGGGAGAGATAGGAAGTTATCCTCACCCTTTTAGTTAAGAAGCAACTTTGGGGGTTAAATTGGAAATTTTGTCATCTTGCATCCTCTGTGTAATCTCTAGAGAGAAAAGACTTCATGCTGAACTGTGCTGGAGCTCAGGGAAATAAGCTGTCTAGTTTAGCTGCCGGTCAAGGCAAGGACTTCCCATGAGCAGCATTTTTGTAACTAATGTAATCATTAAAAATTTAGTAACATTAGGTAAACTGCCAATAGACATACTTTGCAAAGTCTATTTTATCTTCTCCAATTTTCCTAATGTAGATTAACTATGAGCATGGAAGTATCAGGAAACCTAGAATGCCTACTTATATGTTTATTTAGACAACTCTGACTCCTAGAGTTTGATTCTTGGTCAAGGTGATGGATCTGCAGGGAGCAGAAGAGTTGCATGCTCAGCTCAAGTCATAAATGTCATGGAAGCAATGAAAATCCTTCGGAGTTAGATTGAATACCGCAATTCAGAAGACACAGTGAATGTAAATCACGTTCATTGCCAATCCAAGTGTTTTCTCAGTTAGCTAGACTTACTCACAGGGAATTTTACTCCTTCTAACAAAAACTGTTACTTAACTAAACTTACAATATGAGAACAGGAAGTGGTAAACTACAATATATAAACAGAAAGATCCACACCAGGATTTCTCAGCAAGAATGTTAAGGAGCAGACTTGCTAAATTTTCTTGAAGGCATCTTTTTGGTTCAAAGAATTCAATTTATATCTGGTGTACAGGATTTGCTCAATCCACACTTCACTGATTGTCCTTGGGTGGAGTCAATCATTTAGAACATTGCTGGAGGCCCAACATGAACCAGTTTCTATCACTGCTGACCCTGCAAACTCTACTGACACTCTCAAAAAATCCAAAACATAAAGAATAGCTGCCGTCATGTTCCTTGAGAAACTTACATCACCTTTCCCATACATATTTTTAATTTTTACTATTACTGTATGCCTAATTACATTTCAAAAACATCACATGGTCAAAAATATCAGAATGATAAAGATTTTTTTTTAAATGCAGTATAAAGTAGGTGTTAATCTCATGAAAGAGATCACAAAATCAAACTAACATTGCATATTTATAAAGTTTTCAAGTACATAGACAGCTGCCTTGATTAGAAGATTAAGTCTAATGGACCTTAATATTTAGTTTCTTTTGTTGTCCTGTTATATTTTTTCCATGTCATATAGTGAGTTTGCCAGACTTTTCATCTGTCCCAGGCCACCACCTAGTACAGAATTCCCTACCAAAGGTACTTTGGATCCTGATTAGCTACTAGGCAGGTGGTGACATTTTGCCATCCCAAAATCCACCGTCTTCAGGGAGATACAAGCATGAATTGCTTTCTTGTATCAGCAACTTTAAGTATAATTTAAGTGAGATTTATCAATGTGGATTTAATAGTGGTTACAGGGGAGGAAGCAAAACCCTCATGCACTTATTTGAAAATGGAGTCTATTAAAGAAGACTCTAAATCAAAGCATTTGACACATCCTGCCATACAGGTGACATAATCATCTGTCAGAATGCATTAATGGAGTGATGCATTCTGTACCAGTGCCTTCACTCCAGCTAACATTAGAATCTGATTCTTACTCTAGTTTAATTTTTTTGCCACTTTAAGAAAGGAAACAAAACCTCTGCTTTTCCTTCCCCAACAAAATCCCACAAAGCCACTGGATAATTTTACAGCTGAATCTGTTTTTTCACCTATTTTTTTTTTTGAGATCTCATTTCAATCCTAGATTGGTGTTTTGGTGTTTTGATTTTCAGATACTAAAACAAATTTTAATTGTAGCTGTTATCTGTACTGAAAGCATTAATTAGTGAGAACAGTGTAGGAAAATGGGTGAAGGCTGTCAAAAGTACCTTTATTTTTAAAATAAATATGGATGAACACATTTGTATGTCAGCTCGTTTCCTTCTCTAAAAGCCCTGGCGTTTTATTGTGAAATAATTGTGAAACAATTCCATCAAATGGATTTTACAAAAGTCATCTTAATGGTGGGGCTAGTAAAAACGTTTATTACAGGTCTTTGTTCCATGGCAGGGCTTAAAGGCTGAACCAGAGGGCAGGGCCCCACTTAAACTATCCACTGTATAAACAAGCAGAAAGGGAAAGTGCTTCTCCGAGGAGTTACTAAAACAAGTTATGAAAGGAGATAGAGATGCCCAAAGCCATGTGGAAAACTGGTAGTAGACTTATAGATTAGAAGCCCATTTTCTCACTGTCCCTGTTGGGCTTTTTCTAGTCTCATGGACAGAAGATTTTACGGTCATGAAGGTGACTTCAGTGGCCTGACTTTGGCTCTGTCAGTGGTTCTGCTTTCTGTGTTGGAAATGGACAGCCCTTTGGATAACCCTTTTGTCTGGGCAAAGCATTTACACCACACACAGACATGCACACACATACAGAAGGAGCTTCAACATACAGAATTTTTGTTACATTAACACAGAAAAAGTGGATGCAATTGCGTGCAAAAGCACTTTATTATTAATTGGAGTTCCAGTTCCCATTGTCCCAGTGACACAAATAGTGCACCTTTCTCTCTGCTGTTATCCCACAGACACCTGCCTTGTAGATATGTAAAAAAGTGAATAATCTCTCTGTTGCTGCTGAATCACTGTCAGTGTAACACTTGCCTACATATTTAATGAATCACAACAATGTGGCAGCACTTCTGGGAGCGCAGAACGTGCTGGGGATAAGTGGAGGCGTATGTGTGGAAATAATGTTCCTGAGCGTGTTCTTGAAGCAAAGATTTCAACTCTGACACACGTAGGAAAGGATAGTTTATCAGATGAAAGAAAAGGCATCCATCTATTCATGTGTGGATAGTTGGGGACAGAAATGCAGAAGCAAATTAGGGATAAATACTTCAGATCGAAACTGCAGGTTACACCTGTCCTTTGCAGAATGGAAAAGGGAAGGAGAGAGAGGGAAAAGGCAGAACATCAAAGCCGTCCTGCTGAGTTAGGCACTGCTAGAGAATATTCCCCAGGAGAGAGTGCAGTGTTTATGAAATGGACTGGGTGACCTGACTGTTCTTTGCAATCTCTATTTTTTGCTTAAAATATGTCATATAGACTTATGTGAAGGAACAGGAAAAGGCCATGCTTGGATGACTGGCTTGCCATCAAAATATACTGGGCATGTTGCAGTGAACTGGCTGTTTCTGTTTGCCTGGCTACGTGAAGAAAACCAAAGCAGCAGTTTTGATAATACCTAGTATTCCCATTGCACGCTTTTAGAATATTTATTGACCTAAAGTTGCTCAAAAGATCTTAAACAGATGCTCACCCTTACACAGCCTAGTGTAAATCAAAGAAACAGCATTAATCCTGTTTTTAGTTGGTAGCAGGCCTGTGTTGAGAGGGTTTGCAGTCTCTTGAGGCCTTCTTGAGCAGGCCTCAAGAAGGGCCTGTCCCCATTGTGCACTGTAACTTGGTTTGTCCTGCAAAAAGATACTATTTTCTCTGTGACTTCTAAGCTATATTATAGCTTTGACATGCAGAAGAAAAGACTAAGGAAGCTATTAACGGGAGTATCCATATATTCTGGTTTTGTTACTCTCACTGAGAAGAGCTGTGTTTTCAAAATCACCTGGTCGGTTTTCACAACTTTCTCATAAATTGATGATTGGTATCTTTCTATAATTCCAAACATCCAGAGTCAGATTATAAGGAGAAAAACTAGCTTTAAAAGAAAATTAAAAATATATTCTTGAGAGAAAACTTGAACATAAGCCTGAGTAACTTGAAAATCTCAAAGTAAAGCATATGTGAATTTTAAAATCTCCTAATGTCATTGTTTTCAGGTAACTGGGTATGACAATAATCCATTGCTCAAACAGGACCACTTTGCAATATTTGTTTGGATTTTAAAAAAAAAGAAATAAAAAAGAAGTGGAAACAAGACTACATTCTGCTGGGAGCTCACTAAGACAGTCCTGGATTCTGGACTGAACTCACAAGTCTGACTTGTATTTTACATTAACACAGTCATTTTACAGTTATTTAAAATAGGAATGAGAAAAATACCCAGCTGAAATGTGGCTTTACAATGTAGCAGTGACCACCTATCTAGCGGAATTTTTCCCAGGTGGTCTAGTAAACTTTATTGGCTAAGCTGCATTAACATGTAAATTGGGAAATGCTTAGTGGTAGTAAATGAAACGTGGGGAAATGTAAATGTATCATTTTTTTGTGAAGCAAACTATTTGTTATCACAGGCATAAAGTCTGAAAATGCTAAAATAGCCCATATATTTTCCTCAGACAGTCTTGGATTAGTAGAATGACATTCACAACAAGGACATTTTTACTGCTGAACATAAACTTCATGGATTTGGTTGTTTGCAGTACAGCTTTTTTTAACAAAACAAAACAGCAAACAAGGCTGTAACCTGGATGCACTAGATTGGAAAGAAACAGCAGCCAGACAGAATGTAGAAGAGAGTTATCCTGTTAAAACTCTTGACCAGTGTTTATAGAGCTTGTCTAGAATTAGTAGTAACAAGATGAGGGAACTTAAACAATTTTACTTTACAATATACCTCTTAACCAATATTCATATTCCATATATTGCCTCGTATTGGCACTGCTATTCAAGAGTTTACTAGCATCTGAGGACAGTGCCTTGCTCCATTTAAATAATCAAAAAGCATTCCTCTCCACCACACCCAGTAATCCTAAATTCATAGTTTAGAAATATTCCTGTTTCTGCATTGTCATATCTCTATGTAACATAGGTCTCACATTCTCAGTTTATTTTTCCAAAACTGACTTTTTTAAAAAAAAAGAAATATTTTAACACTTCCAGTCTCAAATGCCTTGAATTTATAAGGCAGCAAAAGAGCACTATGTACAAATACAAGTTTTGCACAGCCCTGGGTAGGATGATGCTTCAGAGCTTTCCTCTGCTCAGGAGGTCTGGACTCATTCTCTTTTCAGACAGCAGATGTTGCAAAACTCAGATTCATGGTGGGCTGCTGATATAGCCAGACAGGGACTGGCAACAGGACATTACATAATAGGTGCACCACAGGGCATTATAAATTAACATTAACAGCAGTTCCAACCAGAAATGATAAGTGTCCCAAGCCTACCTATACACACTGCAAACTTAACATTTACTTTTGAAGTTAAGATAATCAAAGCTTTGTCTAGCTGCAGGATCCAACACTTGGCATCTGCGGGTCAGGTAGTTATATACAAAAGGTTTGTCACATCAAACTGGTTTTATATGCCTTGCCCTTTTGACAGTCACCTTCCCCAAACATTTCTCCGAATTTTGGTGTAAGCAGACATGTGAAGTCTCACACTTGGAGAGTGAGACTCCCAGTGCCAGACTTGTGGAACACTTGATGAGCCCTGCAGCACCAGCTTTCTGCTTGGTCTGTGACACCACACCGAAGTTACCATCAGATTGGTGCTCTGCTAAGCAGCCATATCTGCCACATGGCCTTGGTCCTGGGGAGGAAGGTGGTCAGCAGCTGTGAAGGAATAGTGTGGCTTTTTGAGATCCTTTGGGCAGCTGAGCCCATTGGAAGGCACCTGCCCTGGTCTCTACTGCATCATGAGCCCTTCTCCCCTTTTCACATGATTTAACCTATCAAGAGTAGGTATTGAGACAGAAGAGAGGAGAGGAGTTTAATTATCAGTTAAAGCTAGTATATATATTGTTCTCTGCTCTGAACATAAGTCTGCTCTCTGCCAAATTAGCAGGCATTTTGGCCCAATTAAAGCAATTTCAGCCTACTATGAAGCAAAGAGGACCATCTTGCTCTGCCCTGGTTATTAGTTCTTCTTGTTCTACAGAAGTACAGGCCACTTACATGATTTGTTTTCTTTTGTAGGGAACAGTGTAACTCCTAGGTTTGCCAGGAATATACAGTTTTGGAGGATAAATGAGGGTCTTCAGCTTTGACAAAGTGCACTACTGAGAGCTGTCAAATGACTCTGTTAAAGTTAGAAGATTAGGAAAAGTTCATTGGATTTTAGTATAAAACTTGGCCTATCTTCATGAAGGAAGTTGTTGGCAGAATAAGTGGCAGTTGAAATATACCAAGGGAAAATAGTACCTCTACTGTATTTGACAAACTGCCTTCCTTTTAGCATCTGGGAACTACTTCTGAAGATTAAGCTGTGCAAGAAGAATTTGTTCCTTTTTACTAAAAATATATTTATATATACTGAGGACATAAAAACACGTTTCTTCTTAAACAGCTTTCATATATAAATATACAAAATGCAGGTCAAAAAAGCCATTAAAGGAGAAGAAAACATCATGTCTGGCTCTAGTGTAAAGAAATAAAAGTTAATTGGTAATTAATAGGACAACCTGGAAACACACCTATTTCAAATGTGCAGTAGCTCGTAATGTTTTCTCTGTGATTCATTTTATAACCCTTGTGTGGTTGGTATTGGGTTTTCACATTTTACCTAATCAAGTAATACTGAATAGTTTTGTGCAATATCAGTACCTGAAGGATTAAAAAGGAGACTCTGCTACAATTTCTAGATAAGCAGACACTGAAATTAATATGAATTATTTAACAGTTAGAAACTTGTGATTGACCTCCTACTGTCAGAAGAAAGGTAGATAATTTACAAAGTTATATGCTATATGCCCACAGTGGGTTTATCTAAGCATGTTACTAACTGCTTGTATAGCTGCTTGAAGGAAAATCTACCATAATCCTGCACAGAGAGTTAGACTGAACAATTTATACTGGGCCTTAATATTTCACCTGTGTTGGGAAGTCTCAAACATAACTCATGTACCAATGTAGGAGGTGAGGGTCACAATAATACCCTTGGGGCAGTTTCAAAGTTTGCTGAAATTAGTGAAAGGAGCTCTACCAGCCTTATGAGATTTTATTTCAAGTGACTGGGTTCAAAGAGCAGACTGAACTGAATAGTTGAAATTATAAATCATCACCGTATGATATTTAATCACTGTATGATTATTTGTCAGTCCTATAATCATTACATATATAGTACAGTTATGAAGGCTAATCTGTGTCCATTCACCTAGTGGTGTGCTTCACCTTAAAATTCAAGAGCAAATATAAATTATACCAAAAAATCCAGTAAAGCCAGGAGTGCATTACAGCACTGTAAAGTATGAGAACCCAAAGTTGAGTAAAAATGCATTTGAGCACAACAGGCAATGCTTGTGTTTGCTCTCGGACATCTGAGTGACACAAAATCCTGTTTGAAATACAGTGTTCTATCCCACCACCAAGGTTAATGTGTAACACTCGCGCCTCACCAGATTTCTACGTGACTGTCTCTACATACTAAATGATAGGTCCTTTGCATTTTCAAGGCATCACAATCAATCACTTCCAGCTCTACATCTGGCCTCTGTTTTGCAAGCCTGGTCATTCTTGACTATTAGCTGTGCCGTGTCTTTATTAATCATACCGGCTATCAACTTCATAGGTCAAAATCACATTGATAACTACGGTGACAAATTGTGATTGTTACAGGGACCCAAGAGAGAAAAAAAAATCTCAGAAAGATTGCAAGCTAAACTTTAATGAACTTTACATTCAGTTGTCACTACTTGTTTGGGGACTGATTCTTTTGCCCAGTCTTCTCCCGCTATTCACACACACTTCAACCTTCATGGTTTTTTCTACCTTCTAGGGTGGAAAAAATCCTATAATTTCTTTTTTACATGGTTTGTTTGGTTTTTTTGCTGACCCATACTAGTTGTCTTTAGTGGAGAGGAAAGACTACTGTTTTCAAAGGATCATATGCAATCACAGCAGCTGTTTCCTGAGCCCTGGTTAAATCCCATTTTTATCATTTCTTCATAGTGGCTCCAAACCAGTTCCAGCCTCTGCCATATTCAGAGAATCCATGAGTGTTTACCTGTAATGATTTAGATATGGCAATACTACCTGCATGGATTAAAAATTCTTGCCTGTGAACAGAATAATTTAGAAAATGAATATGAAAGGATTACAATGTGAAAAAAATTCAGATTTTATTTGGAGAGGATATTCATGCCACCAGAGCTATTTTCTGAATTCTGATCATAATTTAATGTAGCCTTTTGCAAGTAAGTCTTGTGTAAGAGAAATTCTCTCCTTAAGAAAATCAGGAAATAATATAGCTGAATTGTCCTACCTAACTCATTAATAAAAGTATCACTAAATATATGGAATATTTGTGGACATGGAGAAGGTTGGGACAAAATCATTCTATCAATTTTTATTTAGCGAAACTTCATTTAACACTAGCACTCCCAGAGTTTGGATCAGCAGATACAAGGCCAGCAACAAGAAATTCTTGTGTGCCAGTCCTGGTTCTCTAACTCTTGGCAGGTAAATTGCCTGTGATTGAGTTAATGGCCACAAATTCAAAAGAGCTGTTTCCTCACTTCCTTGGGGTAAATCACTTAAGAATTGGGCAAAGTAATTAGTCTGTATTTCATGTGAGGAATGCTTTGACTACAAAACTATTCTGTAGGTGATGGAACTGTTTAATGTGAAAGGAATCACAAACGGATTTGAATAAATCAGACTCTCTATATAACTGAACCTTTGCTGGCTAAGAAAATTAAATCTTTGAAAATCTGGAGGAAAAAAAAGGTATTTCAGTTGCAAAATCTATAGATGGAGAGAAAAAAAGTGGTCTTATGAGCAGTCAAGAAAAAGTGAGGAAATAAAAGAAAATATATGACAAAGACTCCATTAATTAGATGCCATCATAAACCAGGAAATTATTGGAGACATTATAGGATTACAGACCTTTTAATTTCAGAATATCTTTCTTAATACTTATGTGATATAAAAGCTATTCAGATGCTTTGATAGTGCATATTCGATCATGATCAAAATCATCCTAAAGTCAGTTTAGAGGCAGTTTCAGATTTTGCAGGTTTTACTTTTCCATTAGGTGTGATTTTGCATTTCTCAGCTGAAATCAGTCTCATCAGTTTCCAGTTAACTTCACTCTCCATTTCTCCTGCACCATTCACATTGACATGGCTTCTGGTTGGCAAATACTGCAATGAAGTATCAATTTTTAAGCTATTATTGAAGAATATTCACAGAAAGTACATTTTGAATTAATAAGCACTAGCGTTTATTTTAGAAATGTAATTCTGGAAGTTACACTATAATACGCAATCAAGGAAAATAGAACCAGGCATTCAAATATTATAAATTACCAGGAAATAATGAACTTATCCTTAATATATTCAATTGTATGAAATACATAAATATTTAAATATTGGTTACCTACATTTGCCTCTCATTTTCCAAAAAAAATCTTTGAGTTCCATATTTTCATTCTGTTTTGGAGTCATATGGACTGTAAGTATGCATTTAAAAAAAAAAAATAAAAATTTATAGTCTAAAATAGTTACTTGATTCCATGATTACATCTTAAAAATGGAAAATTATATTCCTTGTGTTACTTGATGTCTCTGTGCATAGTTGTAGAGTCTCTGGGCTTCTCACAAACAAAAGAGATCAAGAATTATTCTGTAACTAATTTGCTATAATTTATTTTATAAACAGACCAAAAGGTTCTCAGGCCTGTTCTTAGTACTAAACTAAGTATGAGAAACTGCCTCTAATTCCCTCCTGACTTATGAATTATTGGAGACTTTCTCTCCATACCAGCATTAATACATCTCAATTTGTGTCACTACCTACCATTCATGTAACCATGTCTGTAGCTTTTTTTAAAAGACAAGGATTATTCCCCAGCTGTAAAGTAAAGCCTCGTAACTCAGATGTAATAAAAAATGAAGAAACCCAGGTGATTACAAAGTATTCCCAATTCAGTCTTTTAGATAAAATCTCATATTGTTTCTCTTTCAGTGCAATAGTTTCTTTGTCATATTTCAACCAATATTATCCATATCTTTCCAAGGAACATAGATGGAAAAAAAAGGAGCTGTTAAAATGTAAGGACAAAAAGGAAAGTTTTACAAAGCTTTTTCTAAAGGAAAAAAAAAAAAAAAAAGCAAAGCTAGAAAATTTAGGCTCTCAACCCTTTCTTCTTTTGCACCTCATAAAATATACCAGAAACCCAAATCCTATACCCACTGCTTCCTAAATGGAAGAGGTATGCTAACTAACTTGGAAGACAGGCTTCAGATAGTAAACTTTTATGATGAAAAAGGTTCGCAGACATATTATCATCTTAAATCTTATAAACAGTGTGTGTTTGAGTCTCACTATAACTTAAGTAATTAGACCATTCATGGTGAATTTGGTGATAAGGAGCTTTCACAGTCATTCACCTGCACAATGAATCACCTCCTCTTTGCATTGAAGCAGGCTCCTACTGGCTACATTTGGTTCCCCCCAGATTTTATGTTGACAGATACAGTGACGAGTCGTTCCCTACCCACCTTCTCCACACCACTCACAATTCTGCAGTCCTTTGTTACACACCCTTCCCTCAGCTCTTTTCCTGGCTGAAGAGGATTTATTTACTGATTCCTTCTTCCTGGTACGGAAGCCATTCCATACCTTTCATTCTTCTCTTTGAGGTTACACATTTCCGGATGTGGACCACCCGTCTTAAAAAAAAAGATGCACTAGAATTGAGAAAAGCTAAAAGAATATTTAAAGTGTATATTTATTTTTTATGTATATTGTATATATACAATATTGTATATTGTATATATGTGTATATTTATTTTTTACACCATTTATGTGTAATATTTAATGCGAATAAAAGATGTATTGATATAACAGCAAAATATCCAAGACTATCATTTGATACATAAGAATCAGATTTTTTCCTCCTGTTCATCACTTCATATTGATTTCCAGTAGGTTTTTTTTTCCCTTAGTCTCAAATTCTTTTCAGCCTGTCCCTGTTCTTATTACTTTGAGTGCCTTACTAATACTGGGAAAATTCATCCCATTCCTTTTTCCAGTGCTTTTTATGATTTTGTTGAGCTCTGCAGGTCACAACAGAGATCCCCAAGGAACTCCACCGATGATTTCCTTCCCTTATAAGAGCTCAGCATTTATAGTTTCCTTTAGAGCTCTGTAAAATACTGATTACATTATTTTAATATGATTACAATTATACTCTGCAACCTAGAGCTTGGGCAACCGCGTCTGATTTAGTTTGCCTGTTTAGGGCACTTTACTCAATTCTCATAGGCTTTCCTAGCTGACCCCACACACTTCCAGGATCAGTCACGTGGCCTTTCCTCCTTTCATTAGTTGCATTTATAAGTTTATTTCCTCTGGGCAGCACTGACAGGAAAGCGCACATCTTATGCCAGAGCCAGCAAAAGCATGCAAAATATATTTTGGAATATACTTTCATGTAAGCTAAGTCGCTCAACATCTGAAAACATAATAGGAACAGTGTCACCTTGTTTGTGGCAAACTGTCTGGCAGTGGTGGGAATAACAGAATGCCAGGCTGTTGCAGATGCAAATAAGGTAAGCAGCAGGTAAATACTACAAAATTATACTATATTTTTCAGCATTCTGTAGATGAATCTTATTTTTTCTCCTTGCATTTGTCCAGTCTTTATTATGCAAGGAATAATTGTAATTGTACTTCTGTTGTCCTGCTGATCTTTATTTCTAACTTTGAAAGAAATAAGCAAAAGTAAAATACATTGTTATCCTGCTAGAAAGCAATTTTCTGTTGCTATGGGCAACAAAACTCTGTTTACCTAATGGATTGTTTTGCTACAAAGGGGAAAAATATCCCCTGGGGATCAATACAGATTGTGCCTGGTACTGTCACATGTATTATAACTAAGAGAAGCAGAGAAGCTTCCAGATGTTTATGAACCTGAGTTACTATAAAGGGTTAATTTATTCTCCATCTTTTTCTTTCCATCTTTCATTTTCTTAAAATGAGCACATACATGTTACTTCTTGCACTGCAGTCTACTAGGTACTTTTTATCACAATGCTGAGTTGTCACAGGTTTTACTGACTGGTGTATTTTCCTATTATACTGTTTCTCTAAGAAGGATCATAACGAGAACAGAGAATGGCACAATATTAATTCATTTGCATTATAACAATTGGAACGAGAACAGAAAAGCACATTGTCTTCTCATTGTCTTGAAAAGGTAATGAGTAGAAGGAGGCCAAAAATAGCCTGAAATGTCCCACAACAACCCGATGAACAGAATGAGCAACAACAAATTATGCATTATACTTCATACTGCTCTTAAAAGCTAGGAACAGCAGTGTTGTGAAGAGGTGTCAACCAACCACTTGCTCTTAGGCTATGGCTCTGTGACTGTCTGTGACTTAGAGCAGCTTAGCAACTTATTTCTTCACAGCTGTGCTACCTTTCTGGCCTTTTGTAGATAGTTTTAGCTCACTCATTTATGAAGCAGGATGTGTTTAGGCTTTCCGATAGCTACATCAACTAACCTGTTTTGCCTCACAACCAGAAGGAATTGGGAGCAAGCACTGAGTCAGTTGTGGCATTTCAGTCGATAAAGGGCAGCAGCTTCAAACATTAAGATTTCCTTGTCTTGGTTACCAGAAAAAAATCACAGAAAATATCATAAACTCCATTTGTTTTAGCTTTTACAATCACTGAAACAGCCACAGATGTGTATCTACAAAAGGGCTTGCTGCCATTGTAGTTACCCAATAGGTAAATCTAGATCATCATAGTACCTTGTTTTGTAGCAACGGGCTGTGGTCTGTAATTCCAGGCAAAGGTTTCCAGCTATGAGACCTGAGTAGAGGCCAGGTGCAGATGGGTATGGAAGAAGTTACCTGTCACATCTGAGGGCTTTTTCAAACCAGGGGCCTATAGCTTAGGACGCACTGACTCACACCTTAGTGCAGAACCATGAAGATCTGGTGTCTTATTTGATGTATAGTCTTTGTGACCAAATAAAATATGCTGTAATGTTCTATAGACTGCTAGTGTCAATTTTAAAATTATTTTTTTAGGTGTAAAGAAATGTATTTGTGGTGTTGATTTCTATAAATTTTTTGGAAGGACTCCCGTTTTTTTACCGGCACCACTTCTTTGCAGGTTTGCCTCCCTGATGCCTTGTTTTCTGAAGAGTATTAAAACTATCACCTGTTTATTTTTCACAGTAGTTATGTGATAGAATTCTCATTATTTTTGCTGTATTTATAATTGTTAATACTTCTCTACACAGAGTTAACGATTAACTGGCTAGTACAGAAAACAGAATGGAGGAAATCAATATGAAATCCAAGGAGTAAAATAACCTGCATGGCTCACAAAACCTGCAAAGGGAAGCAAACAGAAACTCAGATGACATGATGATGAATGCAGTGTAATAGCAGAGAACAGAAGAAATGCCTTATAACTGTCGCCCCTTGCACTCCTGTTTGCAGTATTAGAATTGCCTCTTGGAACCAGAGGATGCTGCTGCTACAAAGGACGGTGCTCTCAGTGCTGGACAAAAATAGATACTTACTAGTGGTTAGTTAGCTGAAAACCAAGCAGCTCCTCTGACCTCTTAAAAGAAATGGTAATTTCTGTCCTGTTTGTGTCCTCAGGTCAGACCAGCTTCTGAAATATAACCAAGGAGTTCTGATTCTGTTCAAATTATGTTTGACCTCACAAGGTGTGACTCAAGAAACTGGAAACACAAATAAACCACGTCTACACAAGCCAAATCTCTCCTCTTTGTCTTACTCCCCTGTCCCAAAATCAGGGACTGAAAGGAGTACAACCACCAGCAGACTACAAGAATGCCACACCATCTTGGTATTTTCTTAGTGTAGGAAGAATTCACAAACAATTACATTTCCAGATGTGTGTAAGAACAAAGTAGACTGGAATGTCATTGACTAAAAAAGTCCTCCTTCTTTAAAACCAAAAATACATCAATTCACAAACATATATCATTCTCCCAACAGCTCAGACACAAAAATACTCTACCATAGTATAACGAAAACCATTTAAAAATATTTTAAAAGCTGAAGTGTAATCAGTATGAGTGCTTGAAAAGAGGTTATTTTTTTAGAAGTTTATCAGACTTTTAAGGCAGAAGAAAGCAACTGTGAAGGATAAAAGTTTTCAGCAAAGTGAATATGAATAATCAAGTCCTACTCATACGGTTATCACCTGGGACAAAATGTTACATTACCACTTTCAAGTTAATTTTTAGCAGCATAGTTTCTTTGTCTCTGAACAAGAAAGTTCATAATTCTTTCAACTTTCAACAGTCTCTGCAATAGGTAGGCACTACTGCTTAAAATACAGTGCAGTAAACATGGATGTTCCAATAGTAGAAGAGTTTTTCTGACACAGAAAATTACAGTCATTGATTTTCACCAAGATTGGTCTGAGAATCAAGGCCTAGTTTGTAAGGAAACGATTGCTTAGACTTTTTAAAACTTATACAGAAGATTATTTTTTTCTCTTAGACTCTCAACATTACATATGGGATCCTACAGTGGTATAAACAGAAGATGCCTGTAAATATTCCATCAATACCAGACAACTCTAAACATTCTGGGTGTCTGTGTTGGTTTAATCCCTATTTATGTCATGAGATCAGCAGCACATAACTATTCTTTCAAATAAATACTGCCCTTAAAATTTTCACATGCCACAGAACAAGAAAAAGTTGTTATGCATATCAAACACAAGCTATAAGGAATGATGCGGTGGTTTGTGTGTGGTTGTTTGTTTCCAAAAGATGCATGTTATCATCTCTATCTCAGAAGCACCAAAATGAATTAGCAGCCTAAAATCTGTTCACTACCAGCGAGTGTCTTGAAGTGCAGCAGATACAGAATGAGGTGCTCTGTGGGGCCATTGCCAATACAGAGAGTTGATGGATTTTTGTCTTAGCCCTGCCTCACAGCCCTACCAACTCCAAGTCATGTGGATGTAGGAACTTCACTGTAGAGCACAATTCTTTAGTATGTCACATGTTTAAGGCTTTTGTGCAGATGGAATTCAAAGCTAATTTCACTTCATGCATTATAGATGAGGCTTGTGATTCTTATTTTACAAAAATCCCAGAGACTCACTGAAGTTTTGACAATTCAGCTGTGTAATGTCTACTCCTTATGTTCCTGTGTGTGCTTCTTACAACACCTTTAGCACTGAGGATGACTCACCACCCGAACACAGCTGGAGTGAGAAAAACGGGTACAGCCAGGGGACAAAAATCAGGTTTTCACCCTGCCCAGCTTCAGGGCTGTTCTGTGCCTGTACAGCACACACAGCTACTTGGCAGGGCTTTTAATGTGGCACGTGGCAGTGCCAGGCATAACAGATCGTGACACGCTGTCACATTAGAATCACAGAATTGAATCACAGAATTGTGGTGGTTGGAAGGGACCTCAGAGATCATCGAGTCCAACCACATTAAAGCCAGTGACCTGTATAGCAAAGTCCATGTCAGGGATCTGAGTCCAGTGGGCATCTCTGCACCCTCTCCCCCTGCCAGAGCTTTGGTTGCTGGTGTTGGAGGTCAGCTCTGATTCGGTGCAGCCATGTAACTGTGCAGACTTGTTTAAGAAAGAGGTCCTCTTGCCCTTTGCTTGGGAGCTGCATTGAGACCAGGCTCTTACCTGGTCCGTGCTTGAGCAATACTGTAAACCCACCTTGGACTTGCTGAGCTTGACCCTGCTCCACAAGCTTGGTTTCCAAGGCAGACCTTGGACTTGCTTCATTGCTATGGACTTGTCTGATCATCTGAACTCTTGACTGAGCTCAGCTGCCATCCCCAACCTGTGCCGCTCACTTCCATTGGGGGCAGTGGGACTGGCTATGGTCGGTGAGGTCACTGACCTACTGGCAAAGGTAACAAGTCTTCATCCCTTGCTGCTCCCTGATAGTCTGGCCTCTTCCACCTGCTGCTCAAAACTGCAGAAAAAATAAAATAAAATTTTTAAAATGGAAATTCTTTTCAAATTATGCACTGAACCATCTGCATTAGAGATAACAGGGACATGAAATTAGGACTGAGGTTCCACTGTCGTATTGTATTTGTCCGAGGTAGCAAATAACTTCATCAAAAGGAGTATATCAACTACTCTTTAGTTTCTATCTATCTTTTCCTGCCACATGATGACTTATTAGCTTGTGCTAAGAGGTCATGGCATATGTTTGAGAAAAAGTGACACCTTCTGGGAAATGTTCTCAAATTATCAGGAGCAGCTGAAAATACTATATATATATATATTTTTAAGCTTTTCATTAACCTTTTTTTTTTTGAAAGAGATAGTGACTTTGCCTTTTCCTCTGTATCTTGAAAGTATTAATAACGTATTAGAAGTCTTGCTATGAAGTGATAAAATGAATTTAACAGATTAAATACTTTGGGTCTTTTCTAGAATCGACATTGACTTAGAAGGCTAAAGCTGAATTTCTGTTCCAAATCTGATCCAATAAAATACAACTTTTCCCATCACAAAAATCAAAAAGAAGATTATAGTGACCAGTATGGGATGACTGCACACATAAGCAGATATGAACTTTTCTTCATTAAGGAGCAAGCATATATTTTACACATTCATTTGTGCTACTTTTTAATGTACTTTTTGTATGCAAAAGTTAGCACTTGTATGACTGATTTTGTTATAACTTTTTAACCCATCATGAACTTGATTCTGAGGATGAGAATTTTTTGCTAAGATCAAAGAGAGAACTTGTTCTCTACATTGATTATAGAAGAAAGCTTATATTTAAGAAGATTATATGGAAACTAAATCTCTGTCAGATGGTTATGTATTGTTTTACATGCATCTAGATTCTTCACAGATACTTCTAATTATTCTCACAGTTTATGTGTTAACATTCATATTCTATTGTTATTTTTTTATTATCATTACAAGCAATCAAATAGAACTCACAGTGAAAAAAACTCAGTCACATCAATCTGAATCAATGGTTTAAAATCTATTCTCAAAGGCACCTCCAGCAGAGATAGCCAGTTGCACTAGATCACATATTGTACATGAGCAAATAAAAAATATTCATAAAAAACTTTAGTAATTCTAACAAATAAATCACTCCCAAGTTAGGAAACATCACAATTAATTATCTTTCTAGCTTTAATGCATATGACCATTATATGATCTGTAACAGAGGGAAAACATAGCTCTTCCAGTAGGATTCCTGCCGTATTCAGGGAACCAAATGAACAATAAGAAGTTATTCAATACTTTGTTTTATGCTTGTAGCATTTGTTCCTGATGCCTTAAATTGTGTACTATTTGAACACAACTCCAACAAGATAATTTTTTTTTTCTCTGATGTTCTGGCCTCTGAGTGCATAATAAATACTAAACAATTGATTTCACCATATTTCTTAAGGTATAAGAAGTACAAAGTGCAGATACATTTTTTCTTTGTTTTTTTTAGTGTTTTTTTTTTTTTTAATTAGCTAGTTTACATATGGGCACGTGAGGAACAGACTATACCAAACTGTAACAAAATAACCATTTTAGTTCACAGATCTGCATATGTGCCATGGCAACATCTCTGCATCACAGAGGCACAAGTCAGTCCGATGCAATACCTTTCAAATAAGACAGGTACAGGTCCTAGGTGGGAACCACGGATGCTCACAGTATCAGAACTGCAGGTGTTACATTAGTCTGTGGTAGCTAAGTCCTAGTCTTGCCAAAGAGATCTGTATCCTGCAAGGGCCTTGTCTCAGCTCTCAGTGGGATGGCCAAGCTCAATAAATCACGGGTGCAGAGGTTTGGGTGCCTGAGCAAAGGAATCCAGACACAGACACCAACTGAACAGACAATCGAGCAAGTGGGAAATGGATAAATGAAGAGCATAGCCTAAGACCTGACCCCAAAGACAGATGCATTGTTACATTGGTCAGGAAGTCACCATCTATTCCATTTTCATGGTTATAATAAAATGCCTCCAACACTGGGGAGCTGACAAGTCACCAAGTAAGCCTTGTTCAAGTGTCAGATAAGGCATCTGTAAGGCATAGAATAACTTCCCCTATTTTACTAACTACATGGGAAGGCAAGCTGCCCTTACAGTCCATCAGATACCTGGGGAAATGACTAACTCATAGCAAAAGGGACTAAGCTGCTTATTGATATAATAAGGAATGTCAGCACAGCTTTGTGCCTTTTTTTTATTTTTTATTTTTTATTTTTTTTTACTTTGACCTGAGTGGAGAAGCATCAAAGACTTGTTTGGCAAAAATCCTCCAGCCCAGTTAAGCTCAGCCAGGCACAGAGGTAAGTGAACTGAGAAATAAGTTTATTACTATGATCACTGGTGCAGTGATTTCCAATTCAAGGATTAAGTATAGCTCCCTGCAGTTTGTATGGAGAGAATAAAGTCTGTATATGTGACAAGGAGTTTGGCGTTTTCAGGAACTTGTGCTAAGATGGATTCCTTTCTAATTGCTGAGAGACATGGCAATGAATATTTATGTTTTGTCACAGCATGACTGGTAGGTTTGAAGAAGAATGGATGGTAATTCTTTGACTTAAAGTTCTGCTAAGGCATGAGCCCTGAACACAGCATTATGTACGAAAAATGTGTACCCCTATGCCTCCTCTTCTTTCAAGCCCGTTTTCTTTTTTTTTTCTCTCTCTGAAATGGTTGAGTTTAGCTTTTTGTCTTCCCACAAGAGCGCCTGCATTTGGATACTTGAACTACTTCCAGGCCTGAAATTCAGGCCTATGAATGGCAGGTAAATTTAGAGGCAGAGGAGGAAGCAGCATGATAAAGGCAACATCTTTCCATGGGCCGAAGGCATTTTAGGAGGTGATCAGAGAGAGGCCGGATAATCTGCAGAACACGTATGCCACTGCTCCTCATCCACAAGGCAGGGACTTCCACCTGGAGTGCAAGAAGTTTTCATTCATTTAGGGGAACTGTATTCTTCATACCTAACTACATCCTTAAATGTGAATCTTAGCATTTCCACTAATGACTCCCAGTAGCTGTACCACAGGTGGCAGTTCATCAGTTTCAAATTTCTGTCCTTGAAGGATTTTTGGGTGAATGCCATCCAGTCATGGAAATTTGTTACTCTTCCTTGTACTCATTTCTTCCAAAATCTCTTATACTAGCACTTCTAATAGGGACAGTTCTTCAGCTTATCCTATGAGGAATGTGTATGAACCTTGTTTAGGAAACTCTCTAACCCCTATTTAGTGAACAGCACATAAAATAAATTTGATTTAGCTGTTTTCCTTATCCTCCTTGGATGCTTTTTTTTTATGGTTATCATCTAACAGCCATGTGAATTGTCAAGCAGGTTTCCTTCTTCTGATGTATTTGAAAATTTTTATTATTAGTTTTCATGCCTCTGGCAAGTTTCTCCTTAAAATATTTTTTTCTTTTTTTTTTTTTTCCTATTCTAGTCTAACTCATTGCAGTTTTATATTTAACTTGACATTTTATTCTCATCTGTGCTTTTATTTTACAAAGCCTCTCTTTTTGGAAGGATGACTTTTTTTTCCGTAATACTTATTATCTTTGCCATTTAGCCAGGACGGTTCTGTGTGTGTGTGTGTGTGTGTGTGTGTGTGCGCGCTTTGTTTCTTTCTTTAAGGTTAGTGATATATTTTTAAACTTAAGCATCCAATAAGACAATTCTAGTTTTATTAGGTTTAATACCATCAGCAGCCCTTTTTGTTTTGTTCTAACTTTCTTCATCCTGTAGTATGGATTTCCCTTTTAAAGAAAGTATATCCTTCAGAGGGATGTCAGATTTCAGTGCTGTGTGGCTTCCATTACTCACATATGCAATTGCTGAATATATTATTGCCACGTCAGTCTTCTGTCCTGAACCAGGATGCTATTGATATAAAAGGCAGTTGGTGTCTTGTGAATGCACTAGCTACTCCAATAGTTATCAAAGGTGTATTGAAGTGCAGCTTAGATACCATGTTCTACATGTTCACTTGGAGGGTTAACAGAAGATTTACACTGTTGTTGTTTTTCTTCATAGATTTTGTAATGTTTTTCTTCATTTTCAGAGCAGAGTCATCCTTTTATAACTCGGTGCATGTATAACTGCTATTACATTCTTTCTAATTCAAGCAGGAATTTCTATCCATGAAGATCATGTGACATAATATGACAGAGATGGCTTACTTCACTTTATTTTTAACATAAACCTCTCTCTCCTTCACAAGTACAAAATATTGTCTTATTCCTAAATAATTAGACTATAATAATAATAAGATGATTATTCTCTTTCTATTTCCAACCAGCATATTAAATATGTATTTATATCTTATAAGTATATAATATCTATCAAAAATATCCATTATTCAAAACTGGGTATTTTCATTTTCCAGAATTTTTTAAAAGCATAATTACATGGAAGTATTATATAAGAAGTAAATTCATGTTAAAATATCAGTACAGATAGTCTATATCCAGCTGCTTGTTTTTATTTCCCCATTTAACTGAATTTTATGTATATATATACTAATTTTTACTTCCCCTGTTGCCTAAATTTTATTTACTGCTGTTATATCCTTTTTTCCTAAGTATCCTCTTAGGGACTGAATGAACTGAAACTAATTTTTTTTTTTTTCCTTTTCAGTTCTAAAACTTCTTTTAAAAAAATTGTGCCAGACAACTTGACATTTTATTTTTTTTTTATTCCATATTTCTTGAAGAGCTTTCACTTTTTTTTTTTAACTTAAGCCATTTCTCTTTATGTGAGTCTTTCTGCCTGCCTGTCTGTGTATCCCTGTGCTTAGAACTTATTTCTCCAGTCAGAAGTCTACATCTGCCACCAGGACCCTCTTTCCCACTGCTGTAACCTCGTTGGTATCCTCATAAACTGCCAACCACTGGATCTCTCTAGCACTTACTAAAAAGATGCCTCACTATCTTATGGCTGCTTTGCTTTTAATGGACTCTGGAAAGAGAATTAACCTGTGTATAAGTTTTGTAACATACCAGTTCTCCATCCTCTCTTTTCTTAATCTGGAGCCTTGCAAACACAGATCTGATAGAGACAGCAGGAACATGGCTATAGCTTGTTCTTTGGCACTTCTATTTCACACTTCTCCCTCTTCATATGAATGCCAGCTGAGGCCTTGTGTACCTTTCCCCCAATCCATGCTCACATTTTAAGCACTGCAAACCATATCTGCATGTCCACATTTGGGTTGGTTGTGAGAGTAGAAAGTAAAAAGTACTTCACCTATGGATTCCAGCTGTTTCTGGAGTTTGTCAGCTGCAAGTACCATTCTTCATGCCTTGGCAACAGACTGTAAATAACTGTAAGACAACAAATTATTTCACTGGGGATGTGAGATGGCTGCAGACCAGTTGTCAGAGGTAAAAGACTTTGGAGCAGGATGTGAAAGAGCCAGAGCAGAGGACCTTGAACTTTGGTCAGAGGAGGTGGAAACTGGCAGACCAAGTCTCCCATTTAGTGGATTTTAGGTTGGTGGGGTAAGGGTAGATCCGCATCCTGTTTACTGAGCCTATATTTGTGGTATATTGTATTTCAAATATATCTGTATAAAGTTCTATTTCTGAAAATTTCAGTCCTATGTCTTCGGCTACTTCCAGTCCAAGCTGGAAACACATTCCTTTGTGTACAATTGCTCATAAATTTCAGCTAGTCCTGGCAGATAGATACAAATATGAGTTTTCATGCAACATCTTTAGGTCTTTAAGTATTTGTAAAACGAAAAGTTATTTGAAAGCTGTGCAATCTGATTCTTATTCTGGCTTGTTACATTTTAGCTATAGAGTGTAAAGGGGCCACATGTCAGAAGGCTATCTGAATTCTCAGTTTCTGGATTTACCATTAACCAGGTGTTGGAGACTTTGTATCTCTTAATGAAACTATTTAGAGTGGCCAGTTAATGCATCATTGAGAGCAGTCAGGCTAGTTCAACCAAGTGTTAGATATTTGTACTTATTTAGGGAATTTATAATTTCTTCTGCTTCTTTTTTTTTTTGTGCTGAAGGGACTACCATGTAGGTTCTGGTTGTCAGAACCAAGTTCCCTACTGTCCCGGTTTGAGGCTAAAGTGTCTCTACACCAATGCACGCAGCATGGGAAACAAACAGGAGGAGTTGGAAGCTATCCTGCTACAGGAAA
>JAOTQQ010000001.1:10026967-10050634 GCA_026546715.1 Gallinago undulata | reverse complement strand
GCTTTGGCAGGGGAGTTGGACTAGATGATCTCTATGGTCCCTTCCAACTCCAAAAATTCAGTGAAATTCAGTGAAAAGCACAGGAAAGCTCTCTGGTCCTGCCAGCACCCATGAGATCTCTCACACACAACCTGTTCAGAAAATGCTGGGTGAACACTGATTGCTGTGTTTGTTAACACAACAAACCTAGCAAATCTCTATTATCCAGGCTGGTAATTCCCACTGAGTTAAATACTGTTTCCTGATTAGAAGCTGAAGTTTAATATGAACCTTACTGTGACTGGTGAGTCCCTTGTGTATTCTCTTGGTGGCATCAAAATCTGTATCAGCCTGGCTATTTCCCCTATTGGCATCATGTTCTCATTTGGGGAGTTAACTCATTTATGTTTATAACTTCCCTGTACTTTTTTTTAAATTTCCAATTAAAAAAAAAATCATATTGTAATATCAGATTTCTCAAGTAGTGACATGTTAGTTTTTCTGCATTTTTTCCATCTTGCTTCTTGTACTCAGAGAAGTATATTTTTTCTTTATTTTTTCTCTTTTTTTTTTTTTTCTTTCTTTTTTAAGTAAGTCTTGAAAGACCTAGATTCTAAGTGACTTGGTTCTTTGACCTCTCCTGGTATTCTCTCACAAGAGCAGCAAAGCAGCCTTTTTGACCAGAGATCATATACCAGGAAAAGATTTACCTGGCTCAGACCCTGTTACTATAGAAACACAGCTGCTTAACGCTGTTCTTGTTTTTAATCTACATCCGAACTTTTTATGACTGCATTTTACCCCATAAGCACTTTAACAACATAAAACATTACTTACTTTAAATGCTGTCTTTCCAGCATAAATGACTTCCAACTTCCTTTTAAATCTGTGGATTTAGCACATAGAGACTAGAAGTGTGTGCTGAAAACAAACCAGCAGTGGATCTGGGTAATACCTCTTTGCTATACATGTTTCTTCAGAAAATAGATAACATCAGCTTTTACTTTGTTTTGCCACAAGAGGGCACTCCCTTAATTCGTGTCATTACTAAGGCAGTGTCCATTACTAGCGACAAGATAGACTCGGTTTCTATCTAAACCATCGTTCCAACTTTTTAGATCGATAAGTTGAAGACTTTCATTCTGTTTATGTTCTCAGCATGCATTTGACTTACATCGAGTTCCTAGGGAATATTATTTAGCTGTGAGAGCACGTTGCGCTTCATAAATGACCGATAAGACAAAAAAAGGTGGGAAGTAAATAGTATTTTCCCTTCATTATCTTTACAAATAGCAGTACGCTGTATTAACACAACTCATTGTTCTCAGTGAGAAACTCAGACAGGTCACAATCAAAAGGAAAGATCTTAAGACGTGCCGCTTTCAGAAGCATGAGAAATTTGTGAAACGAAGAAAAAACACATTATACTTTTCATTTGCTTGTGAACGCTTAGCTATTTGCATTTGCTTAAATATGCCATCATATGCAACAATATACAGCGCAGGCATGGTCCACACAGGAAACTGATTCAAACACTCAAAGTCTGAAGATTGTCACGTCCTCCCTAATGCAAAACTCTGATTGTGTTGACCTATTTAGAATCAGAAAGTTAAGATTTGTTTAAAATGCTTCTAAACAATCATCATGAGTGTACAGTATAACTTACCATAGCATTTTTGCTTTCAGTCCTCATATTTCTTATATAAACCTGTGTCAATTACCAAAACCAAGACTGATTTCACCCTCTTACTTAAGTCCAAATAAAATCTTGCCCAGAAACAGTAGACAGATGTTTGTCCATCAAGAGTCAGCTATGTTCCTGGGCAACCGGTAATGCTCTGGCCGGATCCTTGCCTTCTTCTCCTGAGGGTTGGCATATTTCCACTTGGATGGAGACATTTTCAGCTTTTTTCTCTTCTTATCTGTACACCACACTTTTTCACAGTATTCCTCCACCCTCTGGAAGTTGCTATAACCTATTAGTTGAAGAAATTCCTTGTACCATGGCTTTGATGCCTGAGGTATACTGCTCTGCATTGGGCATGGCATTTTGTGAGGTATCTCCTCCTCATAGTCTTTATTGAACATTTCATCTACACGCTCTTCCTCAACTATTTCCAGGGTGATTTTCCTGACAGTGTGAACAATGCTGTGTTCCACTGTCTGACAAAAATAGGTCCCTGCATCCAGCCGATGCAGCTTCAGGAATAAGAGGCCAAGGTCCATTTTGATTATTCTATCATCTGTCTTCACCTGAAAAACAAATTGATGCAGTCATAGAGCACAGGCCTTTACTATTACATTGCACAATTAGTGCAATTACTTTGGAAATGTACTTTCATGAATGTTATATTACATTTCAAGAGGACAATTAGGAATTCATGATCCTTTTTAATTTACAGTTTTTAAGTAAAGAAAATTACTTGAAGTTGAACTGTGAAAGGAAAGCGATGTAGAGAAACTGGCAAGTATGGTAGAACAGAGAGTGGAGCAGATAGCTTCCTGTTTTCGCAGCATGGGTTAGTTGCCCGTGGCTAAATCACAGAGGGAAATAAGGTTGAAACATGCAAATAAACTAGTGGATAGAAAAAAAATGGTCATTTGCCAGATGACCTCCAATAATTGACCCTATGAATGTTCTTGTACATTGACAAATGTTTTTGAGGCAGCACCAATAGACATTTTTATTTCTGACTGCAGGGCCAATGAGATTTTAAAGCCACAGTTCTGAGCTTGGTGTTTGAGTTCCCTCTACAGCTCCCAAGAGCTAGGTTATTAACTACAATGTATTTGCTGATGCTAGCAAGCAGGGAGCACACAGCTATCTAATCCAGCCAGCAGAAACATCCGGGAGAATGACATCTCCATCTTTCTATTTAACACTAAGATGCCGAATATAAGGCAGACAAGAAGTACTGGGTGATGAATGAATTGAAAAAAGCCTTGCAGTGAAGGACCT
Organism: Gallinago undulata; assembly: GCA_026546715.1. Classification (NCBI taxonomy): domain Eukaryota; kingdom Metazoa; phylum Chordata; class Aves; order Charadriiformes; family Scolopacidae; genus Gallinago; species Gallinago undulata. The sequence continues at coordinate 10,047,696 of JAOTQQ010000001.1, read as the reverse complement.
GGGTATACTGGTGGATGGGAAATTGGGCATGAACCGGCACTGTGTGTTCACCGTCCAAAAAGCCAACCATATCCTGGGCTGCATCACAAGAAGCGTGGCCAGCAGGTCGAGGGAGGTGATTTTGCCCCTCTATTCTGCTATTGTAAGACCACACCTGGAGTACTGCATCCAGCTGTGGGGTCCACAACATAAGGACAAGGACCTGTTGGAACAACTCCAGAGGAGGGGCACAAAAATAATCAGAAGGCTGGAACACCTCTCCTGTGAAGAAAGGTTGAGGGAGTTGTGATGGCTCAGTCTGGAGAAGTGAAGGCTTAGGGGAGACCTTATAGAAGCCTTTCAATATCTAAAGGAGGACTATAAGAGAGATGGTAACACTTTTTACTAGGGCCTGTAGTGATAAGAGAAGGGATAATGATTTTAAATTGTAAGAGGGTAGATTTAGATTGGACATAAGGAAGAAATATTTTATGCTGAGGGTGATAAGACACTGGAACAGGTTTCCCAGAGAAGTTTCCCCCCCCAAGTTAGGGGCTTTGAGAAACCTGATCTAGCAGAAGATGTCCCTGCCCATGGCAGGGGGGTTGGACAAAATGATCTTTGAAGGCCCCTTCCAACCCAAACCATTCTGTGATTCTGTCACAATATTATCTACTTCTCTTTGCTCAAAATTGTCTTTTTCTGATGAGTAAATAATTATTCACTGAAAAAATGGAATAACTTGCAGATGGAACCATTAAAACAAATTCATCTTAGTAGTATAAAGACCTACTGGAAAGTTGGAGTCTGTCTCATAATAGGGAAATATATGTAAAAGTGGAAGAGAATCCACCAACACCTATTTTCAGGAGGTTCTGTCATGTAATAGGTGAGGCAGCAAGAATGAATAGATGTTAAACTATACTAACATTGGGAGCAATATGTACACATTTCACCTCTACAATAACACACTAAGAGAATTGTTGAATTCTCTTTTGGTTTGAGATCTTCAATCAAGTTTTGCTATATTTCTAACATCTGCATTCAAGATGCTGAATGCAAACACCAGATGAAATTCTCACGTCTATTAATTCATGAGAGCAACTGATGACAGGCCTTTCAGTATAGATGTAATATTCCTAAGCACAGGCTCTTTTCATTAAAAGTTTAGGCTATAAGAATATTTACCTCTTCCTTCTTAGCTTCATGTGCTCGCTGGACAAACCAGATTACTTTTGCTTGTAAGGTCCTGGGGGTGCACTCCAGAAGGGTGCTGTTGTACTCTATTCCATAAACAAGTCGCTCCTCAGTCTTCTCCAGTACTTCACCTGGAAGGAAGAGAAACGTTTTAAAAATATTTGTCACTGCCAATACAATACACTCCATATTCAAAGTATGTTTACTTTTCAGAGTGAAGTTTAATTCATATCCAACCATGTAGTGACTGAGAAGTAGTGTCTTTTGAAGGTCTGACCCACTAAGTGAATTTTCCGATCATCCCAGATTCTTACAGGATCTGGCCACAAGATAAATGGACCAAATTGTGCCATGATTCAGCTAAGATTATATATAGAGAAAGAGATTTCAGACTTTCAGACTGCTAATTGCTTGTGCCTGGTTCTTATGAAAAGTTCATCTATTTCATTTTCATTCAGTGAAACAGGAGGATTCAATACACGCTTACATATAATAAAAATTACATATTTTTAGGGATTAAAATGGGAGCACATCACCTTTTGCAGAAAGATACTCTTAAAAGCTATAAATACCCTAACCAAATTATATATATCCATGTTATATGCATGTAAAATGAATGTATAGTATTGGCCCAAGGGTGCTAATAAAAGCAAGGTGAATGAAATTAGTCAAATCTCAATTCTGATTTCCAATCCAACAAAACATCTGGAGGAAGATAAGCTAGATGTTACACTGGAGGAGACCAATTACCTCATTAATGAAATAATTTTACTCCAGCAGTGAGAAATATTCTTGAGAGCAATCAGTTTTATACCTTAAAAATACAGGATTTTGTATCATTGTCATTTTTCTGTTGCATTTCAAACTTACTGTATATTTAATATTTTGTATTTGAATATACTTTTTCAAAATCTTCTGTATCCTCCAATGATCTCCAATTTTAATGAATCTTTCTCTGGTAAAATATCTATCTAATATTTTTATATCTAAAATATCTTTCTTCTAACTATCTATCTAAAAGAACCTTTTATATTTGATTTTTTTCTTTTATAAATGTATTGGGTGTTATTCTGCAAAATACTGAGGATGTCCAGGCAACTGCTTTCTGTCTGTTTTGCCTTTCCCAATACCAGTCTTTGAAATCATCACTTTCCAAGGTTTGGAAAACAGCATTAGACACAGTAATCTATTTTTTTTTTAGGACAAAGCTTGATGATGATCATAAATACACTTTTGTGTTCTGACATGTCATCTCTGTGCTATGGAGCTCTCTCGGTTCTGGCTGAGTGTCCTGGCAGCATTTAACACACATTGCTGGATGCAGCCCTGTTGTTTCTTATCCCTGCCCCATCTTTCCACTTGCATTTCCACTGGAGGCCCTTGAGACGCATTAGCCCCATCCCTAGTCTGAATGACAGCACTGCAGGACTGCATGAATGCTGTGGGATGAACCTCACCTGCTATCAAAACAAAGTCATTCTTAAATCTGCATAACATAGGCTTATCGCCATGACTCTCGTGATCTATCATAATTGCTTATTATAGGAATAAGCCAGTAAAAAAACTCAGTTGAGATCATGGCCTGGCTTATGCTCTTGGCAAAGTCTGTGCTCCCTGCTCCAGGCATTTGCTAGCAATATGTAAAGGTGTGAGTAGATTACCAATGAACTGCTGGCCAAAGCACTGCTGTGCTGCATTTCCGTGACGAACATCTTGTCGGCGGAAACGTCTGCAGGGGAAAAAATGGAATTGTTTGAGATAAACATGTTTAGCTTACAGATTGCTGGATTTATGCTAAAGTGGCATTCATTAAAAGCATAAGGAGCTAAATCCAGATTCCTAAAAATTTAGCACTGTTGTGAGAAGTACTCATTTATGCATCAGCATTTTCTCTTTAGTCGACCTATTAGAAACCATATGTCTGAAAAAGAGAAACAGACTTGTCTGGTGATGAGGCACAAATACATGTCCAGTTTGCAAATAACTACACTGATGTTACAGATATTAAAACAAGGTCCTCTGGATCAACTGGGTAACATTCAGTGCTAGGAAATGTCAAAGGAACCTTTAGCCCTTCTTTGTGTTTCCTCTCTCTCTGGAAGCCAAGGAAATTTTCCTTTCTTAGTTTAGAACAGTTTGCCATGTATGTGAATCGTAGTTCTTTTATCCTTTGCTCTCATGTTATTTTTTTCACTTGGGAATCTTAAAGCTCAGAGTAAATACTTTATTACATCCGTGTAGCAGACAGTTGTTAAGTTCATTTTTTCTCAATAGAGAAACAGACACATTCATGATTAGCCCATGTCTAAAAATTGAGGTCATGGCAGAACTGTGGTCAGAACCTGTGGCTGTGACCTGGAAATAATGCAATTGGTTTTGAGCAAAAAATTGTTGTGAGTTTTGGGCTTTGGGGTTTTTATAGACATTAACAGAAAAACAATGAAAACCATAATTGTAAGGTGCATTCCCAGAAGAATTGTGCTTTCGTATGGCAATATTTTGCTCTGAGTATCCTGATAAATAAAATTCAGATTGCTTACTAGCAAAACAAAAAAACCTATTGGAATGTCATATCTTGCCAGATGTAGTAGTATTTCCAACAACATGAAATTTAGTTATACTAAGGATACTTTTCACAGAATTTACATAAAGACCCATTCTACACAGTATTACCAGTCATACATAACAGATTAACAGAAATATGCAACGCGGTAAATCTTACACAGCAGGTGTGTGTGCAGTATAAATCATGTGTGATAGAAACACGCAAAGCCAAGCAGTTTTTGGTGTCCTTTGCACTTACTACTTAAATAATGCTTTTCTCCAGCACTACGTGAACGCACAAGGCAGAATTTTATTTGAAACAAATTTAATTTATTGACACTATATAGATTGATACTGGTTAAAGGTCTTGCCCATGGATGCTACTCATTGCGTTTCTAAACTGGAAGTAGATAGTGATTGTTTTCTCAGTTATGTCACCCATATGGAATTCTGATCCAGGTGTGCAAGTGGATCAATAGGACAGCTTTAACCTTTACTGAGAGTACTGAGAGTAGAAGAGCCAATATTTTGCCATTGTTTCAGGGAAATCTGTAAATTCAGTGGTGGCTGCATCGGGTCTTTTAAGCAGAAGCACTAAAAGTCCATGAACATTATTAAATGGAAGCTGAGATTCTGAGATAGCAACAGGGTTTCATCATGTCTGGGGAGTTCTCATTGTGATGTAGAGATGCTGCAGCCCTGCTTATTGATAACTCTGCAAAATGTCAGTGCTGAATAATGCTTCCACCAGCTTTGCACATCTGTATACACAAAGAAGAGACAATTCTCTTGCACAAATGTACATAAACAGTACAGACATTAGCCTTGAAACAAACAAAGAAGAAGATGCCCCTACTGTCAGGCCCAGCAGCCCTATCTAGCAGGGACAGGACAGTCAGCAGGCAGGTACTATTTACTCTGCAGGTCCTGAAGATCATCGTGGAACTGAAAAAATCCAAGTCCTGTAAAACAAGTTATTTCTCCAGTTGTTAGAAGCATTCAAGTAAAGGAAATGTTTGCTTGATATAATTTTGCTGTTGTGAGTGTAAACACTGGGGAAGATACATTTACTTTCACTTGCTACTGTTTTTTTTTTGAAAAAAAGAAAAAAAATGGGGAGAGGTGCTGAAAGAGAGGGAGATGCTGGGGGATAAACTTATTTCACAAATACTGACATAAACCAGGTATTTGTTATTTTTTCTTAGTAATAATTTCATTCAGAATTCTATGAATAATAGAGTACCAGAAAATTCCTGAAGTAAACTAGGATAAGGAACAATTTTCAGTGACTAGCAAATGTACTGAACATATGGAAGTGTCTTTTGCAATCTATAACTTCATAAATTTAGATTTAATCAGTCTAACTCTGTGCTTCCAGGAACTTAATAAAAATGATATGCAAGAAAGCAGTAGTTGTCATCATCATCATCATCACCGTCATCCTCATGTTTCTTTATTATTTCCCAGGGATCGATGAGGTAAAGCCGAAAAGTCTCAGGGTGAAAAGGCACCGCTGTCGTTTGCAGAAAGAAATCCATCGATTGAGTTTGGGTTTGCCCAAAGAGATTGCCGCAGATTGCCGTTTGGGTTGGCACAGGGACTGAGCTGCAGGAAGGCAGCCCCTTAACCCCGCCCCCCGCGGTCTGTGGCGCCCCCTGGCGAGAGGCTGCGCTCACTGCAGCTCCACTGCCCCACTCCAGCCTGGGCACCCCGTCACGGGCAGGCAACAGGGAAAGGCCAGGAGGTTTCAGGGAAAACCAGCATAGATTTGTGGAAAACCCCACCTGTTTGGAGCTCCCTCGCTAGCCACGAGAGACAAGCATGTGTCTGTGTGTCTGCTGGTCAAGTGGATTGTGGAGAAAGAGGCCAGAGAGAAAGAGCAGGCAGGAGTGTAACTGTCAGCTTCTTAAAATTAGCTAAGGAATCACACTCAAGCTGAAAGACATTTTTTTAAGTCCTGGACCTTTCTGCTTCCTCAAGCACACTTCATAGAAGTTGAATGCAATATAATTTCCTTCTGGCATCTTAAGTATTTGCAGTATGCAGGAGCTGTGCACCTGTAATACCACAACACCATAGTGTGCCGTTCTGCCGGCATGAAAATATTGAGCTCAGTTTTCATCTGACCTTAATTAAACCCTATATCTATTTATTATCCAGGCTATGCATTTACAAGGAATTGTAATATAGGCTTTCACAATTCAACAAATTAGTACCAGCTGTCAAGCAGAGGGTGATTTGTATTTATGCTGCAGTTCTCTCTGTACCCTGTACATACCTTAACTTGCAGTTTTTCTATTTCACGTTTCTCTAAACACTTGTCACACCTTGGAGGCATTAGGATCTAAAGCAGAGCACTTTTGAATCAGTGGGGAGGACACATTGTACATTCCTGCTTCCTTCAAGTCTTCACCAGCAGGACTGGAATTAAAAGGAGAGCTCTTAGCAGTGCTCTTACTGCACTAGCAGGACTGCTGTTACCAGTCAAAAACCCACCTAAAGGTACTGTATGAGGGACACGTTTGAACACATGGAGGTGGTATTAAAGCCAACTCAAGTGTGCTGTATTGTAGGGCACAGCTCTATAGCCCCTGATGAAGTGGGGGCTGCCAGGAACGGGCGGCACAAGTGCTCTCCAATGCCCCTTGTGCTCCCATTGCTTGTACCACCCAGCCCAGCTTTAAGCAGAAATCAGGAGCCCTGAGACAAAGCCAAACCGAGATGTATATGCTCTGGGTCATATCATGAATTGTATCTGGAGCCCAGGGCAGCCATGGCAGGCTTATCGCCTGCTTGGGGTTGCTTAGTATCAGAAAACTCCATGTTGTCTACTGAGATTTGCCTTTTCCAGCAGTGATCTCCATCTGGTACCTAGCAGGAGGGAACTTAAAACAACTTCCATAATATGTCCTGAGTAGCTTTCCCTGCCTCTACGTGTACCACACAGCTAGTGTAAGCTCACTACTTTAAAATTCTCTGAGAGGCAGCTATGAGCTAAAGTGAACAAAGCAAATGCCATCCATCCTTCTCAACATTATTAGCTATTCCTGGCTGTTCCCCATAGTCTTACATGTAAAACAAGTTTTGCAGGCTTCAAGAACGTTCAATTGAGTGCAAATCCCTTCTCCACTGCTGCAGTGCTTATCTTAAGAGAAGGAGGATGATAACAACAGCATTTTCTTCTTTTAGAGACTGACCTGCTGAATGTTGAGGAGGTAAGGCATAGGAAGGTGCCTGGAGTGCTGCCCATATCACTCAACCCTGGATAAATGTGTGTATCAGGGGACTTAAGGGCTGCTGTTCTGGAAATTGTCTTAGGTGAGAAATATGCTAAAAATGTATAACAGAGTTCAGGACCGAGTGAGTTTCTCTTATCTTCCCTTAGACAATAAGTAGCCTGCAGAACAACGTAAATGCTAATACAGTCCTAGCAGGTTGGTAGGAAATTTTTAAAAACCCCCAAATGACTTTTACATCATTAGTTGAGTAACCCAAATGTTTTATAATTATCATAGCCAATTTCTACTTCCTACTGCAGGAAATTAATCTCCCTGGTCCAGTATATAGCTGCTCATCTTTCTTAATCTGGGGCCTGAAAATTTTAGCCAGAATCTTCTCACATTGACCAGACAGCCAGAGCCCACTTCTTCTCTTAGGTCTGCAAGAGCAGAAGCCTATATGATCCTGCTTGTAAAAGTAGTGTAGATTTCCTGCTTGGATTATTTATGTCTTAGTGTAAGAAGTCCAAGAGATTCTTAATTACACTGACTCATTGGTTATATTTCTCATTTTTACTTTTTTATGTGCCTTACCCAAAAAGTCATGTTACCCAATGTAACATGACTGTGTTTATTATCTTTTAGACAAATCCACAGAAATGTCTGTTGTGCCTGGCAACAGTCAGCAATGCATTTGGTTTGAGTGCATCTGGGTTCATGGAAAGATAAGGTGTGCAGGACAAAAAAAAAAATAAATAGAAAACCCCATTTTCCTGTTTTTTTTCCTTAAGAAATAATAATCAGTTTGGGATACTAGGACTTGGTTTTGACTGAATCATCTCCACTGTTTTTTAAAACTGTCTCTAGAAGTTACTCAATTTATTCTAATCTTTGCACTCCATGTATTTCTAATATGTATAAAGATATCTTTGAAGAAACAGTAACTGTAAAAAAGAAAAAAAAGCCAGAAAAGATTTGAATTATACATTACCAAAGTTTTGCTGCTGAGGCTAGAAATCACTCTCTCTGGTGGCGAAGCTGACAAAGTCTTGTGAAAAAGTCTGGATTAAAAGTCTGGATTAAAAATCTGGATATGCATGTTCTAGATGCTTGATCAAGTATATGTGTAGTTGAATTGGAGAATTTGGGTTTGAGAGTGAAGATGACAGGTATATGGGAAATTACTGCACAAAAGAGTGAAGGTCAAGAGCCATGAACAAGGGAATGGTGACAGAGAAGAGAATTCTACCCAAGGGAAGAATTAAAGCACCTGAATTACATTTGTGCTTTGAACTGGCCTCTAGAGTAACTTTTCTTGATAAATTCACTGAAGAAAGCCTGAGCCTCACCTTAGCTTTTGCAGATAGACTGTTTTCTTTTTCAGTAGTGAATGTATTTAACTATTAACAAAGATTCATCTTTGTTTTTTTAGGAAATTCTGTTGTACGTTTTTTTTGCAGTGGGATATATTTGCTGTATAATTCTACCCAAACAGGTCTCTGAAATTGTAACGAATCCTCTGTGCACCAGGAGATGCATAAGGAAATTGAGGTTTTTTTAAAACTTACTGCAAATAATTACTAAGTGAATTTGCTTCATTCATAAAAAATTGCCAGCCTGTCAATTTGGTGACTTTGCAATCGCCTAAGATTGTGCTAATAAATTGGCAGCTAACGTAACTTCTCAGTCCTCAATTATTTTTATTTATATTTCAGGAGTATGAAATACTTTGTGTTGTGGTAGGAACTCTTTACATAGGTATTTTGTGAAAAGGCTATCATGGAAAGCAGCAGTTCTCACCTCTTTGCCTGCATTCCTGTGGGATAGTATCGGGAGCAGGAGATCCCATCCCAAGCACAGTATGGATCCCGAGCGAGGCAACAATCAGCACAGGCTGTGCCGTACATGTCACACTGGTGGAACTTCACTTGAGCTATGACAGACTCAGATCCAACGTAGAGCTGTTGCTGGAAAAAATACACCACGTATGATTAAATTCCTAGAACTTCCACTAAAACTGCTGTTACCAATGGGGTTATTAAAAAACATTAGTTTATCATTGCTTGCCAGTTGTGCATCCAGCCTGTGCCCTGAGGGAGGCAGAGTTACTCTACAGCAAAATATCTGATTACAGACTAACTCTCCTGAATGAGGACAGAGGAGCAGAAAGAAGGTAAAATGAACAAGTTTATTTTGGCATTTCCTCACTTTTGAAGTTTCAGCTTTGTAAGCTTTGTGTTTGAATAGTCAGGGATTTAATTTCTTTTTCTTCCTCAAGATACTTTCAATGCCTCCCTTTTTATACTTCTCTGTCACCTAACAGGTCTGCAAAACAAACCCAATAAACTTGACATAAAAGACTTTAAAGAAAGAAGTTCAAATTTGCAAAATTTTTAAGTAATATCTCAATCTTAAAACGGGAGTTATCAAGTAAATTTAACTTGATGTGGATACTTAGAATATGGGCACATATACAGATGCACTATGTGTACACGCACATGTACTATGATTTGTGTAATCCCTCAATGCACAAGAGAGATTTCTTTTTTCCTGGTGCTGTGCAGTATTTTGTTAGAAATTAATTGGTCACAATGTGCTTTTCTCATATTAATTTGGGGTTTTTTTTCAGCATTAGTGCTAAGACTGTTTGAATTTTCTGAGTTCACTTAAATATCCTTTTCAAATCAAGTGAAAGATAATCAGTCTGATTCATGAGTTGCTGGAATAATAAATTCAGAAGAGAATAGGTTGAATTTACAGGGATTTGATAAGAAATCTTGGTGCAGGTGAATGTAAATGGAATGAACACAGAAATATGCAGTATGCACTGCAATAGGAACTGCTTATGCATGGCTCACTACCATGGTTTTACCAGTCAGAAAAAGGATTCCTAATGAATATTTAAACTGTGCTTAATCTAATGGCCAAACTTAGTCCATAACTCCCACCTTTAGACCAAGTTTTCAAAATCTGGTATTTTAAAATTCTTATAGCTGGAAAATACAGGAAGCTCATTTAGTCTGGCTTCCTATCACAAAACACGAAATTTAATCCAGATTGTTCATTTTTGTTCCTAATTACACTGCCTGTTTAGGTCACAAAAATTTTACTCTTAGAAATGCCAGGAGGAAAGACTAGGAGAGACTGGTAACAGCAACACTTTAAGAGTTTTTCAGCTGAGATAAAGCAGATGATAGCAGGAACTCAATCTGCCAGTTGGAATGAAGAAGAAACCTAGGATCCTTGTTTGAGAGGAATTCTTTCTTGTCTGTAAAGGCTGCCATGTGATTGCCCCAGAAGACATGAACAGCACTTTCAATGAAACATACAAGATGAGATTTTTCTCTTTCATCTTTTAGCAGGGGTAAAGACTACTCTAAGTCTTGGTTCATCACAGAAGAGCAAAAAGCATCTGATATCTAGCCAGCCAAACATCAAAGAAGAACATTCCTTCCCAGCCTTTGCAGATAACTAGCTTGGCCCTGAAACAGGATATTTTATTGTACCACTGACTTAGTGAAGACTGGTTAGTGGTATAAGGATATGGAGACAAACCTGCACAGGCTCACAAAACCTAAGGTCAAAAGAGACCAACCAAAATGCCAGAATAGAGAAGCTACATAACTTTTTTTTTTCACATAAATTCAATCAAGTTATACTTTTGCTTACAGATCTCATTTTAAAGACAAAATTACTTGGTGCTAACCCAGTCCTTTACATGTATTCCAATACAAGTACTAAGGACTTAATTGTCCTTAGTACCAGAAAACTGCATCCTATTTCAAGATTAAGTTTATCTACGTTCAAAAAGCTGAACTTGGTTATTTAATCTTGTTATTGCTTTGCGATCATCGTTCAAGAATCTCTATACACATACCTAAGTAGCCACTTTTTTGGGTAAAATTTTATATCTGGCTATCCTGTTCTCTCTAAAACATATCTCAAAAAAGTTAAGCTACTTTTACTTCTCACAAGACTATTTGTTCTCCAACCACTGGATTGCTCTGGCAGCTTTTTCACAATAGTCTCCAGATTTTCCAGATATTTCTTGAATTATTAGAGTTAGCAGCCCTCTTGGGAGCTGGATGTAATGGAAGAAGATTACTTTTTATACAGTATCTCCTTTTTACTCTCCCAACGCAACCCTTGTACCATGACATTTCACTGACAGCTAAAGTTAAGGCAAATGCCTGAAATGACACCAAAGTCTTTCTCAAAATAATCACTTAAGTGCAATATTAGACATGCCAGAACTGCTTTCACACTCCATGAAAAAAAAAATAATAGATTGATGCAGGAAATAATTCAGAATACTTACACATAAGTTCCTCCTCTGAATGACCATCAGAGGAGTCTGTCTTTCTACATTACCTGCAGAAAGAATGACTGACACCAAGACTAAAATGATCTTTTGGGGCACACTCACATCTCATATTAGTGCACTTTTCAGTCTTTGTTACTTGTGTTTCACTATGTTTAAGTGCATTCATATTGTATTGGATGTCTAAGATCTATTAAGATATAACTATTCTGGGATGTTTATAAAGGCTGCATCCTGAGATGATGTGGTGATATGGTATGGATGTTATGATATTGTACAGATGAGAATCTGCCTACAATAGTAATAAGTTGGGTATTTATATTAGCAGAAACTAGCAGAAACTCTAAAGTGAGTCAGATCCAAACAGCCCTGCCTTTCATGGGCAACTGAATATGTGGGAGAGCCAGCAAGGTGTTCTACACTGGTATCCTCAGGGGATACCAGCCTGGGGCTGCAGTCTGTCTGCATTTATCAGCAGGGAACTTTTCTATGAGTTGCCATATCCACCAAGCTAATCCCTACTCTGATTACTATGGCAGTAACTCATGAAACAGATTGGGTTTTACTTGCTTTGATAAGAATGATAGTGGGAACTAAGGAGAGTTAACATTAGAACTGAAAAACATAAATGCTTCATAAAGGAACAGAGCATGTAACCATAAGTTTATATTACAAAAGGATTAAATGTATAAAACCAGATCACATTATAGATGATGTTCATCCATCCATCTATCAATATATATAACTATGTCTATACAGTTTATAGCTTAATTATATTTGAGACACAATCTTAACATTTCAAACATGTCAAATACTTACCCTTTTTGAAGAGATTTCCATAGAAATAATAGGAAGAGGCACCTGGGAAATATGAAATATTTCATTGCTTAGGAAAAGGATTACATTTTTGCTATGACAAAAAATTAGGTAAAATAGTGATGGTATTTACTTATTACATTCAGTTTTGTTAGAAACTTTGACTTTCTTTAAATTCTTATGTTACAGAAAGATTTGAAGAAATTGTGAGTTTCAGAAGTATTGCTTTAAAAGAGTTTATTTGAAAACAACCGCCAACACTTAATTCAGGATTATCGGAGCCACAGGAACACTAAAATTTCCCTGTCAAACATGACATTAGCTCTTGCCACCACTGAATCTCTTTTGTCCTACTTCAGAGTGATAAGTGGAGTGTTCTTTATAACAAAACATTCATTAACGATAAGATAAAAATAGCACGAATTCCTTCTCTTACCATTTTCCTCTCTGCCCTCTGCTCAGATTTCCTGGAGCAATGGCAAGACATACCCCATAATAGGTCTATTGAAAACCCACTTTATCAAGAGGGGCAATTTCTGTGATTTCCCCCCCAGGCAATAAGTCAATACGAAATACAGGTACCAGATTTAAATATCTACTTTTGGATGTCAGATTTTGCCTATGGTTGCAAGTACGTTACTCTCCTACTCAATGTAGCTGACATGGCATGATGGCAATACTCACTAAGAGAATTTCATTATATTAGCTTTGCCACATGCCAAATACTGAGTTTTAGTCATGGGTTATTCTTAAACAGAATGGAGTTTTGCCTCACTAGGATTCAGGTTTTCCCACTGTAAAGACAGATTACTTGATTCACTCTTTCTGAGTATTGGACTTTCTCTATCTAGACCTAATTTAATCTTCCAAGATTGTAGTAGGCACATTTTTGTGCATGAATTTATAATTTTTTTAATACTTAATTGGATAAGAGGGGAAAATTAAATAAAATGCAGTAAGTTCTTAATTGATAGTCACACTAAAACCTCCAAGCATGTAAACCGAAAGACAGTAGTCCTGGTTTGCTACCATATGTTTCAGTACTTGGGCTACAACCATCTCAGAAAAACTTCAATGGAAAATGAAGATTTCCTGTCATAAAATAACTAGATCATGAGAAAATTGCTTGCATACTGCTATTCTAGATTTGACTATCTTCAGGTGGCATTTTTTATATTTTTATTCTTCAGAAAATTTCAGACAGTTATATATATGCTTCATATACAGCACAATTCACCTTGAATACTTGCAACTCTTCAAGAATCACTTCTTCCATTGATTCTGTCTCTTGATTGTAAATTGTAATGACTTTCAGCACAATTCCGTTATCTGGAAATAAATTTATACAAAAGAAAACCAAAACAAAACTAAAGGTTATAATTGGTGGAAGCTTTTATATGGCCTTCAAATACATTAAATGACTTCTTCAAACTGATACTGGATAGAAATCTATAAATCTGTGCAGGTAGTTGAATATTGCTTTTATTAATGAGGGGGTCCTACTCTTATAAAATAAACACATATGACAATTTGTCCCTGGCAAATAAGAGTCAATTGAGACACCCCTGAGCTATATGATTAATCTACTTGCATTTTTAAAACTCTGGGTCATAACCCCTTCAGTGATCTGCAAAAGGATCAAAGAGGGTGACCAAATTTGAGAAAAAGAAATGAGAGTGGGCAGGAGCTGACTCCATCAAGGCAAGAGAGTGTAGAGTGGTTTAAATGACAGTATCTGAATGTTTACACTAGTTAGAAAATTACTAACTATCCTTAATTGCTGGCAGCAGCCCCGTTCCTCCAGGCAAGTGTACAAACACCTTAAGGGGTTCATTGTCCAAGTTTCTCATCCCCTTTCAGGGAAAAGCTGAGCTTCTGTTTAGCTGAAGGTGTTAATCCAAGGAAAATGAACCAAAAAAAAGGCTGCACCTTCCAAAAGTCTAAGGCACATTGGAGTTTAGATCTTTCATCCTCTCTCTCAGTACAAGTCTTGCAGGAAATTAAAACACATGAGTAGCATCTGGTCTTCCACCACTTTAGCTTTGTCTTGCTGACTCTTGATAGAATAGTCTTGTTTTCCTTAATCTGAAAATCTGTCATCAACAATGACAAATATCACTTCCTTTCTTCTGTTAGTTTCAGTCACCTTTGATTTACAGGGGAAATATTAAGCAGACAAGCACTGGGAAAAATGTTCAGCAAAAAGATCAAAGGGGTGAACATAAAGAGGAACCACTAAACTGGGGTCATACACCACTTCTCAAAGAGAATATGTAATCAAAGGCATCCATTTTGTGATGGAACTGTAAAAAGAGATTGCATTCTGAGCTCTGATTTTCATAAGTAAGTCCCGCTTCAAATCCTGCTGACAGACACGTGAAAGTTAGCCCTGACATTGAGACTTTGCCTTTGATGAACCTTTCTAACCTGCACAGCTACTCTAAGAAAAATTCTACTCGGCTGTAAGACCTTATTTTCTTATGTTACACAGCAGGTGTTGGTCTCAGATAAAAAAAGGTTAACCCTTCCTAACATTATATTACCAAGAAAATCAATGAGTTTTTTGATGGGAACTTTGCCAGAACAGAGATTGCAGGGTTCATTTTAGAGTTTCTAAAGCCCCAATTCCTATGCTGGAATTTCTTGTCACCTGAGATTAGACATCTGGAGAAGACTAAGCAGCTGTTGGGTGCCAGTCCAGCACAGCTCTAAAGCACACGCTCAAGTCCCTTTGGATTCCACTTTGCTGACTGGAGGACTCATGTACAAGAGTTTTTGATACAATGCCTCGATCACAAATGCAAATGGAAAATATGAAAATTCTAATCAGTGTTATAAAATCTGTTGTAGAGAAAAGTGACACATGGCACAATGTTTTAGAGACCACACAAAATACAATACTGAGACCATATTGAGGTAATTTTAAAGTGTAGAAAATAACATTAATATAAATAAACCTTTGCTGTTCTACAAGCATGTTTCTTTTGAATGTTCTCAACACTGAAATGTGCTTATCAGAGGAATTTCATTAGTAAATAATAATTCACTGCAACTGCTTTCCTAGACAAATGGTCAAAATGATTTGTAATACCACTCCTGTTGTTAAATTGATAAAATGTGAATGCATGAATCCTTGGATTTTTTCCAAGCAGATTAGATGTGACTAATGTCTTGGCTTGTTCCAAACTTTCCTTTTATTTTCTTATGTTTTCTTGTTTTTCAAATGCCATTAGAATGTGTGTTTTTTCTCTGGCTGCTTAGAGTTAGGTCAGGTTTATGATATATTTTAGCTTTTTCATATTTTTTGGTAGAGATTTTAAAAAGTCCTTTCTCAACAAGCTCCGTGTACCTTATAAAGACAGCACAAAAGAAAGACAAGAAAACTTGGGAGAAAATGTCTAACAGTTTCTTTTTCAGATCGGGGGTATTTCCTCCTTCCTTCTTTCAGCTGTGTTGCAACTCAAGTCTGGAAGCTGACAGTTTCTTTTTAACAGTATCAGCTAGTCTCCAGAATTAGTGAAAATAAAGTCAGTAACTTGAACTGATATTTCTAAAAATCACCTCTGTTTCTCTCGGAGTCTAGGTCTCAGCTCAAAACTATACTTATATACATAATTGTGTTTTGAAGCTTTAAAAATAAAGCCAGTCATATAGGAATTTAATTTAAGGTTCTTGTTTGAAAAAAAAAAAAAAAAAACCACAAAAAACCTGAATCCTATACTTAAGCTTTTCATCCTAGTCTTTTCCTAACATTATTTTTCTATATAATCTTATCAGCACAGTGAAACACATTTCTAGAATGACTAAATTCTTCTTTAAGTTGAAGACTGGTAACTTAAGTTGAAGTCATGCAAAGAATGATTGTTAATGAGGAATGTGGTATTGATTTACTACTTTTGGACTATACACAATTTCATTCATCCTGAAGAAAAAAAAAAAAAAACTATTAAATCAATTTTCTTCCTTGCTTTTCTTAATTTACCTGTGCCAATGAACAAGACATCATATTGCCCATCTTCGGCTTCCACTCTGTCCACTGCTATTTGTTTAAGATTGTACTTTCCATCTGTTTTAACTAGTATTGGCCTCTTATGAACAGGCTTGATGGGCTGATACATCAGTGGATGACTCCTGGCAAAATGGACAGCTTCATCAGGATAGTCTTTGGTAGTGGTGTACAAACCACCATTCACCTTGCTGGCACACTGCAAAACCAAGAAAACATAGGTTATCCAGAAGGTTTGCCAAATACATTGTCAGAGACAAGTCTTGCGTTCAGGGGTAATGACAAGTCTACAGAAAACCTGGCATAAAAACAGGCACAGAAGACCACAGTGGGAATTGAGACAGTGAACTCTAGGCTTTGTGCATGCATGGATTATTAATCATGAGAAGCCAAGAAAGGGAATGCATAACAAAGCCTTGGCGGTGTCATGTTTAGAAAGAAGGAGGGCTCCTTCCTCTCTGGCATACTAAAAGCAGAATAAATAGTGACACTTAGATTTTTACGAAAAGCATAGTGCTTATGTCTTCCCCAAATTCATATTGAAGATGTGATCAGAATGGCCATTGACAGAGTTAGGAGAAAGTGGTTTCCTATCCTGGTAGAGGGACAGCCATGTAAAGTCAGTAGTATACTAACGCTTGAAACCAATCACTAGTTGAATTACTTCTGATTGCAAAATGTGTTACCGTAAGAAACTAAGCACACAAAATCATAGAATCATAGAATGATTAGACTTGGAAGGGACCTTAAAGATCACCTAGTTCCAACCCCCCTGCCATAGGCAGGGACAACGTCCGCTATACCAGGTTACCCAAAGCCTCATCCAAAAATAATGCCAGCAATAATTCTTAATCTCAGGCATTCTAACAGTATTACAGAATCACAGAATTACCTTTGATTCTAATTCGTAACTCACAATGACAGTATTATATATCACAGTTTAGCTTGAAATACCAATGTTTGCATTGATCAATCTACTGTTTTGCAAAACAAATACACTTTATGTCAATGATTGATTAAAAGAGGCTTACTCCTTTGGTCAAATGTGCAATTAGGGATAATTTAATGCATTAAACCGAGAAGTTAATTTTAGAATGCTTTGCAAAGGGTATAGTGTTCCCTAACTGAACATAGATTCTACATTTCCAGTTTGCTTCATGATATCTAATTGAAACCATTTATGATCAAGTTGGAAATATCTCAGTAACTGTTTACTTTCTCCACATATTCATAAGACAGTGTGGTTTTAAGAAGCATTTCAAGCAAAGCCATAGTAGCAGCCTTTCCCTATTTAAATTGGATTTTTCAATCAATAAAATGAAATAAAATATTCTTTATGTTTACTGGAAACAGCAATTTTAAACTTGTGGTCGACTATAATTTACAATAACAAACTCTTGCACTTGTCAACTGGGGTGACGTTTGTTTCCACTTTTTGGGTTTAGCTACAAGAAAGTATTTGTTCAGTGTTGACTTTAAAGTAATTGTCTAATCAACCCAGTGATGGGATTTCAGTGGCTGTTTGCAATAAAGAGACAGAGCTGGGGTATGAAGACAGGCTAAGCCTCTGTTTTCCATGCACTGCACAGTTTATGAAGAGAATAGGCATTGCCAGGTTCCCTTTGCAAAGTTCTAGCCCTGGAGAGATTTAATAAAAATAATCCTTCACAGGCTTTTCATTTTTAATTAAGTAAAACCAAGTAGTCTAAAAAGGAAACAGTGATGCAGCTGTCTCTGAAGTTTATCAACACTACTTTTGAGGTAACTGCTGTCATTCCCAGAAGCATCAGTCTAAATGAACTAAATAAATCACAAAACAGGAGCAGAGATTATGGCAGGAGCAGAGACTATAGCAGGAGCAGAGACTATAGCAGAAGCAGAGCTTCAAGCAAACTTCAGAGAACGGATTGCACAGTCTGTCAGAACTGGTGGCTTTCTTTTTATTTAGCTTTAAACTGTACTCTCATTCCTTATAGACTCCATCTTTACCCATTCAATAGCTAAGATCAAAGAGTTCTGACTCTCAGAGATGCCTAATAGTAGATTATTTTTGGCCTCTTGACACTGTCACACTTGTAATGGGAAAAGTAGTGGGATTCAGCTTACCAATATGCTGACCTCTTCTTTGGAGTGTGAAACCTAACACTTTGGGCTACAGCCCAAAACACGCTCTCTCTTCATGCTACTGGAAAAGCATTGAAATGATCTCTAAACTGTGCCCTAAATAAGCAGCCAAAAATGAATCAATTGATCCCCTGTTAGCTGGCACAGCTAGCCACTTCAGCCTCTGACGCGCTCTGCAACATATAGATTTAATCACAATAAACATGATTAAATGGATCTGCATATAGGAAAGGCCTGGTTCCTCAGCTAACTTGTTCCATGACATTGGGAAAAAATACTTGCTCTTTTCTTTTACATCTGTTTTGGCTCCTATGCCTTGACTGCTGGGGAGGCAACAGTCCAGGCTGCCCCAAAGGTGGCCATTCAGAGCCAAGGGAGAGAAGCATTGAAAGCGAGTGGAACTTGGGGCAACCTTTCTATAGATCACTGTCAACTCTGCTGAAATGTTGGCTCAGTGTTCCCTCCTTCTTGCCAAAAAAAAAAAAAAAACATTTAATCTTCAGTGCTAGGTGATATTAATGTAATCATTGTAGTCATTAATACTGCATTCCTGCCTGTGTCTAACACCAGTGCAAATAACAGATGTGAGGTGTTCTACTCCCCTAAAAAAAAAAAAAAGAAGAACGCAGAATTTGGACCATATCATCTTTGCAAAATATGCAGCCATTCTGCAATCCATGCATAGTACTTCCTCATTATTTGGTAAAACTGTAAAAACTGTAAATTTGCTATACAAAATGTCAAATAATTCATTTGAATTTTGACCGTTCTGCTCAAAATTTGGTAATTTACTTATCTGTTTTCCTGTACTGACTCAACATCAATGACTTTGATCCACATCAAAGAAACAAAAAGCCATTTGGTACTGATGTCAGCACTGCTACAGTGGTAGCTTATTGGCCAAGATGGTCAAATTATATTCATAGTGCTTAAATCCCAGATAATCTCTTTTTTTGGAGCATCCACTTCAGCATTTTGACTTATATGTCTAACCCCAAGAGAAGTAAAGGAAATCATTAATTTAGAATGAGAGAAGACATGCATTTGAAATCATACTGCAGGGAGAAAGGATGTACTGACATGGACTTGATAAGCTAATAGGCCTTTTCACCACTCATTTCTGTGATTCTGAGATAAATGAATCGTATGCAATGTTTCTTTCTGCAAATGAGTGCTTATAGTATAAAAGAGGATATTGATTCAGTTAGGAAAGGGAAAACAACACTGAAGGAAACTCTCTAGCAACTGTTTATTCCACTGTTAAGAAAGCAAGCTTCTATCCTGTGAGAATCATAGAATCATAGAATAGAATCATAGAATCATCTGGGCCGGAAGGGACCTCCAAAGGTGAAGTGAAGTGTGAGAGCTGAGGGGCAGGGAGGGGTTAGCCAAACTGTTATTAGAAATGCCTCTTGAGAGTCAAAAATGCACACAATGTGGACGTGATAAGGGGTAGACCTTCAGTGAGTATAAACAAAAGCAGCTTTGCAAGAGATGGCAATTGCCATGGGTGGGTAAGTAGCTGCATTCCCCAAAATTACAGGGAGCAGAAGAAACTCTGGATGTGGTGCTTCTCTGGGTTGGCTCAGCATTGCCTGCTGTGGGACGACAACTGACTTGCAACAGGAAGGGGACCTGGCTGCATCCCATCTGTGAGATGCTGCTGGGCCCCTGAAATGCAAAGGGCAACCTTAGCTGTACTGACAGGCACAGAAGAGGGGACTTCTCACCCCCTGAGCTGAGACAAGAAAGTCCTGAAGTAAGATACTACAGGGATAGAAACTTCAGAAACACCTAAAAAGAGACTGAACCAGGAAAAGGGTTTGAGATGAAAATTACTTGTGATGCCTTTGAGAAATCAACATAGAAATTAAGAATTCCTTGTGGAAATCAATTACCTGTCTCTAAGTAATGTGTTTGTGATTTCCTCTAGAATGTCTGTTTACCAAGTTAAAAATCTAAGCGCCAGCCAGAAACGCCTCTCTGCATGACAGCACCTGCACAGTTGCTACAATAGTTGCCAGATTAATTGAATTTTCATAAAACATCTTGTATCTTTTCTTCTTGTATCTTTCTCCAATATCCATTGGGAAAAAAATGGTTTTAATATTTTTATATTCTTTGTAAAGGGTACAGAAAAAGAATGTTAATAAGCTCAGGAACCTGATTTGAGGCTAATAAAATCTCAGTCAGTGATGTCTGAAAGCAAGCCAAAGAGTTGTGAGGATACTAGACCATTGCTTCTAGAAAGAACCAGTCCTGAGAGAAGGACTGGTGATAGAGAATTTACTCATTATCTGATAATGTGCTTATTCTGATTAGTTACTTTTGTTAAAATCTACATCTCATTTCTAACTTGTGCACTGATGTAAATTACTGAAATATTGAAATTTGATTCTTTTTGAAAAAGAGGTGGAAGAAAGGGAACAGAACAATCTGATCTTGAAATAGAATCATAGAATCATCTGGGCCGGGAGGGACCTTCAAAGGTCATCTAGTCCGGCCCCCCTGCAGTCACAGGGAC
>JAOTQQ010000001.1:10005809-10026867 GCA_026546715.1 Gallinago undulata | reverse complement strand
CCAGGTCCCTCTGGATGACATCCCGTCCCTCAGGTGTATCAACAACACCACACAGCTTGGTGTCATCTGCAAACTTGTTGATGTTGCTCTCAATCCCTCTGTCTGTCATTGATAAAAATGTTAAACAGTACTGGTCCCAGCACGGACTCTTGAGGGACAAATAGTGGATCATCTTCTTATTTTCTTCCTTTGACACTTGTTAAATGCCCTGGTTTCAGTAGGCAATAGAAGGAAAGTGAATTGCCTTGTGTAAGCTTGCTTTTTGCCAGTAATAAACTTATTTACATTGGAAGATATTTTTGTAAATACAGGTACATATTTTTAGTTCATTTATTCATTTATTCATTATTCATTTAGTTCATTGCTTTATTTTCTCAAGCAAATTCAGTAGGGACAACCCGTTCACCAGAAAGTTCCATTAGAAAAATAAAACTGACAGTTCGTTCAATGCAGGTGATGTTAGAGTATGTATATTTATAAATATAAATATAAATATGGATATGAATATAAATATAAATATGGATATGAATATAAATATAAATATAAATATAAATAACTATAAATACAAATACAAATATAAATATGAATATAAATCATAGAATCATAGAATCATCTGGGCCGGGAGGGACCTTCAAAGGTCATCTAGTCCGGCCCCCCTGCAGTCACAGGGACACCTCCAACTAGACCAGGTTGCCCAGGCCTCACCTTGAATGTCTCCAGGGAAGGGGCCTCCACCACCTCCCTGGGCAACCTGTTCCAGTGCTCCACTACCCTCATAGTAAAGAACTTGTTCCTAATGTCTAATCTAAATATATCCTGGATTGTGAAGTCAGGAAGATTTCTACATTAGCAGCAGTCTGCTTTTTGTTTCTGAATTCATTTATACAGTAAAGAAATGGAAAATAGATTATACTTACTGAACCAGGCCTAGGATAAGGTACTTTTCCTTCATATAAAGCCCAGTGGTACTCAGGTCCTTCTTTATGAGCATATGGTCCATTGAAAGCTGCTCGGACACTTGCCATGTGATAAACACATACAGCATATCCTCTAAATATATTGCTATGATGTAAAATTCAAAGACATTATTAAAGCAAAATTCTGTACATATAATACTGGTATTATTGTGTAGTTAAAAGTAAGTCACATTTCAATAGTATTCAGGGAGAAAAAATTACTTATTGCTTCCTATATGCTTGTCTTACAACTACTATGTCTGATGTTCTTTACAAAGTCTTTAATATGTTTATATTTTTAATATTTATCTGAGGAAGCTCCATGTAGTTATCCAAAATCATGAGAAAAATTATGAACACAGACTCTAAATTACTTGTTTATAAACACAGAGGAAGTTCAATGAGCTCAACTCAGGTCTTGATTAGTGACCTATTAACCATTAGTGATCCAAGTAACCACTTCTCTTCTCTAAGATTTTTCCTGATGTTGTTTTGTTGGAAAGATGGGAATCATCCAATGCTGATTGAAATGAACAGGAGTCTTTTTATATTGACTGGGAATGTTGATTGGTGCTATTAGATCAAGATCAGTCTATGTAGATCAGTCCACATAAAAGTATCCTTTTTACTTTTAAATATTATGCACTTAGTTCTAGAGAAATAATTCATTATTTTTTTAAACAAACATCAGTGCTCTCTACAAAGAAATTACCTCTGAAAACTTCAGAAGGAGATTCAAATAATTTTAGCTAGGTGTGCACCTCTCTCTACTGACATAGGGAGCCAGTAGGAAATGCTTGGTGCATCCTAGAGCACCAGATCTGCCTTGCTTTATTCCAAAACAATAATTCAGGGGAGTGAAATAGTGGAAAAAATACAGTTGCTCTTCTCTACCAATTACATCCTGAACAAGCGGTCGGATCTCAAAGAAACAGGTACTGCTTGCTTGCGCTTGAACTGAGCTGCTGTGGAAAAGGAGGCCACCAGCAACCTCACAGTGGGTGTTTTAGGCTTCACTAAAAAGTTAGGGAATTTAAGCCCCTATCTACTTAAACTTGAATTACAGTGGAGCCTGTAAAAGAAGAAAGTGGCTCTGATAGATGGCTGCTCTTGTATGCATATACTTGAGCACTAGGAAATTTTCAAGCAGAGAAACATTTAATTTATGATCCAGATAGACTGGTTAACTGAATGAGACTTCAAGCTCCCAAGTGTCACAGAGTAGTTTTTACATTAACAAGGAAGCCCATGATGAATAGAACAGGGATTAAACTGCTTACTATATATTTACTAAGGGATATTTATCACGCAGCTTCTATCTCTTCAATAGGATGTTCAAACATTCCTCTGTTGCTGCTATTATTTCTTCTAGTTGTTTACCTTGTAGTATTGAAGAGGCCAAATATCACTGGATTTTTGTTATCACGAGTTTGCAGCAAAAACACATCCTCTGTAAAATTTAAATGCAATGTTATTGTAGCAAAGTACTTTTCTCAGCCCAAAAGAGAAACTGCATCGCTTGTTAAAAGTGTAATCCTATTTTACTTGTATGTGTTATTTAATTTTATGCAGATTTTGAAAGCAATCTTTAAAAGCAATGCAGTAAGCAAAGGCATAATTGACAATAGTCAGGTCCATATGTGCAGACCTTCATATATGTTGCAAACAAAACACAAACACCAATTCCCTGTTAATACAAGTACAATATTTGACAGTAAGACGTGTTATCATGAAAGTATATGTTTGTATGATGGTTTTAAGTTTATTGCAGTCTAAGATGTTTACCTAATTCATCGAAATGTGTATCAATTCCATTTCTCCCAGGCACAGAGCAAACTAGCCTGGTTTTGAGGAAAGTGCTCCATTTATTCACGAGCATTCGCTGGCCTCCCATATCATTCTGCACAGAAAGAAACAAATGCCGATGATAATTTGAATGAGTAAGTCTAGAAGCACAAACATCTCTGCTGCATTAGCTCCTCATTGTATCTTTCAATGTCAAAAGCATGCATTTTCAAACCACATGTCTATTACTAGTATTATATCTCTGGAGTCAGTTTTCAAGTAGGATTCCACTGATCAAATCCAGGTCTCGTTAAGAGCTGTGGGTTTATAAGAATTTTTTTCATTCTCTACCGCATCCATGGATAGTTTTAACTATACAGCTGAGGTAAAGCTTTTTTATTTCTCATTTTCTTTAGCTGGATGTACTGAGCACATTAGCAAAGTTTAGTTTTGCTTTAGGAGCAGTGCAGGGTTAGAGCAACACATTTGGGAACTGAAGCACTGTGTAGAGCTAGTGCAGCTGGGGCAAGTCTGAGGCAAATGTCTACATGGTGCTCTAAAAATTTCTCAACACCTTTAAATAATTCCTGCTTTGCTATGACTGTCTCATCTTTTTCTTGCTGTTGCAACTGTTGGACTCTCAGAAAAAGGAAGCATTTTAGCACTACTTATAAATTTGACTCTGTAACCTTTGGGTAGCCTCCTTAAAGCTATGGCCTTATGTTAGACCTTGTAACTGTTCAAGGCTCTGTATTAGGCTTGCAAAACTCCCCTCACAACTTCACTCTTAGCTACTGAAATTAATTAATTAATTAATTTCCTCAGCCCCAGATTGGGATCTTACAAAACCAGAGATGTGTTTTACTCAGAAAAGCAGAAATATGCAGAGTCTGTGCCTCTGCATTGAAAAACTTGTTACAGCTCAGATGAGAATGTAAAAGCTGGAAAAAAAAAAAAACCCAAATCACAGAATTTGAATCATGAGCTAGCAATATTTTGTATTTTTTAAATCAAATTTAAATATGGATTTGATGTTAATGTCTGAATGACAAAGCATTTAGAGTTTTGGAGAAGTGGAAGAGAAAGTTCTGTGGGATTTTGGTTTAACCCATGGCTAGAGATAAGACATTCAAATGGATATATTTCAGATTAGAGGGAACAATTAAAATAATTTATTCAGACGCCTACCAGAACACAGGCCAAATAATCCTACTTCTGATCTTGATGCAGGCTTGAATTCAGAAAGTAGACTGGCTTTGTGAACATTAATGTCTTAGGCTGCAATTTAGTACTTTGCATACTTTTGTTTTAAGTAATACATGGATATTCCTTAAGAAATTGTAATAGGTAGCATGCTCATGAGCATATGTGACATTGAAGTGAGAGAAGATTTTTAACTTTTGTCTTGTTTTTTGCCCAATAGTTTTAGGAGTGTATCCCCTACAGTTAGGAGGAAACAATGTAAATATTTTTGGACATAAAATCAGATGTTAAGAAATAAACTTCTCATTCCTTCCTTTAATCAAGCAGCTCTAATCCTAATGGAAATGGGAGACCTTCTCTCATCAGCCTTACTGTAGTTCAATTAATAGAAAAGGAATGCACCCAAACTTCGTTGGTTGTTCAAAGAGGACCAGTTACGGGCAGCTTAGTCTGGGAGATCAAATGTATAACAGTTGTCCTCTACAGCAATTGCCTGAGATCTTCTTTCTGTATTTGGGGCCATGGAGTCAAAAAAGAGATGGAATCAACACACCAGGAACATGGCCTGTGTGGGAAATGTGTACTCGTGTAGTGTAGTGGAGGGAAGTAAAGTCTCTGCTCATGACTTTTCTGCTCCTTCTGGTAAACCTTATGCCTGGCTGCAATAATAATTTTCTGGGCAATTCTATCCTTTGTTCTAGTTTCCTATCTACACAATTTTTCTTAGTTGCTGTTGAGAAGAAGAAAGACAGATTAAATGAAAACAGTAGTTGGCTACTGCTTGTAAAACACTCTACAGATGGCTGACATTGCACCCCTTTTATTATTCATGCATCAGAAAGATGTTTTTTACAGAATCATAGGACAGTTTTATTTATCAGGGAACTCTGGAGATTTTCTAGGCCAACTGCCCTGCTCAGAGTAAGTTGCTTTAAGCAAATTGCTCAAGTAGTTGCTCAGATCCATGTCCATCAGTTTTTGTGTATCTCCAGGGGCTATTTAGATGTAGGGGTTTAATTCAGACCTATAATGTACTCTTGCATACATTACAGATGCCGTATTTGCCTAGGGGAGAAGGATCAAAGAAAGGAGCATGCTTTATTTTTCACTTGGCTGGGGAATAAAAAAAAAAACTTACTGCACATACGCGTCCCACTCTGGTATATATGGCATTAGTGCTTGTCTCGGCCTCTAATGCTTTTTCAGTAAAGAAGAAATATACTTTGTTGTCATCATGGTCTTCATTGTCAGGGATCATGTATGAGCCAACAAATTTTGGCTCTTTAAAAGAAAACAAAAATGAATTGAAATCAAGTTTATTAAAACATTATTTTATTTTTCAATCCTTTAAATCAGCTAGTGGCAAAGAAAAAAATAAAATTAAAGAATCAAGCATCAGTCAGTCAGATACATACCTAAGGGGAGACAAGTGAGAGAAAAAAAAAAATCTACTTTTTGTTGGTGGGTACCTATAGAACATGTGGAATACATTAATGTCAAACTATTTTTATAACTCCAATTTGCAAATCAATATTCCTTAGTACGTATGCAAGAAAAAGACCCTTTCCCAGTCCTGTTCTCTGGGGCTTATATATTAATTTGGATTAAACTAAAACCTGGTACTAATATTCACATAACAATCCCTGATCCCATACAAACTAGGTGTAAGATTGTCAACTTCTGACAAACAGTCTTTTAGGTAAAGAAAAAGTTCTAGTATTTCAGCAAATAGATGATACATGAACATATATCTTCATAGAGAGAAGATGCATTGTGTACCTTTTTCATGAAATAAAAAGCTTCTAAATTTCTTCTGTTTTCACATTTTGCTGCAAAGTTGAAATCTAAGTTCAGGCTTCAGTCTGTGCCTGTACACCTTTTAACCCCACACCAAGCAGAGCTTGGGATGATTTCATCTCACTGAATTGTAGCAAAGTTTTTACAAGTTCTTTAAATGAGAATGTCATTCTTACAATTAGTAAGATTTCTTAAGAAGCAGTGGGTAATGCAAATATTTTCTAACTTCCTGTTGTCTACGAAAACAGTAATTGGATTTCAAGACATTGATACAGCACTTGCTAATTTTCTGTAGTGTTTTTAATATACATTTTAAAATATTCCCTTTCTGCAAATTTAAATTTCAACTATAGGGAAAAGGAAAAACAATATTTTGACCATAATTTAGAGAATTCTATATATTTACAATGATGAAATCTTCCAGAGACAAAAGAAGAGAAAGTTAACTTACATATTGGGAAGATCCTTCTGATTGTTGCTATACATATATAGCCAGTCTAAACACTCAGTTCAGCAAAGCTTTAAGTATTAGACATAAAGCATTTCAAAGCATTTTCCAAACATTTAAAAAAAATTAATTAATTCAATTGTGAGGTCAGATTTATGTTGGAAGAAGTATACAGCAGAACTATTCTGTCCTTCCGATTTGAGAGAAAACTGCCTTGAAATTTGAGATAAAACTTCGATGTGCTTTTACTGAAAACATGATGTTAACCACATGAATCACCATAAAGGCAATTATTGACTCTCCTTGCAAAACACTAGCAGTAATTAGGTCAATGTTGTGACAAAATATTGCAATACTTTTGGAGCAAAACAAATCAAGTTCATGACTCTCCATTTCACAGAACTTTCAACATTTTGAAATTTGGTTACATTTCACATTGAAGAGTATGAAATAATTTATAAATTTTGTAACACATAATTTTGCTCAACATTTTTCTTGTTACTGTTTTAATTTTCTTCTTTAACTTTTTATTTCATTTAACTGCATGATCATTGTTTATCAATAATTTTCCATTATTGCATGACATCTGTTTACTACGCAACTTGGCAAAAATTGACTTGTTTTATTGCAACATAAAGACAAAATGATCTCATCTGGAAAAAAGAGTACTGTGTTCTAGTGGAAGCTCCCATTAAGTAAATAGAGAATTTTAAAACATTATTTGAATTACATCTGACATATGAAATAGTGTTGACTATGCAGAATATAAATTAAAAACAATTTTTAAAGTAAAAAATGAAGGACTTAAAGTTCCACTTGTTAAATCCAATATGTAATTAAAGAAAGATTTCAGAATGTTCATACTGGCAGGAGGTTCATGAAAAATTTAATGGAAAAAGTTTAAACAAATTCATCCCCAAATGGGTATACTCTTGCATGAACAATATAATTTTAATTTCTGATTAAACAAAATTTCTCTAGTCATCTAAAACACTTTGGATTGCATGTTCTTCTTTCTCTTCCTTCCCATACCTTTCAACAGGCGCTCACTATCAGGTTCAGTTCGGAGATGGGCCATGCGATTCATGGTGCGAAATAGAGCAGCATCTCTTCCCCAGTAGTCACTGTAGAGACCAGTAAAAAGTTCACCACCTGCAGACCGTACATTAAAAAAACAAAACAAAACAAAACAATTTGATAACACTCCAATTATTAACTTCATTACATATGATAGGAACTGCATTATAAACATGGCTTATTAATATTTGCTCAAATTCAAATAAGAAGATGTCTCAGTAAGGTATATGTGGTCTAAAGAGCATATGGACATTGTTCCTACCAGAACTGCAAATTTACGGTTGGAACAGCATGATGACAAGAATTTTAAATTTCATTCTTTGGTTTTGCCTCATTTTCAAAACTGACTTAATGACTTCAGGATAGACTCACACATGAAACATGAAGGCATTAAGATAATGTCTAACCATATCTGCAACAATAACATTTGACACATCAGCCACCCAAGATCAAAGATCTCACTGTCATTCAGTTTGTGCCTGGCTCTACAGGGATCTTTGTTGGCACTTAAAATTTTCACCAGTGCAAAGACTTTGACC
Source organism: Gallinago undulata (assembly GCA_026546715.1). Taxonomy (NCBI): domain Eukaryota; kingdom Metazoa; phylum Chordata; class Aves; order Charadriiformes; family Scolopacidae; genus Gallinago; species Gallinago undulata. Next base: position 10,019,062 of record JAOTQQ010000001.1, on the reverse strand, counting down.
AGTGGCTTGTTTCTGAACACTTCCAGACATGCCCCAGTCTTGCTAATGAGAAGTTGCGAGTTGTTTGGTCCCAGAACTGGGAGGGACATACTGGGTTTATGATGAGCCAGAAATAATGGGAGCAAAAAAAAGGGTATGAAAATGCAGCAGCAGAATTCAGAGGATGCAGTGCAAATGAAAAGAATAGTAATAGCTGCACCAAGCCACTGATTTGGGCTATGCTGTATGGGTACATCTCCGGGCTAAACCATACCTGAATCCACAAATTGGACCTCAAACAAGGGAGTGTTTCCTGAGCATAGTTATCAGATTTGGCTCTGTGTAAAACATGGCTGAAAAAAAGATTTGTTAGGGAAACACATTCTGAAAATACTGGAGGGCTGGATGCAGTTATCTCCCCAGCTGGAGAGATAAGAAGCACCTGCTACCTTAGAAGTGATTTCTATAAACAAGCACATGTTTTATTAGGCTGAGGGGTACTGGAGCTGTTGCGCTTTACCTGAAATAACTACAGTTTGGTCATAACTTGCTGGATGAGGGGCTTAAGTGTCCAGTAGACAAAGAAAAACAGTATATTTCTCTCTGATCCAACAATAACTTGTTTTCATATCCTTAAAACATTCACAAGAGTAGGGACAGGACCTGAGATCTCAACCATCCTTCACAAATGGTGATTAATATTTCCTGAAAAATTTTTGGGAACAGTAATTTGATCCTAATTTCAAAGGGCTCAGGTGGCATTCACGAATTAAGTAAGCATAGGAAAATATTAGAAACAATATGCTGATTGCCAATAACTGTTGAAAATCTATATGTAGTTGGGTACAACTGGATCATACGTTTGTTCAAAAATCCAACCTATCTCTATCTGACCCATCTAAAATTGTGGTATTGAATATATTTTACTTTAGTGAAATACCAGCAATAATTCTACCTTTTAGTTATGCATGGCTGCAATTCCCCTTAGCTGACCAAGCATTAAGAATAATATAGTTCATATCCTTGTAGCTTTAGAGGAAAAATTTTTAGACTCAATCTAAGAAGCAGACAGCTATTGTCACTAGGTGGCATCCTTATGTTAGACAATAACAGAGCAAGAATAAAACTGCACAAGAAGAGGGAAATAAATAACTTCCAATTCATGGTTAATCTGAGTGGAGGTTTCAGTAACATGGCTTCCTACCTCCCAATCAAAATAAACATGACAGATCCATTCAAATAACATTTGTTGGTATTTATGAAGGATTATAGCAAAAGTAAGAATTTTGCTTGTTGGTCTTCCTCAAAGTGTGAATTCAGTTTCTTTTAAGAGTTATATATGAATTAAATGGTACCATAAGTCTGAATAATGATTCTGAAAAGTTTATAGTTTGGCAGCTGGGGATGGTTCAGAAACCTCTGCTGATTCAGAATTGAGTTTAGGGTTTTTTTTGCCCTAGGCAACATTCATTAAAGAATGAATATTGCCTTGTAAAATACCTGCTCATGTTCTAGTGTAAAATACTTACAAGCGAAACGAAAAGTAAGTATAAATTACATAATCAGTTCTACCCAAAACTAATAGAGAGTTTTATTTTTTTAAACACAGAGCTGCTTAAACAACAGAACTTTCCAGTGTCTGAATAATGTTCCAAACAATCTTCACCACTGTAATTAATGAGTTATATTAGCCATAAATCCTCCATTAAGAATTCTGTTGGAAAAGTATTTCAGACTGAGTGTTGTTTTTTGGTTGCTTTTTGGTGGTGGTAGTGGTGGTGTTTTTTTGGTTTCATTTTGTTTTTGTTTTTTTTTTTTATTATGGTGATATGTAATACAAAACACTATGCTTTTATCTTTTCCACGCTGTAGTGAATCTTGGAATATGCATCCATGAAGGGTAAATGATTTGTCACATATTGCTAATGATCAAGATTGACATTTATACATCCAGATGTTCAGAAGTTGGACATGAAGCCTATTCCTCCTGTTTGACATAGATATAAAATGTTAGTATACATAACTAACCTGCTGGTATGGCATTTTACCATATACTGAGGAAGTTATTACTGACTTTATCTGTGAGATCCTCTGGGGAGAAAATGGAAGTTCCAGTCTTGGAAGGATATTGTTCCATTAGAGATATTGTACAGATACAGAAATTAAATCTGATTTTTAACCTTAAGTGTAACTAAACTAAATGTAAGACAAGTACCAAGTGTGAGCAGACAGGTCACCTCACTGAAGGAAAACAGTGAGGCAATACTGACAAGGGTGACTTGCAAAGATCTCAGCACAAGATAATTCTGAGATCTTTTGCACTTTTGACAGAGGATCTTCTCTTTTCCTCTTCAATAGTCTTTTGCACATCCTGTAAATCCATGTTACAAATTTTGAACAGTGCCAGGTTTTTACAGGCGCTGACTAATTCTAGATTTGAGGCAACCTGAGGTGAAGGTTTGAAAAATCCTCTGCGATTTCTTCTGTTTTCTCCTCCATTGAAAAAGCTACCACTGTGTATTAACTCTTTCCTGTTTTGGTTGCAGGGTTTTATACTGCTGCACATCACAATGATAAACCAGTATCTTCCAGTGAAAATCAACTGAGCAATTTCACAGACCTTCAACACTCCCACCTTCTTCCAGTCTAGCCTCAGGTTCACATCTATTTGACATATTAATTGCTAAAATTTAAGTTTTAATACAGCCTGGTTAATCCTGCTGAAACAAGAATATAAACTTTCTTGTTTTCTTATTTAAACAAAAAAAATCCCATGGACCTCAAAACCCAGTTTTAACTCAAGTGATACATACATACTTTTCAGCTAGCATTCTTTTCAAGCAAACAAATACATAAAAGTTCAGTTGGGACCACTTAAAAGATAACTTGGGTTTTTGCCATTTTCTCAGAGGAAAATATTAGCAAAATCAAATAAAAAGTTCTTCTAAAGCAAAGAATTCCTAGACGACGACCCTTAAAGTAAAACAGATTGAAGCATGTGATTTAATTTTAAAAAGCTTAATATATACAAGGAATTTCTATAAATAGTCTGCTTCTACCTTAGAAGTTGGTTTCCTTCATTTCTTATTGACGTGTGTACCTGCTTGAATTTGGAGTGTAATGCAAACATATGCTGTTGTTCATCAGCAGTCCTTTTTGTGTAAAATCCTCATTATATCACTTTCTACAAAGTGGACTAGCTCTGTTATGAGTACAGAAGTAGAACATAATGAGTAGAATGTAAGCAGCATCTCTTGTGCATTTCTTTGACTGCCAACCAGTTATTACTCACATGAAAACTAAAATCAGAATACCAATTCACAATTTTAGCAAGTGATACTTTTCACAGTAGGAAAAAAATATTTAAAGGAAGTAGCTATTGCTTAGCTGATAAACTTCCTCTGCATATCTGCTTTTTCTTTTTGGTAGTTTAGTATTCTGTCTTTTTTTTTTTTTTTTTAAGAGAAAATGTATTTATTTTAGTTCTATACCTAGAGTAAAAAAAGGGATACAAATATATTAAATTGTTTTAAAACTGTAAAACCAGAAAATATTGTTGGAATGGATTCCCTGGCTACAAAAACATGTTAAAATGTAGCTTATGTTTTTCACCAGTTGCTCATGATGTATTGCAGGTAACAAACCATAGACATAAACTAATTTCTGAGCTTTCAGGAGCTAGTGTGGTCTAAGTTAATCAGTGTGCATGATCTGATATCAAAAATAGTTTTGGCTATTAAAAGCAGATGGAAGAGTTCATTAGAAATAGAAGTCTAAAAGTTTTATATGCCACTTATCCAAACACATAGATTTTATACAGCCTGTCCGCCATCCAACATCTATTCTGTTTCCTGATGCAGACAATAAATTGCTAAAACTTAATTGTTCATAAATTGAGGAATTCATCATAAGCTACTTTACCACTGGGTCAGATAACCTGTAATAAAACTTACAACAGCATGGATATTGAGTTTTAAAGCCAAGTCACGAATTATTGTTTTCTTGAAGTGGGTATTTTAACTGATGTGTTGAAATACATGAAGAGATACAGAACAAGAGATTGTCTTTCTTCCTAAATTAAGCTAGCTAAATCTGGTCCTAATTAGTGATGGTGCAAATGATCTTTCAAGATCAAGATTTTTTAAAGCTTTTAAACCTTTATCAGAGATATGTAAAGTTTCCTTGACAGTCTCATATTCACTGCTAGTCAATAGCCATGCTGGTGTAGGTTGTTATGTTAATGTGAGTTGCAGAGTTGGAAGTTGGTTTTGAATTGTTTAGTTAGGAAGAAGAGGATGCTGGGGTATGAAACTCTTTGCTAACAGGTTTGCATAAAATCTTTTCAAGGATGTGCACATTGGCTGAACCTACATGGGAGAGGGGAGGCAGCTCTGGGGTGCAGCCTCCAAGCACATGCTGACTCCATAACAGGAGCAAATTCTACTTTCTAAGGAAACTGGCAGTATGAAGAGGAAGACAACGTCCAAGTGTCGAAGGGAAAACTGGAAGACCAGTCCTGGAGGGTGCATGGTGCAGTTGTCATAACCTGTCATGAGATCATGGCCACCATAAGCTGTAACCAGGGCTCAGCTGAATGAAGGACCATCCCTTCCTTCAGAATGTACTTGGCATTAGAGATCTCAGTCTCATTTTCAAATATCAATTAAAATGTTCGTTAATATTCACTGTGTTTGCATCTATGTCGTCTACTCTTTTCAAATGAACACCTTGAGAAATAAAGGATATACATTCTAGAGTCTAAGGAACAGCACTAATTCTGTTAATTCTGTAAACTGTGTATCCTTGATTAGTAGAAATTAGTAGAATATAGTAGAATACATGGACACAAAAACTTCTATAAGACTTCCTAAGTGTTAGCAGTGTTTAATTCCAATGACATAAAAAGTTTAGAAGCATAGATAAAATACTAAGATACAAAGAATTTGTATTTTTAAAATAATTTAATTTGTATTTTTAAAATAACATTCTATGATCACTTGAAATTATAGAATTCCCAATGAAGGCCTAGAAGAACAGCCTAAAATAGCTTTTTCAGGTCATAATATTTTTGATAAAGGAGTGAAAGTTTGCCTGGTTTTTGGTGTTGCATCAGATCTGATGTATTATTTTCTCCTGTTAGTCTTGCCACATTACAGAATTGTTAGCTTTGTGAGATTGATTTTATTAGTTTTCGTCAGTAGATGTCCAAGACTCTGATCAATATTTATCAGGGAAGGTTCTTATTTAATGCACTTCTCTTTCAGATAAAACTGTGAAGGTCCATAGGACCTCCCATAACTAGGGCACACTAATGAATAGGCCAGAAACACAAGTACTAACCATTAGTCTTGAAGTGCTCAGTGGGACAATCTGGCTTCCATTTAAGCAAATAAAATTCACATTGATCTCACAGTAGGAACATGATCAGGTTAATTTATTTACTTAGTTCTGTCTGAAGAAAGGTTGAGAAGGACTTCAAGATTTGACCATGAGGTTTCAGGCCTACAGCAAATTCCATGGGATGAGTCTTTGTTCCCAGGCTGAGCTAAGACTGGAATCTGTTAAAAACTGTAGAAACAATTTAGAAATAAGGGTGGAAGAAAAGCGTAACAATCTGTGCTTCATGGGTTTGGGGAGGTCAGTCAAAATACAGCAGTCTTTTCAGATTTTTTCATGACTTCTTAACCCACTAACTCTTAAGAATTTCAGCTGTAGTGGTTTGGGTTTTTTTTAATGGGAATGAGCAATATTTTGATGAATTGTTGCAATTTGAAAGATTTGTCATTACTGGTGAAGATTCTTCTTGCAAGTAATTTGTTATTGTAAAGGAATAAATAAATCTGGCATGTAAAAATACATCTGTCACTCATGACCAATACTTGTCATCACCGTGGGGGAGCTATATCATTATAGTTCACAATCAGAGGCTTTAGCTGTCTGAATTTAAGATATGAAGTCAAATGTAAATATCAAAGAGCGCTAAAACCTTCTAATTTTTTATCCCTGAAAATTTGAAAATTTATTTGATCTTTAACCTCTTTTTCTGGCTCTTTATTTTAATGACTATTCATTTTGAATGCTCACTTTTCATCTTATTTATGTTTTCGTAAAACAGAAATCACTGTGTTACTCCCTAAGCGCATCTAGCTTTCACCTTTTACCTGCTGTTCCAGTCTATTTTTAGGCAATGTACTCTAATATTGCCAAGACTGTGTTTACTTGATCTCACAAAATGTTTTCAGGAAAACATTATAGAGGAAAAAAACATATGGTTTGCTATGCTACAACTTCAAAGGTCCCAGCCTTACATATATACTTACCAGCAAGTCACAGAGGAGCACCATCTCATCCCAACTTTCTGGCACTGCAGGACTTTTTTACTGAATTCTATTTTTATAACTGTCTAGTATAAGATCCACTCTTTTAACTGAGAATCTCCAGTTTTGGATAGTTCTGTTAGAAAGTAGCAGTGAAAAAAATCTCTTTTGATCTCAAAATGTATAATTTATATAAAAAATAAATGCTTGATATAAAAAGAAAAGGTAAATTCACATTTTTACCAGATGCTTGTTATTCAGATTATGCCTCAGTAGATGAAAAATGGTAAATTTTGTGCATTAGTCTCAATGGTGCAAAAGACTAAACATATTGCCTTGGTTTGAAAGAAAGCAGGAAATTACTATTTAAAAAATTACACAACAATCAATTACCTCTTCAGGAACGTGTCATATAACATTTACTCCCTTCAGTGAGACACACTTGCTGGAGTTAATGCTGTCTGGGATGTAATATTAATGTGGGCAGCACCATGAGGATTAACTCTGACATATAGAAGATTGCAAGGGAAGACTGACAACGCCTCGGCGTGCTGAAGAAAGAGACTTAGAATGACAGTTTGACAGGACCGTGAAGCTTGTGACATAAAGATCATTACCAATTAAAATGGAGGTGAAGGAAGAACTGGGGTCGAAAGGGCACCTGCCTCGTCCTCTCTCAATTTTGTGCGATTCCAGTTGAAACAGATGATCCTTAAAAAAAAACAAACAACAACACAGAAACCAGTGTAAATGCTACAGGCAAATTAAAATGTTCTTTGAGTTGAACGTTAGATTTGTTATACCTTTGTAATGGATTGAATTCATTAAGGAAAAAACACAATTATAATTGCTCACTGATATACTAGTAAAAATTCTGTGGGTTTCTACAAATCATCCTTGTGTGTACACTGCTGAAAAAGATTCAGTAAAATATGCACTAAAATTTCATTTGTTTCATCTCTGTGGGAGTAGGGAGTGAAGATTCCTCTATCTTTTCTCCAAATTATCTAAACATTAAATAGATATCTAGCCATGGAATGTATTTTCCCTCTTTAAACATTTTTTTCCAGTAGTTGTTAAATATATCATGCTGTGTTATCTACTCTTGGTAGCTTTGAGATGTTTATATCTCTTCTTCATAAAAGTATGTTTAGGAATGTATCTCCAGTTATGATTTTCAGAGCAGATGTGATTTCTGCAGTGGAATTTAACAGAATATCAGTTTAAAAAGAATATTGGCAACTTAGTTTAATTGCCCATATAAGGCTGTAAAGGCTGAGAAAGAATTTACAATTTAAATTTTCATTTGCAGTGCTACATTTGTCCCACCTTTCTCAAAAGACCCTATAAATGTCTGATTAAAATATCAATTGAGAGCACAATATTTTTTAATGTGTATATTAACAAAAAAATCATACCACAAAACATGGGGATGGGGGAGTCAAAGAAAGAGAAAGCTGTGAAAGCTTCATAAAAAAAATATACCACCCAGCCATAAAGTGTGTGGCTGGTAAACATTTCAATAGTCTAGCGTTTCAGTTCTGTGTAACAGTTTTAGTCAGAAGTCTATGGAAATGCAGATTATATCAACATATTCAATAAACATTACTTACCTGTTCAGTAAACTAATCTCAGGTTCACATTGCAAATATACTAAGGCAACTATTTTGTGAGGCATAAAATTGCATGTGACAGGACCCCAAATGCCCCAGAATTTTGAGGAGGATGTATCTCGATCTCTCCCTTACAGCAAACATTCTCAAAGAGGCTCAAGAGGTTTTTTAACCATCAAAACCAGGTTTTATTAGACCTGGCTTTTCAGGTATTTATTAGAATAACTCCTTATTTGAACACACAGAAAAAAAGATTGATATATCCAGACTGGCAAAACAATGTCCTGGCAGTCCTTATTTAAGTATATATAGTCCTTTTAGTCCTTATGTCTTTAGAGCAGGATCTTTTTTCTGCTGTTGATTATCTTAATCTAATTCTGGGGGGTTGTAGCATATGCAGCTCAATCCTTAGAAAGTTTTGCTTTTCAGAGTTAAAGAAACCAGATCATGTGCCTCCTCTCTGCAATGCTGTATTCCCCACTCTCCTTCAGACCACTCACCTATATGTCCACCCATCCCACCCTACAACCTACAAATGTCTCTCTTCCCAAGCAAGTGCAGTTGCCCCCAAAGCAAAACTAATGCACTCTTCTCTTTAGGTAGCTCCACTCATGACAGCTATGCCCTCCTGAAACAAATCATAATGAGAAGGAGCAAAGAAGCAGAAGATATACTGACCATTGCATGGGATGGAAAACTGGTAAGATAATAATTAATTTTTATAAGGATGGAAAGAAAAAAATATATATACATAAAGTGGGAAAGTTGTAGAGCTTTTAGTTCCCACTCATTGATGAATAATTAAATATTCCTATGCATTTCATTTAAAACAAATAATCTTGAATTTGTCACAAGCCCCTGCCCTTCAATGCATTATTCACTCTTTAATTCCCAGATCAGCCAAGCTGATGTACCAAACTTTCATTCCTGTCTGTCTAAATAGTACATTCCATTTTGCTGCAACTTTTGATCAAAAACTAAGGTTCCCATTAGTTAGAGAGTTTCCATAAAAATGGGATGTAACCCAGAATGCAGTTCTGGAAAAATAAGACATCTGTTTCCTGTCTACTTGAAGTGAAAAAAAGCCACATCAAAATAAAAATAGCAAGCAATAAACACAAAAAATTTAAGTCATGGTCCTAAAACCCAAGAGATAACAAGACATTCAGAAGCTCGTGTGTTGGCCTAACCCTGGCACATTAGTGCTGATGCTGCTGATGCAGCAGAAAATAATCATCCTGGGTAGAGACCGGTAGTGCATTATTATTATTTTCTGCTGTATCAGCTTCAATTGCACATCAGTAGTAACAATTTCCCCTCTGTTTTTGGGTAAATGTCAAACAATGAAGAAATATTTCTCTGTGTGTGGAAATACTTTTCAAACATCACATACCAGGTGTTTTTCAAAACTAAATACCATAAAAATTTGGGTGAATAGTAGAAAAAGAGAGTGTCAGGAGGGCCTGGGAAGGGAAAGAAAAACCTTGAGAAACTGTGCAAAAGGCCTAGCAAGCATAATGTTAATAGGATATGTTGTGACGGTAATGTTTCTAAAAACAATCTGATTGTCTGATGTTATATATTCTCTAATCTGGTATTAAAAATAAAGTTATCAATGAAACAATTTCTCTTCTGAGACCTCAGCTAAATTATTTGTCAATGTATCTATTAAATAAATAAATAAACCCACTATTTTTAGAGCAAAAGATGCAGAAGTAAGCGGGGAGATAAACTAAGAGTTAAAATTGGAAAGATTTTTCTGGTCTTAACAATTTTTGTTCACTTTTACCCCCAATAAAATAAAAATGGACTTGTCTAGAAGGGGAAAAGTAACATTTTTTTAACTTATTACAGCAAAAAAATATACTCAGGTGAAGTAATCCGTGGAAACAAAATTATTTTGAAACAATACTTGAAGAAGTTGTATTTTCCATACTTCCTGGTTTGCAGTGTATGGCTTGTATTTCATCCTAAATAAGGAACAGAAAGTGAAATTTTTGTGCTGTAAAGCAAGACATGATCCTACCAGGGCATCATAAACCACCATAAACCATCATATTCAGGTCTCCTCACAGTAAAATCCCACTGATATTCAAACCAGGGAGACTTGGTTGGTACAGGAGTTTTCCAGGTGATGTGGAAGGATATTGTATCATTGCATACCAAATTACAGTAGCACAATTAAAAAGCTACTAATGTAGCTACTCATTCTCCTAAGAATCAGAATGGAATCAATGATAAAAATAAACCCATCTCTTTTAGAATTTATGCCATGAATGTGTTTGAAACTAAATAATTATCATAACCATATATATAACTATACCTATGTAATGTCAGGAAGTATGCAAAATGTCCTTTCATTATCTACATTTTAACAGCTGCAATTTCTGAATATGGATTGTAGCTTAAATATACAACCTAATGCTAGCACTGAAGGCAGACAAAAATTTCAGAGCAACTTGGAGAAGTTACTAAGTGGATCTCACCAGGTCTGATATAAAGCAGGATGTGTATCATAAATGCTTGCAGATGCATGTAACTGTCTGAAGAGTCACTGAAAATGTAAGCAATGACTCCCACAAGAGAGATTTTCCACCTTCATGTTTTAGGACAGAATACCAAATATTCCATGGTTGCAATAAGTTATTCCCATCAGCAACTGGAGATCAGGTATTAGATGTGTCAGCTTTCACAGGATGCCAGTTTAAATGAAATAAGCGTTACACATTAATAATCAGCTTTGAAGGCTAATAACATAATTCTAACCCTCCTTGCTGCTTGTGACATTGGAATCTCTTTAAAAATGTCAGAAGAAAACTGACAGTTTCCTCTCAGATTATCCAACACAGCTATTGAACACTGAAATTTGTTTTACAGGCGCTCTTCAGTGGTTAGGGTAAAAATTATTCAAAAACACATATGGAGGACTGGGAGTGGAATTAAAAATTTCTACATCTAGTTTGGGAAAAGAAATGGAGCTCTGAGTTTGATTTATGATATCTATGACTTAGGAAATGTAATACACTTTCAACTACTTTTAAAATAATAACATTGTTTAAAAAGAAATAGAAGATATTTCCAAGGACATCAAGCATTTTGCCATTAACTTGATATGAATTGATAATTCTAGACAAAGAATAATGTAGGGTATAAATAATAATGAAAGAAAAGGTCAATCAGAGCCATTAAAATTTAAAGGCTGCATTTAACTTTTGTTACAGAAAATTGCTTTCTCTAATGCCAAGTCCTGCTTTGCTCTGGTTCAAGACAGCATTTATGCATGTGATTAATTCAAAACATATGCTTACTTCCATTCCTATTCAGCAAGGTACCTAAGACTATTCTCAATGTTAATACAATGGTTGTATCTTTTCATTAAATCAGAGACTTAAAAATATAGAACCTTTGGTTGGGTTTTCCTAAAATATTATTTTTAGGAGAAAAAATATTTTTATTTTCTGTAGGGGAATTTTTTTTCACTTGCAATTTTTATTTTCCAGGTAACAAAAAAAATAGAATGTGTCATACGGTATTTTTTAAAAAAGAAGTTTAAACCATTTGAAACCTTTAAATACATACTTAACTGTGTATGCGTGTCCTCCAACAGTATAGCCAAGGTCTACTCTTCAGGAAATCTATGCTTTTCTGTGGTTGGTCTGTTTTTTGGGTGCTATTTGGAGTTTTGTGTTTGGTGGGGTTTTTTTAGGATGTCCATGTTACATATATTGCAGGATAGTAAATCATATTTAGAGTATTGTGGGGTGCCATGGAAATGAATGCAACTTAGGAAATCTCCAAGAAGAAACAGAATTTATGCTGTAGAAAATAAAATTTCAAATTATTTAACATAGTAGGTGTGCTATTTTTAAGAAAAGAATAATTTATTACCGTATGTACTTTCCCATTTATACATATAATTTTAAGTCTGGTTTAATCTTATCATCACATGTTTAGTCTGGCATTTTGCACATCCCTATGCACCCATGTATACAGCCCAACATGAAGAACCATTTCAAAATGAACAAAACACAGGATTTGTAGATCATTTCACTGATGTAATTGGATTTTTTTTTCTCATGTGAGAGACTGAATATTGAGTGAATACAGAGAAATTTAAGACTACAATAGAAAGTGAATTGCTATGCACAGAATTAACTTAATCTTGACTTCCCTTCTCTTTTACACTATGTTTTAGTATAAATTCACGATACTTTTTGGAAATATTCTTTTGTTCTGTATAGTCTCAAAATATTTTTTTCACTTTTCTTCTTTCTTGTATGCTCATTTTTATTTTGACACTGAAAGACACACTGAATACACTATGCAGAGGCTTCTTTTAGGAAGGATGAACCTTGGCTTCCCCATAAAAAAAAATAATCTGAAAAATCACAGAACATGTCTGTAAAGCAGTAGAAAATATAATTCAAATATAAGTCTCCAAAATTAACTCTCAACTCCATGACCTGTCTTAATCTGTACAGTTGCTTTATCAGTAAGATGTGGTAAACGAGATATACAGTAGAATACTTTGTCTTTGCATAACAAAAGCAGGCCTGAAAAGGTGTCTCACATCATATATAAAAGGCATATCATCTGCCTTTTGTATTTAATCAGAGCAAATTTTGGTGGTAAGAAAAATGTGTATTAACAGTATCTGAATACACTAGTCCCAAATGTTAGGTAAGTGATTAATTATAGAATCATAGAATGGTCTGGTCCGGAAGAGACTTCCAAAGGTCTTCTAGTCTGACCTCCCTGCAGTCACAGGGACACTCCCAACTAGACCAGGTTGCCCAGGGCCTAGTCAAGCCTCACCTTGAATGTCTCCAGGGAAGGGGCCTCAACCACCTCCCTGGGCAACCTGTTCCAGTGCTCCACCACCCTCATAGTAAAGAACTTGTTTCTAATATCCAATCTAAATCTGCTTTTCTTCAGTTTAAACCCATTGTCCCTCGTCCTGTCACTGCAGGCCTTTGTAAAGAGACTCTCCCCAGCCTTCCTGTAGCCCCCCTCAGGTACTGGAAGGCCGCTATTAGGTCTCTCCGGAGCCTCCTCTTCTCCAGGCTGAACAACCCCAGCTCCCTCAGCCTATAAATCCAACTAGCTCATTCAAGAAATTAGAATCAATAGAAAAATAATCAATACCATGGAGTTTATATAAAGGATGTTGTATATAAAGGATGATCCTATAAAGGATCTAGTCCAACCAATAAAAAAAAAACCCAAAACAAAACAACAAAATAAACCACACACCACCACATTCACATCACACAAAACACCACCCAACACTAATCCATATCCTCGAGCACCATGTCAACTCGTCTCTTGAATACCTCCATGGATG
>JAOTQQ010000001.1:9951053-10001134 GCA_026546715.1 Gallinago undulata | reverse complement strand
CCCAGTTTGGTATCATCAGCGAATTTGCTGAGGATACACTCCGTCCCCTCATCCAGGTCACTGATGAATATGTTGAATATGTAGATGATGTAATGAATCTCTCTGGTAAAAATTTCTGTGACATTGTGTTTCTTACTTGGCAGTACTTCATATATATGAGCACTTGGTATTGGTTTAGACATCACCCAGCTTAATGACTAGTGTCACATGAATTGTCGATACAGAAGACTGCAATAAATAGGCAATTTCATAGGATTTAGAATTACATATACAATTCCATAAACAGATTGAGTTGAAAAACCTCCTATGATTTAGTGGATGACATTCTAACTGGGGGCTTTTTATCCATGAAGAGGGGCAATGTGTCTCTGAGTGAATATTTTCAGGCCAAGAATTTGTCACACATTCTATCTAATGAAGGATTGACCAACACCCACTTTTGGTCAGTGAAACCAGATGTTCCTCCTCCTTAATCCTCTGCAAACTGAGAGCGGAGATGAAGTAATAGGAAAAAGCATGGAGAGGGAGTAATTGGGTAAATCATTGTTTGTTGTGATTACAAAAAGAGACGTCAGAAGCAATATCCTAAAATAATAGATATAAATATGTATACATTTTTTTTCATAACAAAGCAGAAAGAATGATGACATTACCGAATGCTGGTCAAGAAAAGAAAAAAAAAAAAAAGTCACATGAAAATTAAACTGAGATATGACTGGAACATTATGTCTTAAAATTCCATGTCAATTTGCATCATTTTTTAAATCGAGAGCTGAGGACATCATGTTGCCTACATTTATTTGGAGGAGACAAGCAAATATAGCACTTACTGATTTTTATTTGAAAGCAATTTGAAAGCAACAGTTGAACTTTATCCTGTTTTTGCTTAGAATCAGAATATGTAGAAAAAGAAGCACCACTGCCCACATCCAAAGAATTATTAAGGACAACATATGCTAGAAAGAAGAAATTCCAACTTGACTGAACTGTCCTCCAAGCAAATACACATGCTGCTTAGCTAAAAGTAATTCTTCTCTAGCAAGCCTTAAAGACTTAGAATTTAGAGCTGCTGTTCTACTGTTCCATGATGAGGTGAATCTCATCTGGCTAGCTGAAGAGGAAATAGTGTCATAAGGAATGCATCAGATTAGGAGCACTTAAGAAAGACTCTCAGAAACTACCAGTGCATTTTGTAGAAATGGTGACTTAGTCCATCAGCCTTCTGAGATGGAGAAATACATCAGTAGGCAGTTAACTGGCTTAGATAAGACATTGAAAAAAGTACTTTGCCAGCTCAGTGTACATATGAAAAACTCACAGTGTGTTCTGGAAGAAAAATCCTTCATTCACTGTCTTTTCCCACAACTTTAATTACCTCAACAGGTTTTGTCATGCAGAGATGCTTTCCTCTCCAGAAATCAGGTCTATCTTGTCACCATATAGTGTGCAAAACCTTAGGATATTATATCTGCATATTGTTTTCTTTAGGAATTTCCACTCATTTTGCAGGTTCTATGGATGCAGAGTAATCTCTTTAGCCATATTTGGTGGAACTCCCATCTGGAATTGTTAAAGGTGCTTTGTGTGTTAGCTATTAAGACAGTTTGGATCATAGGAAGGTCTCTGGAGCACTCGTAAAACCTGTTCGTCTGCTAAATAGGTAACTCATTAAAATAAAATCAATGTCTGACTCCAGATAGCTCATCTGATTTATCTAAGTTTGTCATAATTCACCTATGGTATTTTGAGCTAGATAGAACAGTAGTGTAGTACTGTTCTACTAGCAGCTAGATGAGAAGAAACATAGATCGAGACAGAAAGGGCTACTTCCAGTATTCATCTTCTACTACCAAAACTGAATTTATGTCAATGCAAAAGGAAGAGACTGGATGCAGATGTTTTTTTGTTTGGTTGGTTTTTTATTTGGTTGGAATTTTCCCCTGTTGGTATGAAAGGCAACAGGAATGCCAAATGTTGATTTGGTGAGAATGGAGACAGAGTGATTTTTTTTCTGCACTTTTCTTCATCTCCTATATTTGGTTGAGGACTTATATTTGTTCTCACAGAGCACATGGGAAGGATGCATATTCAATTAAACATGGTTGGGGTTGAGGGTCTCTGACCCTTGCTTTCTTCAGAAAAAAAGAAAAAATATTGATTTTAATGAAATGGGCTCTCTTTCATTTCTGGATGACAGACAAATAGAAACTAGAGGAAACCAGTCTTTTCTGACCTAAAGAGATTTTTGACATTTGGAACCATTTCAAGAAGTCAGTGATAATGAATTCACTTACTGGCTAGCAATTAACTTGCTTATGTTTTTTGGACAAGATTTTGTAATGTGTTCTTTTGCGAGCACCAATAGCAGTTCCGTCTGCAAAGTCAGCACTCTTATTTTTTTCAATTTGCAATTTATTTCTAAATGGCAGAAAAATGCTGGGTGATTTGATGAAATGTTTAAATTTGCGGAAGCAATATTCATCAACTTCAAAAAGTAATTAGAAATGAGAGAAAAAGATAAAAAGCTGCATGTTGCTGTCAGTGACTATACTTGTATACTTTTAGAAAGGTAATATCTGACAACAGCTTTACTAAAGTGAACAGTCTGGAATTCCAAAGCAACATCAATTAAATCAACATTAAAATAGAAGGACTGCATTAAACTATTATACATTTAATCTTTCAAATGAATATATAATGTATCATAGAATTTAAAAAAAAATTATTTAGAAAAATATATCTGGTTGGATACTGGTGGCGCAACACAAGTTTGAGGTAGAATTCAATAAATCCAACATTTATTGCTTATTGGTTTATATGATCAACATATTCAAATAAAATTATTTATATTAAGACAAAATACAAGCTATCATCGAATTTCTATAAACAATGAAAAGCATGAAATGAGCGTTTAAACATGTATAATGGGTACAATTTGATTGTGAAAGATTTCAAAGCACATTTTAATTACTACATCGTGTTAGATCATTATTTCTAGAGACTGGCTAGCAGAATGGACAACTTTACTCTGTTTTTTGAGAAACGTAGATGTTCTGACTTTCAGTAAATTCCAAAGAGCAATGATCTGCCAATGAAGCAATCAAATTCTGCCTACTTTTGGAGATAAAAATCTAATTTTTGCTTCACTATTTGTTGAAATGAGCTTAATGTTCTGCAAGACAAAAACAGCTCAAACCTGGTTTTGATAAGAAAGTATGAATTTGTAGTTGCATAAGAATGTGAGACTTTATACAGGAGGCAGAATGCTCCTTTTCATAAGCTGGATTGCACTTCAGAAAAACATGCTAAATACTAGATGAGGATGCCAAACAATATGATTATGATCATGGATTTGGTATATTCTTACTGTTCAAAGGAGAAACAGTAATGAATTGTTATCTTCAAATGGCTATTCAGAAATGTATGACTTGATGTAAACTTTTCATTGCTGCAAGACAGCAATGAAATAAATTTTTCTGCAATATGGGACTAGTGAGCACCAAGAACAAGAGCCACAACTGGATATTTTGTTTTACCAGATTGTTTATCTGTGACCTTCTCAGTAAATTGTGAGAGAGAAGGTTGTAGAAAATACAGTTCTGCTATTCTATCATGTTCTTAAATGTCTATATCTCTAATTTGTATTTGTATGCAGTTTTTAATTTAAGAGGGTTTCATCTCCACCATCAGCTCAGGAAACTTATGATTCAGGTCCCTTAAGATCAAGTTTTCCTCTGTGTTGGTACCAATGACTAATAGTTATAAATGGAAGAGTGAATCTAGCTTCATATACTGTTATGTAGGTATCAAGATATACAGAAGTCTGCTGTAAGGGCTTCCTTTTTACCTCCCACCCTTTATACCTCAAATGCATATAAGCTTCAAAAACACTTTGTGCTTCTTAAGAGATTCTGTTCAGAAGCAACATTTTTTGCAGAACAAAGTTAGATTTTACTTATATTGAAGTTCACTAGTTTTAATAAAAAATGTCAACAATATCTATGATATGTTCCTTTCAGTCAGCTGCCTATTATGAACTGCATTTGACTGCATATAACTGCATAGTATAAACCAGCATTTACCCCTCAAATCCAAATCTGAGTTTTACTAGTTTTTAATGAAGGTGTTTGAGTCTACTTAGAAAGGGGATAGTACCATTATATTTTTAAGACTGTTTCATTTGTTACTCTTCTCTCCACGACAGTCAGATAATGAGAAAGAGGCAAGAGGCCTGAAGTGGCGGAAATAGGGGGACAGTAATCAGAAATCATCGGTTTGGGATACTCTGACCAAACAAAGAGATCTGCAAACAGAGACTGAACTGCAATTTTCTGAGGAAGGATCTTGTCTCTTCATTTCCTGCAGTTACATGATGTCCCTATTAGTCAAAGAAAGCAAGTTTGAATTTGCCCACTCAATCACATGCCGCGTGTTATTTTTAACCTACCATACACATGGCACCTGTCTTTTTTAATCCTGATCATCAGCTTTTCAGATAATGGGAACTAATATAGCTACTTATTAGTGCAGCAAATATACTTCCTGTTGTTCTACACAAACAGAGAAATGGCAATTTTCCCATGACTTCAGTGTGGGTAAAATTTTAGAACTTCAGTTTGACAAGAGAGAATAATAAACAAAAAGGGAAGGAAGGACAGTGATATATAAGGGGAGAACCATAGACCACACATTCTTATATACAAGTCTTGTTTCTCATTTTTTGTTTGGTTGGTTTCTATTTTTTTGGCCTGTTGCTTATGCTTTCTTAAACAGTGTATCTAAATATACAGACATTGCTTCCTTTAAACTGTACCAGGAAGTCTGACAGGAGGTTCATGAGAGGAGTGAAGATGACTTGCAAAGCTGCCTTATTTTAAAATTGCTTATTATCTAGTTCATTCCTCAGTTTCAGATGGCACCATACTTCTACAATTCAAATAACTTCAAATTTAAGTGCTGTGCTGGGGTCTTAACTTCTGAGATGCTTCTGATTTTAACATCAGTTGGAGGTGCACAGTATAGATTGGGTCCTGGAGATTGTTTCCAGTGATGTGGTTCTAGTCACTCATAGTGAATTCCTCTAGTCACAAACTAAATTTTAGACCAGCATTACATTTCACCTGGGAAAAATATCTCTTGTATGGTTTGTATGAGAACTCTGAGTCCTTGAATTTAAATATTTATTTTTAACCACACAGGTTTTTTTGACATCCAGACCAAAAGAGTCACTACTGTAAAACAAATTTCTTACCTCTGATGGATGTCCAGCTCTAACAAAAGTACAGAGAGGATCAAAAGCTCCTGTTCCACATGCCAGAAGATGTGTTCTGTTGTACCGGTGAAGGACACGGATGTAATTTGCACATTCATCCTAGTTTATATAAAACATAAACATAGAATAATATTAACATTCTTTTTTAAATATTTTTTTTAAAATTGTCTTAGGTGCCCTTAGGTGATATTCTGCATATTGAAACTTTCTATTCCACAAAATACAATGCCTTAGTTTTCCCACTTCATTCTATACCTCAGTGCCACCAATTTCATGGATGGACACTTTTGACATGAAAAAAGTTTAGAGCACTCATTTATCACAATTTATTTTAGATGCTTAATCAGTTTGCACTTATTAAGGTATAAAACACATTTTTGTGCTTCCTTAAGCTCAGAGATATTCTGCAAATCTAAATATTTGGTTTACTATTAGATGCATTATACACATTAGACTCAGCGTGAGGTGTAAATAATTAGTAAATGGTTCCCCTCTCAGGTTAAAAAAACTTTAGATGAAGCAAAAGAACATATTTTTTTCTTACATTTTGTTCATAGGACCACTGCACCATTAATTTCTTGTGTAATTAATTGCTAATCAATATCTGTTTTTTATTGTATAGCCTCATGCTTTATCTGCTCTCGATTGTTCAAACAATACTTTGGAGAAGAAATGGCTCATTTTCCCCAGGGCAATACTCTGGAACTCATTAGTGTATTTGCAGCTTCATAAATATTACAATTAAAAAATTTTCAAACATCCCTTTGAGATGTGCAGTCATTATCCTTCCCATGCTAAACCTGAAATGGAGACAGTGAGATAAAAGTATCCATTGATTTTGGGACCCCTGGGACTCAGTTTTACAGATTTCTATGCGTGGAGCAAAATTCCTTTTCATTTCCATTTTTTGCTCAATATTTCTGCAACTCAGACCCTGGGTTTTAAGATAGTCACAGCAAGTTTAAGACGGCAATTATACTGTCTTAGCTAAGTCTTAGCTAAGTGTAGCTGTGCTAAAGTTTAGATATGTAATTAATGCTATTCTCCTAGGATTTTTCAATAGTCAATGAAGAAGTCCAGACCTCTCCAAAAGGCAATTAATTCTATCCTAAAATGAATGTGTAAAACAGAGTGGAAGAATTTCCTTTTTGAAAATTTGCTGTTCTATGCTGATGACTACTCTCGTTTTCAGACTGCTGTATTTATATGAGAAAAATCCTGGGTATTATTAACCATCTGTGAGAATGTCACAGAGAATGAGTCTGCAGCAGGGCTATGGTCAGAATTCAGCTCCTGAAAATACACATTGAGTTCAAAACTAAGAAACTATCTTTCTCCTTTCTTCAGGACCTTGTGTTATTCAGTGCAAGTCTCCAAACTGCTCCAACAAATAAATAAGGAAAATTTCTCCATCCTCATGGTCTCTCACTTGGACAAAATTTTTCAGACCCGCTGAATAAAACAAACATGCTGCTTGAATTGTCAGGCAAATTGAGAGAAGACTGACTTGAGATTATTAGGATGTGATCCTCTATACATGGATCAGCACACTCAGATGTGTCCACTTTGTATGTGTATCTCATAAATATTTGCTAAGTGGTGGTGGTAGAGTGGTAATACATAGGAATTTTATGATGCTTTGCAGTTTTTAAATAGATGCTTTGCTGTGCACTGCTGCTGTTCCTCATTCTCCCTCCCCTCCAAGTATGACCTTCCTGACTTATCCCCTCTGTTCTTTCTCAGTGGTGGTCTGTTCTTTACTCCATGGTTTCATTTTTTTATCCACATATGCCTGCAGGTCTTGATCTTCCTCTCAAAAGCACTGTGGAGGAAAAGAGATCTTGGGTATTTTTTAAAAATGGGCAAAAATTACACATTTTTTCTCTTGTGTGCCGTCACAGAAATGCCTGAACATTTCTGCAGAAAAAAAAAAAACAGGATGAGGCAGATACCAAATATAGAAAAAAGTCATTCCAAATGACTAGATTTATAATTTATAAACAAATGAAAAAGGTGGTATTCTGGGAAGTTTCTGGCAACTAGGCATTGCTGCTGGCCCAACTAATAATATCCTGTACACATAACAAGGAAGAGATGCATCAGGCAAGGGAACAGTAAAATACTTTTTCTTTCTACTATATTAATTAATTAAATGTTGTGGTTGTCTTTAGGAGGCTCCATAGACATATTAACAGATGCATGGAATTTTATTCATCTGAAACCTCTCAGTGTAAAGCAGTTAGTCATCACTACAGAATTTGATTTCTATATCTGAATGATTTCCAGTTCTGACAAAATAAATGTGAGGATCAAAAGCTCTCAAACCACAGGCCCACAGGTGTGTTTCCTGGCACACTGGATGAGAGCAGAAGGATTTTTTTCCTTGGCTTGATCCAGATCACAAAATGTGGCCTGAGTTTAGGATGATGCACACGTTGTTAAGATAAGGCTTTTCTAACTGTCCTATCAAGTCTCTTACATGGTCTCTGAAACTGTGTTTATGACTACAGTACTTGCAGTTTTACTGTTACAAGATGAACTGATAACTTTTAAAGATTGTAAAAGCTTGTAAAAGTGGCCTGTTCTGTTATATAGAAAGAGGTAGCAGAAAACACGTGAAGTACTTCAACACTGGGACATTTATTACAATAATTTCAGTTCTACCAGATATTAATTATGCACTGACTAAAAAATCTTTTGCAAAGGAAAATAAATAAAGAAATAACGTGGAAATAAGGAAAAAGGTTTCAAAGAGCACCTATAAGTAATTTTTTTCTGAGACTTTATGGTATGGAATATAGCATTCAGAACTTAGATATAGCAAAGCGTTGATTTTAAGACGTAATGCCATTAGGCCCATAGTAGTTTATGGCTACAAAAAATGAAGGTGAAAAGAAAAATAATAGGAAAGTTTTTGATTCTAATTTAGATTCCTTTCAGGTTGAGCAATTTAGCTTACTGAATACTGAGCATGCTAATGAAAGTTTCTAAGGGTTTCCCTGGAATTAATTAGTCTTATTTACATAGTCCTACACATAATTATGTCTCATGTGAGGATCAGAATATTGCTTGGTATTGTTTGGTATTACAATATTTCCAGCTTTTACAACTTTAACATATTTTTTCTTGAAGAGTCCAGTTCTGGAATCTTATGATTATTTAAAAATTCTGTGGTTATCTTTTAAAAACAATAGTCACCTAACTTTCACAGTACAGAGAGATGTAAGAAACATACAAGGTTCTTTAAATGATCAAATTCATTACAATGCAAATTTAAAGACTCATAATGACAAACTGGATTGTAAAAGATTTTGAATATTAGGAATGTTGTGAGTTTGAAGGGGATACCTTTAAATTATGTTGGAACAACAGTATTTATTTCCATACTTGTTTAACACAAAGAATATTATCAAAATACCAGAAAATAAATCCCATCATGTAGCGCTGAAGGAAAGATGACAGAGCTTTAAGTTTAATAACAGCCTATGCTGAGAGGTAGTATTAAATAAAACTCAAAGAATTTATGTTTTGGATTTACTTAATATGACCTCAAATTTTGGATAACGTAGTAAAACATCATTTTCAACCAAAGCCACCTGAAATTCTCAATGGTACAAAAGTATCTAGAAAAATGCAATGAACTTTTACGATACCTCAAAAGGATCAGTTCTAGGCCAGGTGTATGTGAGAGTAAAGCATCATGGGTTTTATTATTATTATTGTTGTTATTATTATTACTATTATTTTCCAATTTGGTTCACCGATTCCCTTGATGTGGAAAGTTCTCATGCTTTTACTTCAACAGGAATCTTTATAGCTTCCTAATCTTCACTGGGAATATGCTGTGGTTATCATCAAGGCTGTCTGTTTGCTGTGTTTGTGTGGGAAAACTGTGCATGTGTCCTTCTATGTCCTCCATTCCTGTCACTGTTGCTGTAAAACTATCATCGTTTTCAAATCCTTTGCTAGATTGCGAGCTCTCTCAGCCGTGGAATTTATTAGGTGGTGTACTTGCTGTGTGTTTATGAGGTGCAGATAATGAGCTTGG
This sequence comes from Gallinago undulata, assembly GCA_026546715.1. NCBI lineage: Eukaryota > Metazoa > Chordata > Aves > Charadriiformes > Scolopacidae > Gallinago > Gallinago undulata. The sequence goes on along the minus strand of JAOTQQ010000001.1, from coordinate 9,991,814 downwards.
TGCACTGCTAAATTAAAGAGAGCTCCCATCCAGAAGAACTTTCATCCTATGGTGCCAATGATATCAGCTGCTGTATGTCAGGGAGCTTTCAGGTCTTTCCCCGAGAACCGATTACAGTCAAAGCACTGGATCACAAGAATAGAACAGCTTTGGGGCTCATTAAAACAGAATATTTTTATTAATATACAAAAGACCCTATAGGGCAAACAATTTAGAGCATATTTTATAATTACCAATAATTTAACTGTTTTTTTGAAATTATTCTAGAGACTGTGAATTTTAAAGACAAATTAGAATGTGAAAAAGTTTGAATAGAGAAGGTATCCTATGCATATGAAAAGAAAGGGAACAGAAATGGGAAAGGAGAATTATTAAGGCACTTTCTTTGATATCAACAGAAAAAAGAATTAGGAGAAAGTTCAGATGATCAAAAGTGTTCGTTGCCTGTTTATGAGTTGGTTTGAAAAGCAATTAAACTAATAATTCTGTGTGTTCACAGTAGTTACACGTTTTTAAGCTGCAACACTTAGAGGTCTACACTGTGATCTCTCTGAAGTTTAGGGATGCCTGAATCTTTGTTTTGGATCAGACACTAGTATAATTAAAGCATATTTGATTTGTAATTAATGATACTTACAGCATCTCTTCCCTTAATTATGCATTCTTCTGCCTGCAGAGGTGTACTAGGCCAATGGATCTGAGGAAAAAACAAAATAAAACAAAACAAAACCAACATAAAAATAATTTAATGAGCAGTCTGATCATGTCAATCCAGCTTCTCCATTATTTTTCATGTGAAAGACTCATGGAACAGAATTATAAAATCATAGAACAGCCCAGGTTGGAAGGAACCTCAAAAGATCATGTGGTACAACATTTCATGGGAAATGGAGCCCAGATGAGATTATCTAGCACTCTGTCGTATCACATCTTCAAAACCTCCAGTGATGAAGACTCTGCCACATCCCTGGGGAGGTTGTTTCAGTGACTGAATAAAATTTCTTTAGTATCTCTTGGTATCTTCTTAGAACTTTTAAAAGTGAAAACATTGCATCTTATCTTCTCCATGTGACTCCTTGTGAAGAGAGAACCTCTGTCCAATTTGTGGTTGTCCTTTAAGTACTGGACTACTGTGATGAGCTCCCCCTGAGCCTTCTCCAGCGAGTAAAGATCTAAGTTCTTCAGTCTCTCCTCAAAGGTCAGGTTCTTCAGCCCTTTGATCATGTTTGTGACCCTCCTTTGGATCCCCTACAGTCCTTCCACATCTTTCTTGACTTGTGGCGATCAGAACTGGACACAGAACTCCACGTGAGGCCTGACAAGCACTGAGTAGAGTGGCATGATCACAGCTCTGTCTCTGCTAGTAATGCCCCTGCAGACGCAATCCAGGATCCAATTTGCCTTCTGTGCTGCCGCAGCATGCTGCTGACTTGATGTTGACCAGGACCCCCAGGTCCCTCTTGCATGGCTGCTCCCCAGCCACACAGATCCCAGCCTGTACTGGGCACAGGACCTTGCACTTGTCTTTATACTTGACTCATCATACTGTATATACACTTTTAATTGTATGTTATAAAGTTAAATCAAGTTTCTGTTATCATTTGAACAGTTGTCAAGTAAAATATTCCAGTTTTATTTTTAAATATCTATAAAAGTTTACAATAAGTTAAAAAATATTTTCGTCGATACATAACTGTTTTGCTTAGGGTAACTCAGCAAATACTAGCCAACAGCACTTAAAGGAAGTTAATGTATTGAACATTTTATGTGAATTCAATAGAAACGTCTCAGCTAAATTGTTAGTAACTTTCAACACAATTAAAATTTTGAACTACTGACTCCCTGCTCAAAGTGACACTTAGGAAAGAAACTCTTTTACAGTGAAGTTAATGAGGGTCAGTAATTAACCTCATGGGAGTAAGATCAGCTCTTCACAGTCAGTTACTAGAAAAGAAGCCAAATTACACAGCGAGATTCTTTTCAGTTACCTACTGTATAAAATATATGCTTCATTCCAGATGCGTGTTTTGTTTGGATGAAAACAATGTTTAAAAATGACTGAGTAGAGTGGAATGATTACTTCATTTCTTAAAACTTTTAAAAGTGAAAACAAAAACATGTTCACTTCAGTGATATCAGGCTTGGCTGAAGCAAGTAAGTATCAAAGAATGGATGTCATCATTAAGACATTCTTCTCAATAGTCCAATCAAAAATTATGATTCTATCTGGAAAACATTTTAAAATTACATCCTTCTTCTCCTAGGCTTTTTTGTAATGGAATTAACTTAGTTTTCTTGAAATAATTCTAGCCCAAGAAAATCTGGTGATAAATTGTAAGAAAAGTAAATTAGAAAAAAAAGTGGGGATAAATTATAAGCCCTGGAGATCTAGTGCTTAAAAGCAAGAGGTCAGCTATTTCCTTTTCAACTTCAGCAGCCTGCCAGTGTTTAGGCCTCATTGCCCAAATCAGGCCACCTAAGTTCAGACACCATCTAAATCCTGCAAGGAACCTAAAATTAATCCAAACATTTGTTTTCAGTCAGATGGTTTTACATCTTGCATCCTCTGTGTAGGATTAGAACCAACTCCTATCTAGGCTCTGTATTGCTGCCGTGTAGTCTGGGGAGGTACCTGATCTCTGCTGAACTCCCATGAGGGCTCTCATCCAGTCACCCTGGTCAGACCGTTCCTGGTTCATTCAGTGCAAAACTTGGAGTCCACAGTCATTCGCTTTACTCGCTGGTCAAGGACTGAACAGGCAATTAAAGCCTAGAAGTTAGGAGATATGAAGTCTAGCATTTCCCAGCTTCCACTTCCCAAAGAAATGTTCTAGCTAGCAGAATAAAATAGGGCCTTTTGCCCACATCAGCTGCAGATGGCTGTTAGGAACAGAGAAACCCACACAGAGGGAATAAAGCACTTGACTCTGCAACCTAATATTAAATGCACTCAGTGTAGGTGATTATTTTTGTATTTGGATACTTAGTCCCAGTGCTATTGAAAACATTTTATATGTGCATATTCCACTTAAGACATACTGAATTAAATGCATTCACAGAATTAAGAGAAAAAAGTCAAAGAGGTAACCCAATGCCCGCACTTTGTCTGGCATATTGAAAACCAGCTGCAGTGCAAGCAACAAGAATTTAATCCTTTGTAAAGAATCACAGAATGAACCATAGAATCATAGAATGGTTTGAGTTGGAAAGGACTGTCAAAGATCATCTAGTTCAAATCCCCCTGCCACGGGCAGGGAAGTCTTTCACTAGACCAGATTGATCAAAGACCTATCCAGCCTAGCCATAAACACTTCCAGTGACATGGCAGCCACAACTTCTCTTATAAGCCCCCTTTATATTTTGAAATGCCTTAATAAGGTCTCCCTAGAGCCTTCTCTTCTCCAGGCTGAACAACCACAACTCTCTCAGCCTTTCTTCATAGGAGAATTTTTCAAGACTTCTGATCATTTTCATGGTCCTCCTCTGGACCCACTCTATCAGGTCCCGTGTCCTTCCTGTGCTGAGGACTCCAGAGCTGGACATGATACTCCAGGTAGGGTCTCACCAGAGTGGAATAGAGGGGGCAAAATCAGCTCCCTTGACCTGCAGCCCAGGATATGGTTGGCTTTCTGGGCTGCAAACATACATTGCCAACTCCTGTCCAACTTTTCATTCGCTAGTACCCCAAAGTCCTCTGCATGGTTGCTCTCAATCCATTCATCCCCCAGTCTGGATTGATACTGAGGATTGTCCCCACCCATGTGCAGGACCTTGATCTTGGCCATCTTGAACTTCATGAGTTTCACATGGGCCCACTACTCAAGCTTGTCAAGGTCCCTCTGGATGGCATCCCTTCCCTCATGTGTATCAACTTCATCACTCAGCCTGGTGTCATCCACAAACTTGCCGAGAGTGTACTCAATCTCACCGTCTATTGTTGAAGAACAGTTTTGGAGAAAGATTTGTGCAGGGGTAGCTTTGGAAAGCAGATACCTGGAAGCAGCAGTAAATATTAAATAGTGATGTTCCCAACACAGACCCTCGAAGAGCATACCTCATTACTGGTTTCCACTTGGATATTCAGCCATTGACTGTAACTCTATGGATGCGGCCATCTAGCCAATTCCTTATCCATCAAGTCCATATCTCTCCAGTTTAGAAGTGGGAATTGTAGGCCTTAAAGAAACCTAGGTAGATGACATCTGTAGCTTTTCCCTTGTCCACTCATGCAGTCACTCCATTGTAGAAGACACTAGCTTAGTCAGGTACTATTTGTCCTTAGTGAAGCCATGTTAGCTGTCTTTAATCATCTCACTGTCTTCCATATGTTTCAACCTATCTTCTGGGGGAGGATCTGTTCTGTGATCTGAGGGAGGTATGCACAAACCCTCTTGCAGAGGAGGTGGAGGGCTTTGCTTCCTGGGCAAGTTACGCTAATCAAAAGGTTAATATGTAACAGGAGCTACCCTCTGTCCCTGTGTCCACTGCTGCTGCCAGGTATCTGCTTTCCAAAATGACCCCTGCACAAATCTTTCTCCAAACAAAGCCCTGGTTCTGCCTTGGTTCAGCCATACGTTTATTTCCTGTCGGGATAGTTGTGGTGGCTTATTTTAGAAAAAGATACCTAACAGAAGGAGTAAGCAAGGCAAAGATCTCTGTATATTCCACACCTTGTGCAGAGGTGTAGGAATCTATCTTCGATGCTTATAGCGTATTACCTACCTCTAAGGCACACCCATGTGAGTTGCCTGAAGTAGATGTGTCTGAATTATGACTTTAGTAGTACATATGAGTCTCCTGAAGAAGCTTTTTATTTAGAAAATAGTTTTTAAGACTCATAACTCTTACAAGGCTTAGGTGTCTTAACATAAATGAGCATTAAGTTTTTAATCTCTCCAAGATTATTTTAGACTGAAGTCTAAAAAGAAGCCTCTGTGTATCAGGTTTTGCTATCATACCACATTTCAAAATTCGATTTTGCCTTCACCTTGTGTCTAAGCACAGTAGTTTAAAAGGTGTATAGTAAGAAAAATGTTCTGAAAACATAAAAAAGTATTTTAGTGTTTTTAATCGTGAAATCTTCATGAAGATTTCTTAGCTCAGTTGAATTAACAGAAAAGAGCTGCTCAATCTGTTACGATCATTTGCAAAGAAATCTATAGTAAGCAGCTCAAGGTAGCAATACTTTACCAAGGTGTGCTTACGCTACTTAATTGCATTTTTGTAATTATTGCTCTTTTACTTAACCAGAATAACATAGGATGTCTTTGCACTGCATGAAAATCCAGATATTTATCAACTGTAATAGTAGCCTTTAACCTGCCACATATTATTTTTCCTGATGTTTATGCTTTAAGTTATGACAACTATCAGCTTTAGCTTCGAACTGATTCTTTGCCAGGATTACAATCTTTTGGCAAGCTATCAATAACTATTGTTGGGAAATTTTCCTGTGCATGTAGACTGTGGAACACCACACTAACATACATTTCACTGGGATGGGTGTTTGACATAATTATGGGCTTGGACATAATTTTTCAAAACTTTTCACCCCTGCAGGCTGCTGTGGAGTAAATTTTTAAATTACTTGCTTAGTGATGGTTTCTTGTCTTTCACCACAATGTTATCATTCCTGAGACCTGGATGATGTAATCTTACCACTGTGTTTAAAACACAGGAAAAATCTACTTTTAAATGTATTCCTCGTAGGAAAAAAATGGAATTATAAGGCAGTACAAATAACAAATTCAGATAGGGAAAAAACTTTAAACTTAAACTTTAAAAACTTTTAACGACTTTCCAACTCATTCCAAGGAGTTGGAATGCTAATTAGTGTCTCCAAACAGCTTCCCCATTCAGTCACTAGCCTCAAAAAACAGGATGGCATGTCTAACAAAAACTCAGTTCAAGAAATTATATGAGATTTGTAGCACTTCAGGCCAAAATAGACTACTGTGTGAGCTAGTCTGAACACTATTATATGACAGAGCAATTAAGCAATTCAACTATCCCATCTCTGGTTTAAGTCAAGTCAATAAATAGTGCTTAATTAACACATAATGTGTTTGGCTGGAGCACAAATTTTGCAAAAATATCTGGTTATGGCTAGATATTATATGTGTGCTTCTGATTTCAGTTTGAATATAAGTACATTCCTATGTGGTTTTCAAAGGAGATACAAGCAACCCCTGCTCTTGCAGACTTGTGTTCAGCCAGCTCTGGACTAGAAATACAGCTAGCTTTACTAGAGGCAGGATATATTATGAGGGCTCTATAGTTTATTACAACAGAGACACAAGTCCTAATCGGGAGTTGTCTTTTACTGGATCAGAAACACCACATTGAAATCTGTCTGCATAAGTCTATTTACCGAAATAGGAAGGCATCTTTTCAGACCAAGGCCTTTATGAGCCCTTTGAAGCAGAAACTAGAAGAAAGACTATCTATAAGGAATTTGTGGACAACAGAAGTGCAGCTTATTTTCACTCCAACAAGAGACAATAAGTAGAACCAAAGGTTGCTCCTCTCTATGAGCTGTTAGATCAGTGGTGGTGAACTACTGGCATTGGTTCAAGTTAGCTGTCAATGAAGATATGCTCTGGTACCAATTACAATGAACTGAAATACTTTTAAAAATAAATTTGGCACCACATATCAAAGAAAGTTCTCTATCAGTGTGTTAGATCATTACAAGCCTTAAAGAATTTGGATCAAATCCCAAATATGTGTAAAGTTTGATTCCAAAGATAGTGTAAAAGGGAATGAGATATTAGGGAAAGCAAAGGTCACGTGGAGGGTACCTCCAAAGCTTTGGCTTTACACAAGATTTCAAGTACTTGTATGTAACCACATTTCATAATCTCCCTCCTTCTTGCTACACTTAGTGTTGGGGTATTCTTCATATAGAAAGCAAAGCATGTAAGTAACTTTGTTTCACAAACTTACTGTAAGATGTGTGGTAGGTTCATATGAACCTCATGAAGTTCAACAAGGCCAAGTGCAAGGTCCTGAACCTGGGTCTGGGCAATCCCAGGCACATATACAGGTTAGGCAGAGAATGGTTGGAGAGCAGCTCTGAGGAGAAGGATTTGGGGGTGTTGGTGGATGAGAAGCTCAACATGAGTTGGCAATGCATGCTGGCAGCCCAGAAAGCCAACCACATCCTGGGCTGCATCAAAAGAAGAGTGGCCGGCAGGTCTGCACCTCTGCTCTACTCTAGTGAGACCCCACCTAGAGTATTGTGTCCAGCTCTGTAGTCCTCAACACAGGAAAGATATGGACCTGTTGGAACAGGTCCAGCAGAGGGCCATGAAGATGATCAGAGGGATGGAGCACCTCTTCTAATGAGGACAGGCTGAGAGAGTTGTGGTTGTCCAGCCTGGAGAAGAGAAGGCTCTAGGGAGACCTTGTAAGAGCCTTCCAGTACCTGATGGGGGCCTACAGGAGAGAGGGGGAGGGACTCTTTATCAGGGAGTGGAGAGATAGGACTAGGGGTAATAAACTGGAAGAGGGGAAATTTAGGCTTAGATACTAGGAATAAATTATTTACTGTGAGGGTGGTGGGACACTGGAACAGGTTGCCCAGAAAAGCTGTGGATGCCCCATCCCTGGAGGTGTTCAAGACCAGGCTGAATAGGGTATTGAGTAACCTAGTCTAGTGGGAGGTGTCCCTGCCAGTGGCAAGGGGGTTGGAACTCGATGACCTTTAAGGTCCTTTACAACCTGAACCATTCCATGTTTCTATGATTCTATGATTCTAAGATATGTTAAATACTCTTAAGCAAGAATTTTTCTGTATGTGTTATATGAAAAGAGAGATACAAAGGGTATGAAAAATGCAAACTAGGCAAAGGAAATATAATCTTTCCAATGAATAAGTGGGACTCTGTCTTTGTCCAAGATGACATGAAAAGCATGTGGCCCACTAGAGAGCTCAATCCAGATCTTTGGATTCCCCAACCAATTCAAGAACGACAGTAGTAGTTATCTTTCCTCAAAGATTTTACCCATTTTGTGTATATCTTTTCGTTACTAGATATAAAAAGTGGTCAGAAAAATATATTCTTAACATAATGTTGGTAGATGTGTAAAAAAACAGCTAATAACTTATGTGAAAAAGCTATAATCTACCTTTCAGAGTGCTGCTTCGAGCAGCTGAAGAAAAGCTGAAGAGAACTGAACTTTAAGGAAAAATACAATCCAGTAAATGCAGATTTATAGGATGCATACCTCATATGCATCATAAGTTGAGTTTTTTGGAAATGTTGGATTACTTTGGCAGTCAAGATGTCTCAATGCAAAGGCATTTTATGGTCACTAGGCATTTTGTTGTTTTACTTTGGGGTCTTCTGATACGCTTGCTAGAACTGAATTATTAGAACATTTTCCAGCAAAGAGATACATCTCTAATTGGGAATGGGTTTTAGTTTGTTTTTTAGAGAGCATATTCATATTCCAAATGGTAGAAAATGAGATGGCAATGAATTAATATATATGAATTATTCTCTAGAACAGAGAAGGTGAAAAAGATCTATGCAAATTGGCCCCAAAGCTACCAAGTTTATGAAACATCTCTTTGGCAGTTAGTGACTCGTCCTTGCCTCCATTCTTATGCTTTCACAAGGTTATAACTGGTGTTTTAGAGTAATTAAGCTAAAATCTTCAGTCTGAAAGAATCAGTCAAGGGCTAACCAACACACAGTTAAAGGCAGATTAATGAAAAACTTTGGTAATAATGAATCAAAAGGTCTCTCGGTTCCAGGAACTTCCCCCAGTGTATCACAGTAATTAAGCTCTTGTATAACAGAAACATCTTATTCTTTTGCAGATAGCGCTGTGGGACAATCAAGTTTTACCCAGCTATCACAGAATGAGATCTGCACTGAGCAAACACTGGGAAAAGAGAACAGGATCATGACATTTGTATTCAAGGGAGCTAAGACCCAGTGAGGTCATGTTTCTAAACATGCTAAGTCAAGCTCCATTTATTCCAGTTTCTCATCTTTTGCACATCATAAAAGCAGGCAAGCAGGCAAGAAGAGCTTCTATTAATTGTTTATACTCTGCAAACAGGTCTCAAGACAGAGAGTATGGTTTTGAGTAATTGGCTGATCTTCCATCTAAAAACAACAAGAACGAGAACAACAAACTTCAAGAGTGTGTCCAGATGGGACAATGGTGGTTGGACAGAAGCATAAAGTCCTCTGTCCTGTCGTCTTTCCTCATACAGATTTACTGCCAAAGGAGGAAGAAGAGAGGGGGGAAAGGCTTATTTTATAGAAACAACTGCTTCCTAAATGTTTTCATATCCCTGAGCTCTAATATCTTGTCACAGGATATTAATAATTTTTATCAAATGGAAAAGGAGTTAACTCATATCTCACTGTGGAGGAGCAAAACAATATGTAACATTGCTCTCTGAGGAGTTAAAAAAATATATTTTATATTTTTAAATGTAGATACATTCTCAAATGGCCTCTCTGAGAATATCCATTTCCCCATATCTAGAATTTCCTTTCCCAAACTGTTTATAAAGAGGATAAATCTTATTATATCTGCTCACAGTAGAGGAACATACTAATTACCCTTGGAGATAAGCAAGGTTGCTTATGGTAAAATTTACCAGAGTTTTGGCATGAGAAAAGTGATATTCACTTACAACACGGGGGCTGAAAAAAGCATTTGAAACATCAGTGGTCAATGCAGTATGGAAATCAACGCAATCATATTTCTCCAGAGGAGCTTTATTTACTCACATTTTCATTCATTTACTAATTTGAGAATGAATGTCAACGTACCAAAATACCATGGGGAAATTTCAAAAAATACTTAAGGAAAGCACTAAAATGTTTAAAGAGATTGTTTGTCCACAGTCAAAATGATTGAGGCAGGAGAAATACTCCTCTAGTTTCCATTGCCACCACATGCTTCCGATCCTCGGTGCCAAGGGAAGAAGTGAGTAAGGAAGCCAAGACTCGTATCACCTCAAACTCCAGCCTCTCCACTTCAATTGCCAGTTTGCAGGTCAACTGTGGTTTCTATGATGTACCAATCTCTCTGGTAGGATTATGACTTAAACCACCTCTCCTCCACAGACCACTGAGTAGACTTCAAATGCCATTTTCAGAAACTACTTAATAGCACCTCTGGTTCAAAGCCAATGCAAAATCCAGTTTCTAAAGAAGGCTAAAAATTAGCTTCATGGTTTATGTTGCTATTGAATTTCTCATAGTTTACATGCTAATTTTATTTATTTAATTATTTATTTTCATTTTTTTCATATACTGTCAAAAAGGCCCCCACAAATACCAGGAAGAAATTATACCTTGATAATATAGCAGAGATACAGAAATCAAGTATGCACAAAGTGTGAGATGCTCTAAACATCTGTAAATATGCTGAAAAACAGTGAGAAATATCTGAATGACCCCCAGATCTTTTCACCTACAGTGACCCTTATGGGCTACTACTGGGGAAAAAAATGGTAATTAGTGTATTTTTCTTAAATATAAACATGACCTTATGGTTTGTGCACAAAATACCTACAAAGACTCCATTATCTCATTTCTAGTCATGCAAATTCTGATCTTCTGTGCTATACATTACAACATGAAGTGACTAATATATACAGCTTTTTACTCCACCTCTCGGTAGTTGTCGCTGATTCGATCCAAACTGAGGGAATACAAGAGGTCTCTTCCTCCCACAAACAGTCGCTCTTGATACTCATCCAGCAGCATTATATGAAGACCAAGATATCCAAATGGGCTATGAAAGACTGAAGTCCTGTTTAAATCCCAGAGCTCTGAAATACAATCAGAGTGTGTGTGATAAATACCAAACAGCTTAGATTTCACGGCTTCATTTTCATATCCTCCTAGGGAACTAGACAAGAAGTTGCAGGACATTAAAATGCTAATCATACAATCTTTGAGTAAGAAAAAGACACAAAACACCTGGGAACAATTTTCAAAATTAGCCAGCTCTCCAGGAGATTTGTGTGTGAATCTTTACATCAAAATCTTTGTGCTCGATATATCCTGAGATAGAGATAGGGGAAAATAAGTTTTCTTCTTAACATTTTCTGAAAATGAAAAAAAACACTGCTTAGGATATTAACTGCGATCAGGAAAAAATGAATGAACTGAGGAAAATTGAAAAAAATTACTGGAAATTGTCTCCTTGTCTTTCCCTCAGGCGTGTCAAACTGCAGGTTTTTGCTTTATGTACAATGTTATTCTGGTTTTGCCTTTTGAGGGGGAAAAGGGTTGCTTGTTTTAAGCCCAGCACTGTCTGCACTCACTTTACTGAAAATATTGCCTCTAAATTCAGTGAAAACAGTACAAATTCTGTAAAATTAATATCCCTATTTTTCCATGTGATTGCTGACTTTATCACGAAATATGCTGATCAGATAAGGGGAGCTGGGGCTTAGCTGCACATGATCCAGGCAAAAGTCACTTCCTCAGAGAAAGGGAAATTCATCCCGGGTAATGTTGCAGAAACTTGGAATTGGGCCTCAGGAAGGAAGAAAGAGGCAAGCACAGGGGTCTTTCTGCACTCTTGAGCAGATGGTGCAGAACAGAGCCCAGCTTGTAGCAGGCCAGAGAGGCTGAAAACCATTTTGCTATAAGGAAGCCTCAAAAGAAGTCATTAGGAAGAATACCTTAGGACTGCCCCTGGAACAGCAGAGCTGGGCCTGGGGTAAAGAAGCTATGTATATATTGTGGCAAATTGTTTAATTTTGAAGGAATAAAAATCACTCTTGTTAAAAGCAACTAAATTCCTTTTAGCTTATCCTCACACATATCCCTAAACAGAATTATTCTGATTATTAGAACGTGGTCCAACAGCTGATGCTGGGAGACATGGGGATGTCTCAGAACTAACAAATAGGCTTCCATGCCATTGGGATGGAAGCTCATGTGCCACACCAGCAGTTATGTTCATTCACCCATGCTGCAGCCTGTAAGCCACATAAAAGACACATCTGGTCTTCTGCAAGGGAACTGGTCCTATATGTTAGATTAAGACCTCGCAAAGGCCTATCACTATGGCATCCAGCTGGGATACCATATATGCCATCCATATATGCTGTGATTTTCAGAAAATGATCTATATCTTTAACCTGAGAATACAGTCTCATAAGGTACCCAAATATTAAACCATCAAAATTCATAACCCCTATTAAAAAATTATGCTGTTTTCCCTAAGAAAAGGGAAAACCAATAACATTGAAATTCTATATTTTAATTTGAATTTAACTTACCCTGAAAAATTTTCCTCATGGGATACCTTACTTATATCTTAAAGTACATAAAAGAGAACAAATATTTTGAGCCAAGGCAAAAAAAATAACATTCAATGAGGATACCCATTTAATCCAATAATTTCCTTTTCTTTTTCTTTTAAAATATTATTTATATTGTGTGCATGATGGTAAGGGAATTTAATAATAGGATAAATACATTTTCTTCCATTTGTTGATGAGGTTTGATTCAGGTGAAGCAACTGCTTTCTGAAAGCTGTTTCCCTAGATGATAAAATTTCTATCAAAGCAGTCATACTTAGAAATTCATAGAAATTCAGCCACACAACTGTTTTCTTTCCTGAACTATCTTCAAAAAGAATCTATTGGTTAAATAGCTGCGCATAATAATTTTAATGTCTAGGCTTTTCATAACATTTTTTAACATTACAGGTCAAAAAACTTTGTACCTGGGTGTGATTGCCCTCATTTAAAAAATGGAAAATCTAAGTCATAGAGAGAAGCATCATGAGATGAGAAGAAAAGAGTCTCTTTTGTCTAAGCTTTGCATACTGACCAGTAGACATATATACATTTTTTGACAGTGATACACTCAGCAGAAAGCTGCATAGCAGTGTGGAAATGCTGCTTTCAAAGTTGGCTTCTCTTGCCAAGCAAATCCAGCAGATTGCTCTTTCAGAACATTGCCTGTTTGTGATCAGATTAGAAACAGAATGAAAGCAGAACTAGAAATATTCTTTTATTCGTAAATAAAGCCACTTTTTATTTGCAAGAATATAAACCATCCAATCTATTTTGTTTTTGAGTCAGTCTTGGAGTTAGAATTGCATTTTAAATTCTAGTTATATACAAGCCATAAAAGGATATTGTGGTAGCTTCCCCTGATTTATTTCCATGTTGTCCTGAAGGCAAATTTTTCATGAGACAGTATTTCTTTGTCACTCACATGTTCTCACTGAGAACACAAGGCACAATGAACAGTCCTCTACCTGACCACAGAAACTGGTAACCGCTCTCATAAGGCTCAGTCCTGCCAAGTACACCGTCCACTCTCATTGTCTTATATGAAAGTTGAGAATATTAAACACCTCTCAAGATCAAACTTGTAATAAAGAGATATTTCTAGGACTACCTCCAGCAAAGCTATACAGGCATGTTTTTGCTGAGGGTGTAGAGACAAACACAGAAGTGAACCTGACATCTGGAAGGGCTGAAAACACCAAGCAGTGAGACATGGGGAGCAATTTTGTTACTGAAACACAAATGTACTAGCATTACATAGTTCCTTTGAAAGGTACTGGGATTTCTGAGCTTTGAAAGATATCTGAGACATCAGGATAGTGTAGACAAATAGGATACAGCACCTTCTGAATGCCAGGAGAATGGGTGGGTTATCAATGAGTGTCAAATGCCTGTCATTTCTAGACAACTGATTCTCACCATGATCCTACCTGATGTAAATGACCCGGGCTTTGAAGCTGTAGAACGTCATTCATGTATTGCTATGCCCCAACAGCAAAGGTGATTGGCTCCGATGTAGCTCTGCAGGAATGCAGCTGGACTGCTTCCAGACTTGAGCTGCTGCAGCCACAGGTGGTACAGCCTGCACACTCATTTAGTGAATTGTTAGTTTATGAATCGTTGCACTTTACAGTGACATAGAGCCATGATACACATGATACAGAGATGCCCCGAGTCATTTAAATCAAGGCACAACTGGAGCAAAGCACTTAAATTTAAAGTTTAAAGAAACTTTCCCCAAAATCTATCCTCAGTTACCTTGAAGAAAGTTATGCTTGCAAGGGTCACCTTGTGATTTTGGACTCCCAAGGTGTGTCAGGAGTTGTTCTCCTGGTCATGCCCATACCCTTAATTTGAAAAATTCAGTTTCCTGATCATGCATAAACTAGAGCATAACCTAAAAATAGGCTGTTCTACCTCATACTAGGATCTAACAGCTCCGTTTATGCTGAACACATCTAGCTTACTTAAAAGATCAGGTGCAAATGCAATTTTCTTTCAGAACCTGGTCAGAGAAAATATAGTGCTGCTTAAGGTTTATGAAATATTCTAGTGGCTAAATCGGTCACCTGAGAAATAGCAGACATGAGTTCAATTTCCTTTTCTAAATGGATTGAAACCCAGATATTTCTCTTTCCATGAAAAGGTATAATCACAAGCTATTAGCTACTAGATTGGTAGGGAAGGATGGATGCTTTCCCCATTTCCTGTCGAAGCTGCAACAAAGTAGTCAAGCTTCAGGAAGACTGAACAAGCAGTAGCATGACTCTAATTTAATAGGTAAATTGCTTTTCTCAGAAAGAAGTTCTGGTTCTAGTGCTCAAAATACTCTATGCATTTTATATTAAACAGATAGTTGATAAAGTATATAAACTGTTTTAGCACATGGAATAGAAACCCTTGGCTCCTCACTCACATAGGAATGGCTAAAGATTTCAGCTGAGTAAACCCCTTCCTTTTATGGAGTTTCTATAGATTTTTGTGACAATAAGCTCCTCCTTTATAATGGTCTTGTGTAAAGAAATAAAAAGAAAGAGAAAAAGAGGATGAATTGTTCAAGGAGAATATACTGCTTGTGCTCAACACACGGGACAAAAGACCATTTCTACTCTCATCTTTTGATAAAAAGCTTCAAGTTGCCTCTGTGTACTGCCCTCTGAATTTGAGAAAATGTTTTTCAGCTTTTGGACTTTGAACTTGGTTTTTAATCTAAAGCTAAACTGTAACTAAAACTACACTGTTACTATACAAACAATATTTTACTTAACAAAGAAAGGACTGCTTCAATATTTACATGCTCCTATATGGCACTTCACTTACCCGTGAAAGCCTTAAAGCAGGTCTGAACATACAGACTACATTTCCTAAGAAAACAAGTCTTATTTCTTGCTGTTTTTAATGCTGAGAACAAACCTGAAGGTTTGTTATTTGTCTGCTAGAGCTTACTGGCAAATATTCAGACTGATCTTGCTCACCACACTTTCTCTTGTAACAAATTTACTTTGGTGAATATATTCATATTATATCCTCTTCAACAAGATGGATTCTGTTAGTAATTTGTCAAACAATGTTAATCATATTCACACGAGCTGATTTCTTGAACGTTAATTCTTTCTAACTTCTAAGACTGTGTTAAAACAGCCATTTCTTCTATTAAAAAAAATGAAGTCACTCTTTTATGATGTTATTTCAATATTGGTTTAAAGATGAATGCCTAATGAAATATGCTTAGGATATTAAATGTAAAAACCTCATTGTTGCTCCACAGCAGTGAGAGTATAGAAAGCTCTCCTCTAGAACATGTTCTCAGAAATTAAACATGTAGTGAGTAGGATACAGCTTTGAATCTTGAATGTAGACAAGTATCACTGCAGATATTTTTTATCTCAGGGAGTGAAAGAGTTGCTGTTGCTCTGCTGTGTTTTTCATAGCATTACATCATCACAACTGCACGAGGCTATTGCTTTTGCCCTTTTTTGCCCTCATAAAAATCTTTGGTTCCCCTTTTAAATTCTACAGAAATATAGCCTCACCTCCCACACAACTTCATTCTGCAGAACATTCTTCTGGCAAAGATGTTTTCCAGATGCAGGGCACTGACAAATGAGTCTGGCACTTTGAACATGTTGAGTACGTACGGTGGACGTCTCAGTGCTGCCTTACAGGAAGAGGTAACGGCTAGGGTTGCCTTCTGTCCCCATCAATAATGTAAAAGGCCACAGATATAAAGACTAGGTAATGTGAACACCTGCATGACAATTTGTGTTTCCAATTACCAGCAACTGTTAGTCCTGTTAGTCCAATTCATAAAAATTTGGTGAGACTTATATAATTTTAGTTAGTTCAGCTTTTTGCTATATAGCTGATGTGATAATCAAAATCTGATTACACTTGACAAGAAAGGGGCAGAAAAAAAAAGGAGGAACACCAAAAAGGAGGAACACCAAACTGGAGACATATGGGAGAGCCTGAAATATCTGTAACACAGTTTATAAACTACAGGTTAATAGCAACATCAGGCAACACAAGTAACCTTCAGTTTTAAACCACCAGTACCTTTAGGCAGATTACTATTCAAGGATACTCTAAAGAGTCATCCATCACAAGGAAAAAAATATAATCTTACAAGTGGTTGGATCTTTCTGACAGGGTTAAGACCTGTAACTGGCAATATTCCGTATAAAATTGGTAACAGGAGGCAGAAGTTTTCTTCTCTGGGAAAAATAATAGAGATAAAAACTAACTCCAAAAAAACATGCTGCAGAATCACTTTCCTGAGCTCACAGTCATCAGTCAGCTATACTTCTGCAAAATTAATTATAGAGCCATGATAGTAATTACCAAGTAGTGGAGGGACACGGTAACTCAGGTGAACCAGGAAGCAACTGAACCAGTTGAGCAGTAGCGTAAATTGGCCAGAGATGATTGAAGTCACTGCTGCCACATGAGGTTTGTTAGCAAAATCTGAGCCAAGAACTTTAAAGGCAGAATTAATCGGAAAGAGTAAACTAACTAAAAAATCTTGGTGGTGGTAGTAGTCATGCGGAAAGTTGCCACTATACTTTTAAAACACAGTTCTGAAGACAATTTAGTGTCCTATTTGGGGAACATGGATCAGTAGGAGACAAACTTAAAAGCCTGTGAGGGGAACCAAAATATGAACTTTCACTGCTTGAGGTTTTATCTGTGTGGCTGCCAGGCAGATGCCTCAGAAACTTGGCAGGGTAGGAGACAGAAAACAAAGTCTAGTAATGACAAGCAAAAATCCCTTAGTCCATAACTACTCTCACATGATTCAACCTCTGCTCTTAACAGCAGGTGAGTTTGGTTATCTAGCTATATTTGGAGAATGTAATTGGCTTCATGAAGCGAGCTGGTGCAGCAAAGCCCATGAATAATTTTGTTTGTTTGGTATTCTTCCTCCGAATGCATGGATCTAGTGATGAAGCTTAAATTATAGTGAAAACTTCAAAGAACTTTCCCTGTGAGTTTGCTTAAATTACAGAGGCAAAAGTTTTTGAAATTAAAAGGTATGGTTTGAGGAGCCAAGAATATTCCCAATCTGTATGCAATACAAAGCTCTTGTCTCTCTTTTTTTTTTTCCTAAGAATATTGTAAAAACCTATAACTGGAACATGTAATAAATCATAGGGTATATTTTTGTTTCTTCTAATTCTACTCAGTTTATGGCAGAAAAATTTTGTTAACACAACTAATCATGTTAGCTCATGTCCTAATCCTTGAAATTTCCATTTCAAATTATTGTATGTCACATATATAATGTGACATATATACAGTCTGTCACATCTAGCAAATATTTAGTTTTTCTTCCCTGCTGGCAAAATAACACACTCAGTTAGTACCACTATAATTGGTCTGGTTTTAGTTACTAAACAACAGAAATATAACCATTACAAATCTACCAGGGCTTATAGTACTGATATGTTGCATGCTACTGAAAAAACCAAAGTGTATGCTTACACAGTATTTCATAATGTTTCTAGTTCTTACTGGAAACTTCTACAGTTACTAAATTAAAAATAATCATACATAATCTTCATACAAGCAGGGTTTAGTGCAATTTTAACATTCTTTTCTAGAAGCACATGCTATTCCAATAAAAAAATATCTGCTATCCAATTTAATGTTACTAATTCTTAAAAAGAAATTCAATGTAGTGAACGGCCAATTTACAGACTGTATTAGAGGAGAACATCTTCGTAAGTCAGCTGAAAACATTTACCTGTTTTCAGAAATGTTCAGAAAACATTACTGAAAAAAGTACCTGCTTTAAAATAAAAAATATAATAATATCTAATAAAATATAATAAATAATAAAGAATAAAATAATAAATAATAAAAGTACCTGCTTAACAGTAGTGTATGTTGAAGTGATATTTGTTTTCTGACAGTAATATATATCATTTCACCAATTTCTGGATCTTATTGTTGATTTTCTTTATAGCAGCAGTAAGCTACTACAGCTTCTGGTATAAGGCCTAATCCAGAATTTATCTGCCATTTTTCCCAGTTAAGTTCATTAACTTTGAACTAGGTAATCACACCAACATAGATTAAACAGATGTGGAACAGTACATGAATAATAGTTTTAATCCCATATTTTTTCTGAACCTGAGAAACAGACAGGGAATCAACTCAGAATGAGAGGAAACCTTCATAATTCCAATGTTAAAATTTTATTTAAATGATAATTCCTTCCATTCATTCACAACATGTGTTTAATGAAAATATGTAATAATATTTCCGTGACCATTGATTTTCAAAGATTTAAAATTAAATTTACTATATATCTATTTCCAGTTAGCTGGATATTGTTTACTGAGTAATAGATCATTATTTTTTTTGATTCATTTCAGTGATAGATAGCAAATTTTGGAGTGCATTCAAACAAATTTGCTATGGTCAAGTTGACGTACTCCTTATGTCAGGAACTGTAATCAAAAAGATTTGTTTAATTTTCCAGTATGATTTTTCTCAGAAAAGGTACACACATCCCCAAAGTGTTCTCTGATAACGCAGTTCAAAAATGTAGTTGTGACAGAAAATATTAAACCATATTAATTGCTTATGCAGAATGACATAATATCATTGTTGTTACAAGTCCCCGGGTTTCAGTGCCAGGTAGGGTGGATGTTTATTCATGCTAGTAATATTAAACCAGTATAATGTTGCTGTCTACAACTCCCTAGAGACTTCAAACCCTTATGATCCTTACCTCTTTAATGAAGCATTTTAAGTAGGTGATAATGAGTAATAGTATTGTGGATAATAAAAACATGTATTAATGTTAGACTTTTTTTTTCAACTGTGGAATGCATGATAGCCAGATTCAGAAATTTGTTTGTCTATAAAAACATTTCAGAAGAAATATACAAGGGAAAATTTTAATATTAATTATTCCAGTCTAAGGATGACACAAGCATCCATGAAATTGTCTTTGAGCACATTATCTATTTCATCCAATTTACTTCTACAGAAGTAAGCATACAAAGTAATGTCCCCTTTAACTTATACTCACAAAAGATGTTTTACATTATGTTTAATATCTTAATAGTGTTAACAAGTGAAAGAATCAATTTATAAAACTCTTGAGCTTGAGAAGATACATATGGTTCAAATAATCACAGCTCTCTTCTGATGAAACACAGCAGTTCAGTCTGTTGAGGACTTGATTTATTAAGGTGTACCACTTACTACACGCTTATTACCACACCAATCTGTGAAGGGTAGAATTCTTCCTACAGAGAACTCCAGTGTTTTGACAGAAAGAGAATCTGATGCTTTCATTTAAAATGAAGATGCCAAAAGTCAGAGTTTTATGCTATTCAAAATGACTGTTAAATTGAATTTCCTTTGAAAAAGATGGATAAAAATGAGCTATCCCATGTGACTTTCAGGGGCATATGCTCTTGGGCAGGATGGCATGTGATTGACAGTATACGTAAGGCTATCTGGAACCATCAACATGATAAAAAACAGAACGAAGGAAAAAGGAGGCATTGTAAAGAAAGCAAAAGACAGAGGGAAAATTGAGATGGAAATAACTAAAAGGGTAAAAGGAAACTTTCAAAGTATTTTTTTCTGCCAAATCAACTACAGCAGATGCAGTTTGAGATAATACTCCATAGGTGAGTTTAGAAAGATTGGCTACACTTCATACACTGAAATAAACCTGTTTTACTGAACACAGCAACTTTAAGCAGCAGAGAATGAATTTATGTGGAAATGAGTGAGTACATTGTTACCTCAAAGTCTGTTCTCTTTAATTGAGCAGTATAACTCCTCTGGAAAGATTTAATTCACAGAAAGAAGACAAATATTCAGCTGCTAAACATCAGTGTCTTCAAAAGTCCTGAAGTCTGGCACTAACATATTGATGATTTGATCCTGCTTTTCCTGATATGTACCAAATATTTTTGAATATTAATGAAAACATCAAAGGCTTCTTTGTTGGCTTTATTTTAATTATTTTTTATTATGAGGTAGATTTTTATGAAAAAAAATTCAAGCTCATATTCTAGGTATGTCATATTCAACTTTTACTTTGTTCAAAGTCAGGTGTCTAGTTTAAGATATTTATCCAGCTGTCTTTTTTATCAGAGATGATAAAAATGAATGAGAGATTCCTAAATGGGGTTTTGGAATTCCGTTATGAAAGAATCTAAACTCATATAATCTAAAAGTAATCATTTCTATAGTCTGAATTTTAAGGAATTCTACTAAGTTTTAGATACATAGTTAAGTGTATATAAGTATATGCATAGTATAAGCACCCAAAACACATTCTATACAGAAGATCAAGTATCAGTGTTTGCAATTTTAAGAACTGCAATGAATACATAGAAATAACTGTCTTTAAGAATCTTTGTTGTCTGTACTGTTTATCCCCCAATATGCTTAATTATCTGTAAAATGCTGGTTAGGTTAAATGCCTTGGAAGAAAGAAACAGAGAAAAGCATTATTTGAATAACTTGGGACATATCTGAAACCTTTCAGAATCAATAACGCTTTGCAAATACTAGCAGTCAAAACCAGAAACATGCTTCTGCCATTTGACTTTGAGCTGGCAGAACTCAAAAGAGTTGATCTTAAGTAGTGTAACTGGAGAACAACAGTCAATATTAGGCAGCTGTTAGTGGCCACCTAACTATTCTGAATTGTATTATGAAACATTGCATATTATCTGTAAACCTTCACAGATATGTGCACCCATCCTCCCCCTCATTTTTTTTTTTTTTTTTTTCTATTCATTTGTTTCTGGCAGATTTTGCCAGGTAGGGGGAAAATCTTAGTTCTTGCTTAGAACTTTATTGTACATTTGACTTAAACATTATCTTTTCTCATGGGAAATTTGAGCATCCAACAGAATCAGACCACAGATCCAACTGAATTTTAGGTGTAATTTTTGCTTCTAAACCCTTCAGACACTTTTAGAAAAATACCCAGTGCTAAAAAAAAGTCACAACGTAGAGAACTCTACAAGTAGAGACAAGAAACAATGACCCCGTATTACAAGTAACATCTCTATTTCCTCATTTGACCTGGTCATAACCATAAAAAAACCCCAACCCTTCATGCTTGAAAACGGAGCATGGTCCCAGTATGACTCTGTCCTGATTAATTTTGCATAGTATGTATAAACACCGTACACTTATGGAGTGCTCCCCTGTTAGTTTTTTCTTCACTGTATCACTAGAAATTCATTGTCATCTTGATGCTTGGTTTAGCATTGGTGCTTAACCTTAGATATTTTGGAGTCGACCTGTCTTTTCTTTTTATAGCTGACTTTAGGTAGCATATGAGATAATTTCATTAATAGCCTTTAATTCTCGCAAAGGTAAATGATCTTTAGAGATACTATGGAAATGAGGAGTTGATACAGTGGATTTATTTTTGTGTATTAGAATTGTGCAGAAGTCGATATCAGTTGAGGAATCAGATCATAGAATCACAGAATCATAGATTCATAGAATGGTTTGGGTTGGAAAGGACTTTCAAAATCACCTAGTTCAAAGCCCATGCCATGGGCAGAGACATCTTTCATTAGACTAGGTTGCTCAAAGCCAACCTGACCTTGAGCACTTCCAGTGATGGGGCAGCCACAACTTCTCAAAGCAACCTATTCCCATGTCCAACCAGCCTCATCATAAACAATTTCTTCTTTATAGCTGATCTAAATCTACTCTCTTTCAGTTTAAAATAATAATCCCTTGTCATATCACTAAAGTCTCTGGTAAAAAGTCTTCCTCTATCTTTCTTATAAGTCCCCTCAATAAGGTCTCCCTAGAGCCATCTCTCCTCAAGCTGAACAACCACAACTCTCTCATCCTTTCCTCATAGGAGAAGTGTTCTAACCTCTTATCATTTTTGTGGCCCTCCTCTGCTCTGATAGGTTGATGTCTTTCTTGTGCTGAGGAGTCCAGATCTGGATGCGGTGGAGTCTCACCAGAGCAGAGAGGGCAGAATCTCCATCTCCCTCAACCTGCTTCTTGTGATGCAGCACAGGATACAGTTAGTTTTCTGGGCTGCAAGCGCACATTGCCAGCTCATGTCCAACTTTTCCTCCACTAGTATCTCAAAGTCCTTCACCGCAGCAGTGGTCTCAATCCATTCAAACCCCAGGCTGTATTGATACTGAAGATTGCCCTGATCCACATTCAGGACTTTGAACTTGGCTGCCTTGAACATAATGAGGTTCACATGGGCCCACTTCTGTAACCTGTCAAGGTCTTCCTGGATGACATCCCTTCCCTCATGTATCAACTTCAGCACTCAGCTTAGTGTCATCACAAAGTTGCTGAGGGTGCACTCAATCCCATTGTCTATGTTGTTGGTGAATATATTAAATTGTATTGTTCCCAGTATGGACCCCTGGGGACACAACTCACTACTAGTTTATGTACTGCCCAGAACTGCAAAAAAATCCAGCCCTGGACAATCTTTTTCTCTAAGAATTTGCAATCTGATTGGAAAACATAGCTAAAAAAGAAAGGAAAATGGAAGAACTTCCATTATGGAGGTGGTAAAAATTCTCCAAGATCTAGATTTAGCTCTACATGATTTGCAATAATCATTCAAGAAGTTTGTATGTAACTGTTGGACACTTCGTATTTTGAATGCAAGTACAATGGGTGATTCAGAAGACTATTATCATGTGATTAGAGTTTGCCCTTGGAAAAAAATGAGGAGAACACAGACGGTATTAGAACTGGGAAGGAACATTTTTCTGGCACTGAATGAATTTTTAAAGACATGTTTCCATGCCAAACTGGAATAAATTCTTCAACTACAGAACATTTTCAAAAATTGAAAAAGCCTGTTATTTTCACATTGATGTGATGGAACTATTTTGATAATTTTACGTATTTTATTTTGATTAAAGCAGTGTCATCTTTTTATTTTAAGTCAACTGACATTTCATAATGAAATGCTTTTTGGACAAAATAGAAGTCTCAATTTAAATATCTAAATATCTTTTTTTTTTTTTTTATCCTGAAATATCAATCAATGAAAACATTCTATTTCCGTGATTTCATAATGTTTCATAATGAAAAAAAAATTAAAAAAACAAAATCAGAATCTATATAGCCAGCAAAGTACTGCTACATTCTTTAAAAGTATCTACTGTTATTCATTCTATAAAAAAATTTAGTCTCTAATAAAATTTACCTATTTTGGTGTTATAAAAGACTTTTGAAAAGAAGAGTATTTCATTAATTTAATTGCTATGGATTTTTCATAGTAGTAGAGACAGGAAGATGTAAAGAAGAAAAGACATGTAGAACACAGCATACAGAAACCTTTTACAGGATTACAAGATAATTTCTAAATAAGGACTTTTTAGTTATGAAGATTACTTCCAAAATTAGTTTCAATACAAATATGAAAAATTTGAAGATACTATATTAGAGTTATATATCCCAAGTACAATATTACTGAATCTGATAGATATGTTTTTGTTTAGAATACAATAGAAACAGGGATTTATATTCTGCACATTATTTATGAGCCTGGGACTATCTGAGGTAGTGTTCATTTTGTAATGCATGCTGCATATTGCTCCAGTATTTATACATCAGGATACAATTCTCCATTCTTGATGCTTTGGGAAATGTGTAAAAAAACCATCATGAGCTGTATGAAATATCTTGTTACAGAATAATATATTTATCAAACTGTCACAAATAAGTACACTTGGGGATGAACAGGTCCTAAACATATATTATTTAACTGAAAGCTATTTAATTGTTTATATTATATTTCATTAATATTTTAGAGGAAAATGTTACACTTAAGTAGTTCTGCCACTTACTATATAAACTTAACCGAAGTTCAAGGGAATTTTTTCTCTTTAAGAATTAAAGAATTGAGAGTATTTTATTCCATTATGACCTTTGTAGGATATTATAAAATAGTGTCTCCTCTGAAGACAGTGAGACAGCTTTCTTTATAAAGAAAAACAAAAAGCAGGAAAAACATAGAAAATGCTTATTTGTGTAGATATAAAAGCAATAGATCTAGTTTATTTATGCTGGCTTTATTCACAGAAATAAATGTAATCTATATAAACAGTTTCTGAGTTCGGCAGGCTCTCTTGCAGAGGAAAGTATTTCTCAATCTAAGAGTTGCATAAACAACTCTAATGTACCAGTGGCTGGCTGGCACTGAGAGAACACATGGGTCATGGTGTGTGTTGTATTTGTATCACAAGAAAACCAAACAAAAATGGTCTTCATTGCATCTTTTGTAATCTCATACACTTGTTCAAGTTAAGTCTAAGGTAAGTATTAAATATTCTCTCCTCATTTTCCACAGTTGGAAACAATGTAAGATAAAGTTGTTAAAACACAGGCACAATTTTATATACTTGCTTTTGAAAGGAAAAAGGGGGGGGGGGGGGGGAGGGGGAGGAAAAAAAACCCAGAAAATACTTCAAGGACAAGACAAGGAATTGTGTTAAGTCATTTAATAGTAAGGTTACAAATAATGTGAGAGTCAGATCTATTAGCTAAAAAATAATCTGCAAAAGCAAGCACCAGAACTGCTATTAGATGAGGCAATTGAAAAAAGACAGGAGGAAGCATTTGACAATCTACTGCAGTAAATAGCCACGCACTAGTTGGAAAAGGATTAAATATCTTTCAGGTTATTTCCTCATCTTCATTTCCCATGATATAATTTACACTAGAGAACAGAGTTTTCTATAATCACAGGATATTGATATCAGATCAGTAGTTGGAGGTGTCACCTTTCCAGGTGAAATACTTCTGTGTAACAGTAAGATAAAAGAAGAATATTTACATCCATCTCCTTAGGAATACAGGCATCAGGAAAATATTCTGTGATCCACAGAATGTGTGTTTGTGTGCATGTGTATATGTAAGCGTATATGTATATATAAAATATTATTTCACACAAAGGTCTCATTTTATAAGCAAGGCTGTTTGCCATCTCAAACTATGCTAATGAAAGTGGTATAAAAAATTAATAATAAGTGTACAAATATCATATATTGAGCTATAATGAGGATCTACATTTTCAAAGGATTATGGATCAAAAATAAATTTGATAAAACTAAGAAGCAGTTGATCTATTGTGTTTTTTTCTTTTTGCAACTTATTTCTTTTTTTTTTCCCATTTGAAGGTAATCTTAGTGATACCATCACAAAAAGTAAAGACCATTTCTAAAAATTGTCTCAGAGCTAATTTATATTTACACATTTTATATGGAAGTCTAGCAGTCTGCTACTATCAATGTCATTTGGCAATAACTATTTTCTCTGTAGCCTCCAGTTCCACTATCTGAATAATCTTTAAAAAATACTAAATAGGTATTGAAAACAATTATTTTTTTCTTCCCTATGGGGAAGAACTTTAGCATTTTGGTAATTCATAGCTCAGCTGGTCAGTGTCTCTGTATCAATTATTAAATTGTTTCAGAACCTATTTTTTTTGAATTTGAACTGCTTTCTTTCTTGCTCTTTTTTAGAAGGGATAAAGATCAGAAAGCAGGTCCTTTAGAAGGATTTATTTTCACTGTGTATCTGTTCGTAGGTCCCTGTGAGGATTATAGTGCTGTTATAGTAAGGCAGCAATATAGATGCTGCCTGTACTTAAATGGAGAAGCCATGGTGTTTGCGTAGGTGTCTTGACCTTGTCAAGGCAGCTGTGGCTTCCACTATGTCCAGCTGCCCTTGTTCTTGCACTTACACCAAAAATATAAGCATCAGCACTTTAACACAGATTATGTCTCTTGAAATACCATCCTCTGCTTCAAATAAGTTGTACTAAAGACATCTAAGGAATCCCTTCATGTTAAATATGTACTCTGCCTCCTTTTTATATTCTTATGTCAGAGAGTTTTAAATGAAAACAACAAGTAGAACAAGGCTCCAAAATATTACTGTAAACATTCAGAAGATTCACTACATAAGAGTTCTAGGAAATTTGGATTCATTTATGCTTAATCACCTTCATATGTCTTCCAATACCACCCAATATGTGCTTTCAGTCACAGAACTCAACACACAGTTGCAAACAGTAAATTTCACATCAAGCTACAAACTGTGTTCAGGTAGTGGCATTTTTTTTCTTGAGTTCCAATGAGTGTTTTGGTGGAAAAAAAGGAATAGAAATATATGTGGTTAGAGCATAGTGTAACAAATCCTGAAATGGATGGATTCAACATAGGTAGAGATTCAATTTCAAATGTGCAATTCACCCTTAGTGTCTCCAGGCAAGAAACCATAGCAGTGAAAGAAGATGGCATGAACATTGTACAAAAGATAATTTTATAAATTGCAAGTAGTTTTGCACTGCTGAAGCAGATTCAGAGGGCCAGTCATGTAGAGGTGAAGCTCATTTTAGTTAGCCTATTTCCACTGGCATAAATGAAGTTTCACTTATTTATACCAGTTTAGAATGTGGCCATAGATTCACTGCATTTCTGTTTCTGATTTATTTATACAGTCTGCTGATCTAAACGTCAGAAAGAATTTCCCAGTGTTAGGAACAAGTAGATATGATGCCTGCTATTAAATTCCAAAATAATTCTGATTTACCAAACTGTTTTAATACAAAATAAAAACTGTGCACCCAAACCTACCAGTAATGATTGCAGCCCTTTCTTTTCTGACTGCAGTGAGCTCTAATGGTATTGAACTAACAGCATAATTTTAAGTTCAGATGGTACAGATTCTTGTGTTTAGGCTAAAGACTGCAGGTTCAGTCTCCACAGTATTTGGCCTCTCTTCACACATTAATCATGTGTAATAAGTGGCAGAAGCCTTCAAAGCCTATTAACACAGGTGGACCTTTGGTGCTCATTTGTAGCTCTGCTGCGTAAGTGCGCTTCAGGCTGTTTGTATAGGTCCAGTAGCAAGGTTAGAACTGGGGAGTGATAAGGTTACCTAAACCATAGCACAACTAAAGAAAGTCAAGCCATCCAAGAAAATCAAGGTTGATTTCTACATGTCACATTTAAAAACTAAATATATACATTGCCCGAGGAATGCATTTGAAACAGCAAAGTCTGGTAGGAAAGAATGTTTTAAGAGCACTATTATAGCAGGGATATTTCTACTGGGAATAAATAAACTGCTGAACGTGCCTCATTTTTTAATGCCCCACAGATGTAAACTGTACTTGATTCTATTGTCTGTAATTTAATTTAATGCTTGGAATGTTGCAGTAATATATAGTAACTGATATGCCCTTTGATTGAGAAAGAGCCAGACCAAAAAAGTTTATAATTTTTCCTGCACTATCAAGCCTTCTTACTGATAATAAAATATTAGTTTTAACATGAATTGCTATTATTCAATCTTTATTAGAAATGACATATAGAATTAAGAGAAAGACATGTCTATATCTTTTCTTACTAGTTGGAAAGCTTTTCACTTATAAATATATGGGATTTTTCTTTGTGTTTTTAATTGTGACAATATCTTGCAAATTTAAATAATGGTTCCATAGAAGCATTAGTTGAATAACACCATCAGCAATACCGTGAAATTAATTTTCTGCAATAATAGAATTGTTTTTTACCTATCCTTATCTTCACTCCTGTTAAATACCTTTAATTCCTTGGGCAACCAGGCACTTCACATTCAAAGTGCAGTAATATTCAAAAATACTTTTAACTTTGAAGTATTTCTAGTCAGAGCATTAGCTAAAATATTTATATTAATGTTATGTCACACTCCATTGTGACTCATCGTGTAAAAGAATTGTAATTTTATAATAATAACTATGTTATTTTGATACATTTCCAGTACATATGGTATAGAAAAATAATATATTTTGATGTGCAATACTTGGATTTCTTTTCAAATCAGAATATTTCTGTTTTGCAGCTGTTCTTTAAATAACCAGCCAGATACAGGATATCTATACTTCCATTTTCAGAATGGGTTACTGGAATATGTATAATGCAAAAATTCCTCAATTAAACAAAGAAAAATAGCTATGTTTCTCATTTTTCTGTAACCAGAGTCTAGTGACAATCTGTTAAGTGACATGAAGGTTGTCCTATGTTTTTCATAAAACTAGACCTTCCTAACTTTATGAACCTTATATTAGGAGAGCCTTACGGATGTTGTACTCACATAGACTATAATTGTCAACACAGGCATAATATATTGCTTATACTCAATTTATGACCCGGTTTACAACATTGTCAGCTTCCGTCATTTTAAAGTGACTGGCGCAGCAATGGCTTTTCTGAAAGTCCTTACAGCTGGAGTGTTGAGTGTATGTGAGAAGCAATGTTTTTAAACTGCAAGTTTCTCTTCTGATTACGGAGAAGATGCTGAACATGTGACAGAACTATGAAGACTTTGAAACCAAAAAATTTGAAAAATAAACAATTTCATTTCATTTAATTTCCATTTTCAAAATACTTCTGTCAATGCTTCTGATTTTTGACTCCATGATTTGACACATATATTTGACTATTCAGGTTGAGCAGTGCTTAGTTACACAGTATATTAGCTTTTGTTCCTTTCATAAATTAATTTTAACTTAAGGAACAGACCTTCCAAAATTATGACTAGTTTGTCAAACTTTGTTTCTGACAGAAGCAAAACACACAGAAGAGGCTAGAGACATCTGGAAGCTTGTTGATGACTAGCAAACCTCAGTCTGATAGAATTTTTGAACTCTTGAAGGAAAGTACATTTTTTGGTTGTTTCCACCATCGGCAACAAGTGTGAAAACTGAGATTTGTTTTGTTTGTTTTATTTATCACTTTTTTATATGGTGTGAACAATGAACAGATGTATACACATCATATGTGTTTTAGCACAAATTAGCTAATAGGAAATCAATGTCAAGATCAAGGATTTGTATCAGTTAAATACTGTTTAACAAGGAAACATGCTGGTACCAGAGTGCATATTTATTTACTCGTGCATACAAATCAATAGAAATGGAATCCTAATCCTTCATTAACATTATAAAATAATCTACTTCCTTCTTCAGAAGAATTGGAGGTTGGTTAAGGCTGAATCACTTGCTGCTAAGGTTATCTTCTGAATATAAATATTTGCATTCCTTAAGGGATATTCTTTTCCACGGGAGGTAGGAGCACTTAACTTTGGCTTTATGCCTAACTACACACCTTTAATGCATGACTATCTCAAAACCCTTGTATGCTGTATTGTACCTAGAGGTTAAGTGTAGAATGTTAAGGGGAGACCAATTTCAATTAAAAATGCAATAATGGCATTAAAATATGCGCTGCTGTAGCTTCAATAAGGTCTCTTCCTCCTACTGTTGATAGGAGCTTCTTAGAGTTTTCTTAATTGTGTGTGCACAGGGAATGATATAGTTGTTAATGGTGTGGACAGAGGCACCTGAACTGCACTTCAGAGTAGGAAAAAAACCCAGCATTTTAAAACTGATCTTCATGTGTTGACACTTCAGTCTATACTTGGGTGGGGTAGCAGGTTTTACTTTCAGAACTGCTGAGAATCTCCAGGTCTGTGTTGACTTCCCTAAGGAAAAAGCATGAAAAAAGAAGGCAGATTTGGTAATGGTTATTAAAGATGTATTAAGTAGCACCAGCAGCAGTGCCCAGATAATCAGTAAATTACATGGCAACAATTGGGTCACTGTGCTAGATAATTAGGTCTACATAATGCTCAGCACATAAGAATCTGCCATTTAGACTTGGTGAGCTTATTTAAAAGTCTACCCTGAAACTGGAAGCTGATCTATGGTTGGTAGGTTGCTTGCCAGGTATTTTACTAACCTGCAAGTTCAAAAGAAATGAGTCTCTCGCCTTCAAGGCAGGGAGAGGGAAGTTGTCTTTGAAAAAGCAAGGGGAATAAGGCAAGAAAAAGATGACTGAGACTAAAACTTTTCATGTCTTGAAAACAACATGCACTGACTACTGGGAAAGCATCCATTATTAGTGTTGTGAGCAATAATTCTTACTATTAACCAGCATCCTCACTTATAGATACGATGGCACATGTTTTAAGACACAGATTCAGTGGCAGATTTTTAATGCGCTCACTTCATAGTTACAAATACTGTTGCTTTCCCACAACACAGAAGTTTTTAACGTCTTCCTTCATGAAACTTAAAACTAACAGTTAATTTGCTTACAGTTTCTGTAATGATCACTTCTTCCCCTCTGAACTAGTTAGTGAGCCACACATTAATTTCCTCGGTTCAGTTTTATAACATATTTTGAAAAAATCTTAGCCTTTTTTCTTTCATTATAGGGCTGTGTCCCACTGCACACCACGCAGCAGCTTCTCTTTGTTCTTTGTGTGTGCAAGCACCAGAGACAGTTGTCAGCATGCAAAGAACATAACTTGCAATGTTGTTGCTGATGCACCTGAAATAGGACCATAGTCCAAGGTTGAGAAACCCTTCAGAGGTGATGACAGGACTTTACTGGTTCTTTTGCCTCTTCTGCACTTCTCTGTGAGCATTTTCCTTCTGTGGGATTATCCACAAATGGAATGAAGTAAAATTATAGTTTAAAGGTGATTATTTGGCTTTTGCATAAGTAGATGCTCTTGCATATTGTAGTTAACCCACTTCTTTTCACTCTTTATTGCTTCCAGGCATATACTCAAGCCATATAATCTGTCACCGAACATTGAAGTTGTTTGTCAAACACAAGTGTAGGATTCCAGCACTGCTGATGGTTTTTTTGGTTGTATTTTTTTTTCTCCTTGAATGAACACCATTAGTGCATGTGTGTCAATTCAAATTCAAATTATTTTCATTACATGTGAAATGGAAAATAGACTAGCAGTGGTCTTTTTCAGTTCAAATACTTTGTTAGCATTACATTCCATAGAAGCTGTAGAACAAAAAATAGTTTTGCCAAGAGAGATGAAAACTGAGCGTGTGGAGGAGAAACCAAATATTACGGCAGCAAGAACGTTTAGTGGAAACGCTCCCTGGAAAGCCAGGACTTTCTGGTGGGTAAGTGACAAAAAGGTGACTAATTCAGGGGATGATTAATTCCCTTTTGTATATAAATGCTATAAGAAAAATCCTCATAAATGAAGCAACTAGCTACAAATGTCAAGTATGACATACTATGAATGCACAGATTAATCAAACTCAGCTATATCCTTTTCATCATATATCTCAAAATGGCATGAAAAGAGCTTTTCTTTATACCTTTTTTATGCACGTTGATGGACTTCGTGCATTTTTGTGAAGTAGCCAAAATGTCAGCTTGACAAATGTTTTCACTTGATCAAAAAGCTCAAAATGATGATATTTTTCTGTTGCATGCTGATGAATGCAGGAAATTATAGTATGATAAATTAAAGTACCTGGAATCAGGGTGACTTTTATCATCTTGGCAAAAAAATTATATGATATTTAACAAAAAATTATGGAGAAAAGTCGTGCTGAATTGTGTTTTCTCTATTCTGTATTCAATTCAATTATGAAAAGTAAATGAACAAACCAAAAGATAGTTTTCAGAGACTGAAGTAAAATACATTTGTACAAAAAAGTGAACTGTGTTATCAGTCTCCTGTAGAAGAAAACTAATGAATTATAGTCACTACTTATTGGCATTATCTAAATTGCATTTAGCCACTCTTTTTCTCAAATAAGATAACAATAATATCAAAAACAAAGAGCTGTAGCTGAAGCAATTACAACACTACCTGTACGGCTGTGAAACTACAGCCACCTCTTCTGTTTGAGGAGTATTAATGCTATAATAGGTCCTGCTAGTGTGAAAGGGTATGGTCTCCTTGGCTGCATTAGTATTACTAAATAAAATCATTTTATGGCTCAGAGGCCACATGGCATACATCCATAAAGCTAAACTGTTCCACTGCCTTCATCTCCAAGCAACATAACATCATTCAGCCCCTTATGTAGAATGGCCCTTGTTGTACTGTCTCCTGAACCTTGCCCAAATATTATTTGGAAGATTGCTAGTTTTACAGTTGCCAAGAAGAACATAAAAAATTTACATACTAGGGATAATCACAGCTCAGTGCTTCAGTGGTTTCTTGTGCTCTAGATTTATTTTTTAATATTATAGATAATCTTTGCTAAAATTATCACTTCCAGGTTCATTTGAATTTGGGTAATTTCTTATTTTATTGTCTATTCTATTCCAGAATAGAATTATTATTGTTTAACTGATATATTACAACAGAGGTAAGAGACCTAAGTGAGAAGGGTTGGTGTTGTCCCGAGCATCTCATATGTGCACAATAAAAGTTCTTTGCCTTTGAGTTTGAAGAAATAGCAAGGAAGTATTCACTTGCTGCATCATAGCCAAGGGGCAATGCCGAGCACAGGTACTGTTACCGCAGTAATGTTAACAAGCAGTGGGAACTTCCGTTGCCATCAACAACAGCTTAAGAAAAGCACATCTGTAATCTGTTAATTAAAATCTAGTTAGAAGCTGTTTTGACATACTTAGGCTCACCACATAGCTCAATAATAATAATCTTGTTTCATTCCAGAAGCACTTCAGTACAGAACGCAAA
This sequence comes from Gallinago undulata, assembly GCA_026546715.1. Lineage (NCBI taxonomy): Eukaryota > Metazoa > Chordata > Aves > Charadriiformes > Scolopacidae > Gallinago > Gallinago undulata. The sequence goes on along the minus strand of JAOTQQ010000001.1, from coordinate 9,959,017 downwards.
ATTAAGACTTTTCTTCTATTTGATTTAATCCACATCTCCTTAGGAATATGGTTTAGTGATTTTTGTCAGGGTTAGGTTGATGGTTGGACTACATGATCTTTAAGGTCCCTTTCAAGCTAGACAATTCTATAATTCTATGATTCTAAGATTTCAAAGATCTATGATATAATTGTGTCAAATTATGGAAATTGTAATTACATTGAAGACAGTGAAATAATATACATGACTTTTACCCAGCATGGTCTCCTCATCAGATAGACATATGTTCTACAGTAGGTATATATTCATAAAGCATATGATATTGTGCATAGGCACAAACTCTTTGGTTCTGAGGGAAAACAGTACAGTTGCATGAAAAATATGTTATTTTTAATAAGTAACTTAGCAACTGTGACTTATTCTGAGCCAAGAACGGAATCTAAAGGTTGTAGTCAGAATTTTCCTTCAACAGTTTTTCCGTCTGTCATCATTGCCCCCCACATGCAGAACTGTTCGGGTTTTGTACTGATGTGGGGATTCCTGCTTAGAGCAGAGCTTCAGATACACTACTCAGCATATTGAAAGGATGTGGGTTTTTAGCAGGGGAGGGAGCCATATACTATGTCTCCTTAAGGAGTAATATACAAATTATTGATGTTATTATGAATGTATTATTTAGAATTTAAAGCTTTTCCCTTTTTTGTGTATATTAATATAATCTATATTATAAACCATAATACTGTAACGCTGCCAACCTCTTACTCAACTAATGCATGAAAGAGTTTCATTTTCATATGTCTTTGCTAACCTTTGCCTTCTCAATTCAACTGTGTGATAAATCACCATCTTATTTGCAAAAGCCAACTTTTCTCATTTAAGAAATGAATAATAAGCTTGAGTGTGCTACGGGATCAACTTTGCCATGCCAATATATCCTCACTCAGGTTTTGCTGTAGGCGTAGTGCTACATTTTCCACTCTATAATGCAGACATGCTGAATTGCATAATCCAAAATTAAACAATCTGAACTACAAAACCACATCAAAGTAACACAAAGGAGCTAATTAGCCCCACAAGAGGATTAAAGATCTGTTTTTCACTGCCTCATGTCCATTTAGCTAATTGTTTGGAAATATTTTTCTGATATTAAAAAGAAAATGCAAGACTACTTTTAAGTTCAATAATTTTTTTATCTTGACTGGTATTTTTCTGCTGACCCTGCAAAAATCTGATGCTTCAGGAACTATGAATAATTTTAATACTGACCAGGTGACGTAGTACACATGTACCCCCAGAGTCTTCTCATATATAATACACAACTAGAAGCATGAAAATGGATTGCTGTTATCATTCATGTACAAGTACTAATGTCAATAGCATTAATAGCTCATAGCTAATTCAATTAATACACTAAGTTGTGTAAGTAAAATGTTCAGTCCTGAAGGTTGCTGAAAGCACATAACCATTTCAGTGTGCTTCCACCTTATCATGGGGCATAATTTTGTATATTCATCTTCATATCCACCTACTTAAAGTATTTGAGAATATAAAATCTTTCCCAACTATTTCTTAAGTTTTACATTTAATTATGTCCTTGATAACTAGATCACATTTAAATACATTCAGATAAAATTAGGACAAATAATTGTGATTAACCTTCAGTAAGAAGAAAATGACGCTATTAATCCGAGCTAAATACCAGCTCCAAGATATTATTGTCTTCAATAGTTTTAACTATGGATAAAATGCAAATATTCCCACAGAGCTTTAAATACTCCTTTTCAAGAAAATATTTGCATTTCTCTCAGTTTGCTAGTGTGAAAAATGTGCTACTAGAACATAATCTTTGATAGCAGTATCAAAGCATAAAACATAAAATTATTTGAAAACCAACAACAGAAAACCTTAAAAATGAGCATCATGTTTATATTCAATGCTAGGTAACACACTTTTAGTTGGGAAACACAAAGCATGGTAAGATTTTTCAGAATTTTTTAGAAATTGAGAGCCTATGAAAGTTTTCAAAAGTACCCATACACATTAGGCAACCAAGTCTCATTATTTCCAATCTGGCTAGGTTGAAAAATCACTAAGGGCAAAAAAAAACATAATACTGATCTAAGGTTGCTATACATATTCCTGTACTTTACATTGACATTTCCCCTTGAGAATGCATTCATGAAATTCTTTATTTAGAAGAGAAATTGTAATTATTTAAGAAAGTGTATGTTATGACACTTAAAATTTACTACACTTAAACCCAGGTAAATTATACAAAGAAGTCTCTCTAGAGGCCAAAAACATGAAACACAAAGCCATAGAGAATAGCAGAGGGAAAAAAAAAAAAAAAGAGAGAGAAAGAAAATGAGAGAAAATAGAGAATCTATCTCATCTGCTGCTCATTAGTCTCACAGACTACATAAACATATAAATGACTCCCTGCTGTTTCTACCTAACCATTGTTTGCATGGAAGTATGTTCTATCAGCATAAATGTAGCTGTATTCCATTCTGGTCACATTTTAGTGGCAAGTTCATTCTGTTTCATTTATAAGACTGCTGATATCACATGGAAAATTGTGAAACAAAGTCTATTTAAGGAGAACACTGTTGTAATAGAATATATTTACTGTTTCACTTTTCTCCTTGCCTTATTCCTCGATACATTTGTTTAAAAATAGTTTCTTTGTTCCTCAGAGTTAATTTTCTTACACTGCTTATGGTTTTTAGCTGAGGTCATATTTCTAATTTTACAGTTTTTCAGCTGCTTACTACAGCCTTGCTACTATGCAACTCAGGGCATGAGCTCTAATGAGTGGGAAATCATCTATGTGGAAGGAAAGGAGAGGACACTGCACTATGCACTTGTACTGTGCTCCACAAGCCCTGGGCATCACCAACATGAGACTTCTTTCAGATGATGCTACTTGAGCTTTTTTTCCTGAGTAAAAGTCAGTAACTCTGCCTCCTGAGTCACAGCAGGGTCACCATGTGTTCACAGAGCTTTGCTGTGGGTTCCTGCATCAGAAGTAGGGAGCCAAAGAAATTTTACAGAGCCACAAAAAAATTTTTACTTTCTCACTGGGAGTCCCAGTCCATGGACTCAGCCTTGATAGGTAATAACAAAGCTTGTCTTACAAGTTGGTATGGGAAGTAGTGCTCAGCATCCTCACTGGTGTTGGGCTGGCATCTGTTAGCAGTCTTACCCATGCCTCATATAATAGTATTTTCCAATTCCATTTGAAATACTTTGCTCAATAGATTTTAGGAACCCCTTTTCTTTCCATGGCCAGTTCTACTGTCTAGCTAGTAATCTCCCTGGGATCAGCCCCTTGACTTCTTTTTCCTTCTTTCCTGTGGGTCCCAAAAATCTTGGCTGCAGCTTTTAAGAGAGTCATTTGTTATGGACCTTCATGTTCACCACCAAGCATTCAGTACTATTAAAATTTCATTCCAGTTATTTTAGTCTAACACTTTTTTTTTTTTCCTTAAGGTCATCTATTTTGTGCATTATCTGCTAATTTCATTAGCACACTGCTTGTTTTTCTGCCAAGCCCATAAATGAGTCTATTAAATAAGATACATTCCATGAATAAACCTCGGGAATTCAAAAAAAAAAAAGAAAAAAAAGCCCTTCTTCAAGCCCAGTTACTCTCCTTCCTTTATTTATTTTGTAAGGTCTGTGCTAATACCTGTCCAACCCTAACCCTTTAGCTGACTAATAGCATCTCATAGCACTCTATTAAATATTTTACTGAAGTCTAGACACATTTGCTCTACTACATTTCATCTGTCTGAAGAAATGAATCATATATCAAATAACAATAAATTTGTACAAGTAAGTGCATTTATCTTTGATGAAGCTGTCTTCAGTGTCATCTTGCTGTCGATTTAATTCCATGTTTTAAGGACTGGGGTTTTTTTGCTTTAAGTTTAAAATATACCACAGCTAAATTTAGCAAAACAGAATGTATGTATCTAGTGTAAAGTAGCCTTTTAAGTTCCGAATAATCAGTAGGAAGACATAAGCATGTGAAGAGTAAACGACTTAAATATATACATATTTATATATACGTACCTATATATATATATATACACATAAACATAGTTGGAATAAAATGAGATACCCATTTTCTCTTTTGAATGGACTGGGAGCCATACTTTTAGACAGCTGGATAAGCCTATAGTTTGAATTGAAGATGACTGTGTTTTCTGACTTGAGATTAACAAATTCCTTATGATTTTTATTCCCTAAATCAATAGAGATACTTCCTTTTTATAAATCCATTGTTATTAATAATCTTTCATTCCCATATTTGATATTATTACCCTTAGTGAAATCAAATTGTTGTTTAGCTTTGGGTTATACTTAGATCATCTCTGTTTGGCCCAATCCTCATTCAACAGTGATCTAATTACATTCTCCTTTATGTTCTTTCTGTCAGACACCTGAAGAAAGATGTTACACCTGCAGCCACTGTGAAGGCTAAGCTTCCTAGAAGTTTTAAAAAATATGCATTATATAAGCGTATCGAATGTGGTATCAGGAAATAAATAAAAATAAATAAAAGATTTTATTCTATTCTGCTTTGATGGAAACAGACTAGGCATATCAGAGAAAAAAACTCCTACTGACTTTAATGGCCATGACTTAATGGATACTAAGAAAAAAAGCATTGATGCAGCCAGCAGACAGATATTCTACCTTTTTGCTCAAAGCATGTCTGGGAAATCATGTCTCCCAGTTCTAGCCTCCCATTGGGTACAACGGAAGTACTTGACTAAGAACAGCAGCTGAACTGACAGCTTTTTCATTTCATAGGCTTTTGCTGCTGCATTTTAGTACGCCTGCTACAGATACTTTTTTTTTCCGAAAGCTAGTTGAGGGTGCCAATTCTAAGGATACTACTCTGAAAATAACAGAAAAAAAAATCCTCTTCTGTACGTATAAACATAACTATATCCTTATGTCAATGTTATTTTTTGTGCTTTTCGATGTCAAATTGGACAGCAGTGACACAAAGCCCGTAATATGAAGTAAAATGAATTCCAGATGGATTGCCTCAGTTTGTTATTTCAGTAGCATTCAGAACAATTTTAATTTATTTTTACTAAAAATTGTAGCTTACAAAGATGCCTTTGATGGTGTAGCTCAAGGGTGTAAATACATAAATATATACTTGTGCTTTAAAATGAAGACCACAAAGTTCTTAAAAGCCAGTAACAGTCATAGCTAGTCAGATGCTCCAGCGTATTAGATTTGGAACCTTTAGCACTGGGCTTAATCAAAACTGTTCTATAATTTTAGAATTTTATTATTTATACATATATATATATATCTAAAATTCAGCTCTTAATTTTCCTTATTTCGATTAAGACATCCTTATTTATTAGGAGACCATTTATTAGGAGACTTCAGGGAAATCAGTGTGAACTTCTTTTATGAGGCAGGGAGCAATTCAGTTGGTACAGGCAGGTCAGTGAAGACAGAGAGAGCAAACATTGACCGTAGTCTAACAGCTAGTTCATTGTTTTGTAGGGAAAACTCCAAGGGTCTAGTTCCTGCTTCCAAGGTCAATTTTTACTTTTTTAATCCAAAGGCTGCAGAGACCTTTCAGACTGTTAGGTATAGGATCTGTTAACATTTCTTGATTAATTGAATACATTAATAACTGATTTATTGCTTGGAATTTTGATGACACATAGGGTTCTAAAAGTCAACGTACGTATGGTTGCAACAGACTGGATCTCATTCTAAAAGGTGAGAAGAAACAACCAGAACTGTTAAACATTATTGCTTGACTTGCTATGTCCACTGTGATTTCTTTTTCATCAGAAGTGAAGGCAATGAAGATAGGTTGAATATTGATTGAATTGGTTTTTTTCTATGGATTAGAAACTTGCATTATTTCATATATGACCTCCTATAAAAGAAGACTAGTTGTTTAATGATAAAACCCAACAATTCAGTTACTAGGACAAATCAAGTTCTTTTTTAAGCTTGGGATATTTAACTGGCTGAAGGTTGTCATGCTCACCGCTAATACTGGTCTGAATTTCAGAGGAACCTCAAGGGGAAAAAAAGACAAGAATTTTTTTCTGACTGCTGAATATAGAAGATCAATTCAGTCCTCCAGATCATGGATGTTTTATCATTCCGTTTGCACCAACGTCAATAACATTTTTAGTCATGTGGTTTCAGAGTCATTCCACCCCAAGTAAGAACTTACCAAAGGCACCATAACTACACATCCAGTAACTAAATTCCTTAATAGTTAATGGAGACAAATATGCCTCTCCAAAGAACAACATTGTAATCTGTGAAGGCCCATCCTTTTCCACTGACTGCATGAGCAACTTAGTAAGACCATAATATCAGTTTAAGCATTACAGGTGTTTGAATTTCGAGAAGATGAACATATGCCCTGACTCCTACGATGAATACAGTGACACCGATGTGGTTATGATGTTATATGAGATGCTGTTTCCATCTTGTTTGGTCTACAAGCATCTTGCATTATTGATGGAGAATGTGTTACTTTGATAGTCTTTGAGTCAAGAAAGTTATTTTCAGTCACAATGCCGGTACATTATGTATGATGGCAGTATGTGTAGTGGGTAGTGGCAGTAAATATTTTCCTGCCTTTGCTAGTTATTTGTCTTAGCTCTGAACTGCAGAGAACCACCCACTCAGCTGCAAGAATAGTTCAATCCCTGTGCCATTCAGTCTTCGCTGCAGACTCTGGGACCACCAGGAAGGTCCAAATATCTGAGCTCCAGATTGTCTACACAATTTGCCAGTTACTATTTACTTGCTAGCCAAATAACTGCATGCTTCATGTCTTGTACTAATGAAGACATTTAACCCTACTTACTTCAATTAGAAAGAAAAAAGGAAAAAAAAGTAGTACTTAACATTCATTATAATGCTATTAGAATATATGTCAATCAGAGTCAAGACTATTTTGGGTTTAGGCCAAAGGAAATTACAGAAACACCATTATTTCTATTAATTGCAACTAAAGTACTTTTCAAAACCTCACTAAGCACCAAGGAAATTGCCATCAGAAATTGCAGTGGTAACTCATGCTTTTGTAGCAATTGCAATTCAATTGCAATTTCAATTGTTTTCAGTCAAGTGCATTAAAAATTGCTAGGATTGCTCTTAAAGCTTCCAGGGAAGTAAGCATTTGGCAATGCTTGTACAGCCAAAGTCAGAAGACTGGGCTCTGCTTTCAATTTTGCGTTTATAGAATACTTTCATTCTTAGCACTCCTCAAATAAAATCTCAGGACCCCATTTAGAGGATAGGTTAATGACATTGTCCTTGCATCACAGATTCAAAAAATGAACATTAGAAACATTTTCCTTTCCTAAAGATGCACACGTATGTGTAACATCTTACAAAATCTGACATTAAAGGTAGGACATCCAGCTTCAGAAGTCTGATATGTAAATATGTTCTAGCTGTCTAATCTCTCTACAATAGAGAAGTGAGATGTTCTAGGGAGACAGCTGTTCACCTTGTCCTTATATATGTCCAACATTGCTGAGATGAATTGCACGCTAGATGTGCTTATTTCTTAAGGTCTCAAGGTCAGATATAGCTTTTGACGCAATAATTTGGAAGCCTTATATTTACAAGCATATTGCTGATACGATAGTCTTCATTACCCCTATCCATACAATTTACTTGAAGTTCCAAAGATAAAAACTGAGTTTTAGAGCCTCTTTATCTAACAGTGTTGGTCTGTCTGTTTTAAATATCTTTGGATTTCAGAATCTGCTCATCTTGGTAAACAGAATATGTTTTTTGGAATTTTTTGCTCCTGGAGACTGTTTGTTAGCACATTGTTTTTTCTCCCCAGTCCTCAGATTACTTACATTATCAAGCCAACATATGAAAATGTACCACAAGAGGGACATTGAGGTGCTGGAGCAGGTCCAGAGAAGGGCAACAAAGCTGGTGAGGGGTCTGGAGCACAA
>JAOTQQ010000001.1:9930200-9949935 GCA_026546715.1 Gallinago undulata | reverse complement strand
TTTTGTGGTTGGACTCGATGATCTCTGAGGTCCCTTCCAACCACCACAATTCTGTGATTCTGTGATTCTGTGAAAAACCTATGAAGCATGGGAAACATTTCCAGTATGATTCTAAGTAAGGAAAAGTATGCTTTCCTGCTAAATGTAGATTAGACTTCAAATTTTACCTAAATGTCCATTACCACATCTTCATGCATAGTTGAGCTGCTGTACTACCTCTTGTGCATGTCTTAAAGCAAAATTTCTTTTAAAATATTTGGCACAATCTGTCAAAGAATAATGTTTTAGTTTTGTGTTTTCCTGGAAGTTTGCTTAAGTTTATTGGGTTATCAGTAGATCAAAAGATCTGAAAACATGGAGACTGAAATAAAAAAATAAAAGCCAAAGAGGCTCTTCGTATAAATTCATAAATTTTATCTTGCCATCTAGTAACATTTGAGAAGGATTTTTTTTAGTGGACTTATAAATTCTGTAGGGCTCACCAAGAAATTAGTAATTACAAATCGTTTCCATAAGTTACCCATAACAATTTAAATTTATATATTCTCGTTCTTCCTGTCACAATGCATTTACTTCAGAGAGTAGGTTTGTTTTGGAGCTACTTCACACAGTCTTTTTATATCACTATATTCTTCTCAAAACCACTATCACTGAGGCAGTGGAGTCCACTAATTGCTGGTGTAGAGATACTCAGAGGAATACATCTATATAATTTTAGCAATATGGATTTTGCACAGAAATCTCAAGTTTCACTTTATGTTATTTTAGTCAATACAGATAATCTCATAATCCTTAGAAGACTCTGAAAGCACAAACAGAAGCAACCAGTAAACCGTGCTGAAGTAGCAGTAAAGAAATATGTCACCGAAATACCATAATGCTTTTTCAACAGCCTTCAGGCAATTTCTCCCATTTCAGGCAACATCTCAGGTTTAAAATGCCTGCTTTGTGCTAAAACTTCCATATCATTAAATCAATCTCTTTTTTTGGTCTTGACTATTCCAGTTATTAAAAGATATAATCAACATCTTTGATGGATTAAGTAATGATCCAATAAAACTGCACTCAGCCAGAAGACACATTTCTGACTGTGTAACTCCTGTGTTGAAGAGTTCTTTCATGAGAAAAAAAAAACCAAAAACAATTGGTTCGAATTAGTTTATACCTGTTCCAAAATGCAGTGAGATAATCTCTTGTATTAACAGATGGTGAATATTTAAGACCTAAGTCCTCCAAAATACAGGCTAATTCAGGTATCACTGTAATCAGAAGCACATGATGATGGGGAAAATCATATCCCTATATTTAATTAGATACAGACATAGCAAAGAAACATTTATAAAAATATTTAGGTTTTTTGGCTTGTAGGCACTAAAATGACAAAAGCAATTACACCATATACCTTGCAACTGTTTGCTAGTTAAAGAGGATATTGCAAAATAGCCCTGTAAGATATGTAATAAATGCTCAACCTTATGTCTTAAGAACAAGCTACCTATTGAACTTCCAATGTAACTTTAACAATTGAGACTTTTCTCAAATGAATAAAACAGTTTGACTCCTTTCTGAGGGAATGAACTACTGTGTCTCCTTAATTATCATTCTAGAAGCCAAGAAATAGAAAAAACTAGAAAGTATTAATTAAAATGAAACAGAGTGCAAAAGCAAATGAAATTAAAACAGTACAAAATCATCTTATCAGTTTTCATGGTACCAAGGGAGGTTTAAATTATATATGAGCATAATTCTTTCCCTTAATTTTCTTAAATAACTTTTAATCTTCATATCTGTTATTAGCTTGAATTTGAAGATAAATGAGGTTGTATTATTTAAAAAAAAAAACCTAACGAATTTGAACAGCGTGTGCACTGACTACATTTAATTGTGTATGTATTTAATGTGATTTAATCATTCCTTTCACATCTTTAAGCCACTATTTAGCAGTTCAAAATCAGCGGTAATGATATTTTGGATGTTCACTGCTGAAAACATAAAAGCATCTTCTGCATATGTAAGATATTGATTTGCCATAGTGTCATTTTCACCATTCCTAGTCTCTGCTTTGTTCTTGTACATTTTTTAGTAATAAACTCATGCTAACATCATCAGACGGTGAGCTAATAAAGGCTCAGGTCTCTTAATGCTAGCTGTCTAAAAATTAGATGTCCAGTCTAAACAGGTACAGAGTGAGCCTACATCAATGTATACCTAACCACAAATCATAGGCATTTGCAGATGGAAATTCATCCCACCTATGACATGAATTGCCTTTGGAAGTGTCTCTTTTTTTTCCATAGACTATAGAGTAAATCTGAGCTAACAAGTTAGATATTATAACCATAAGCCTTAGTTAATTATATTTTAAAGTAGGTCTTTTTTCTTGTGTGTTTCATAATTCCTTTTGGCATGCCTTATTTTCCAAGTGACTTTCTTATTATGCTATTGACATTTTTTTTACTATTATCTTTAAATAACATTTTTTAAAAATAATGGTTTTCATATAGGAAGTTCTTTTCTCCAACATGTGGACAATGGCACTTTTCTTTTTAAATAAGCTTTGTTTCATATTTTTAGTTTATATGAAATGGACAAGGCATAGGCTTCGGATAATAGTGGCATTGAAGATGGTATAAATCAGAAAAAAAAATTACCCATAGTATTTAAAAAAAACCCAGCTATGACTTATGTTCAGAAGTGCATTAAAGACTTGTCCATTACTGAAGCAGATCCTGACTTGTCTGTGCTTTGACTGAGAACATTATCTAACAAATTGGTCATTAATTGCTGTTGAAAATCAATTCACTGAAATAATGGCTTAAAAGTATTGCTGAACGGTTTGTCATGAAGGATATATATGAGTGGAGATAAAGTGCTTTAATTTCAGCTGCAATTTATAAGCTGTGTCTGGGCTGCCAATCACATCTAACAGTCAGGGCACTTCTTCCAGTGGTCGGAAAACCTGTCAGCGTTTTCACAAGTGGAAAGTAATTGAATTAACTGCAAAACGCTAACATTATCCCTTTTCATGTGCATTGAAAAGCAAAAAAAAATTACACATCTTAGAAATACTGAAATGTTTTGAGACAGAAGCAATTAGGGGTCACAACAGCAGACTGACCCCCTTTAGATTGTAAATTGCATGATTCTCTCTACTGCATTATATGAAAGAGCTAAAAATATAGGCATTAACTTGCAAAATGAAAAAGGAGCAGAGACCTAAACCTGTATCTCAAGGAAGTCAAAAAGTCTCATAATTGACTAGAAAAGGATTAAGATCTGCTCCTCAGCACATAATATATATGACATATATATGTGTACACACACTAAAATAATATGCAATGTAATAAATATTACAGCCCAATATTAAGTAAAACCTTAGCAGGTTCACTGGAAGTTTTGTTAGTCATAATAAGCTGAGAAAATGCAGATGGAAAGATGCTAAATTTCCATAGGGACATTCAGCTGCTTTGTCAATGTGATAAAGGCCAGACTGAATGGCACTTTGAGCAATGTGGTCTAGTGAGAGGTGTCCCTGCCCATGGAACTAGATGATCTCTAAGGTCCCTTCCAATCCAAACCATCATGATTTTATTATAAAGGATGTAGTTTGGTTGGTTTTGTCCCTCAGTAAAGGCACACAAGATAATAATAAAACAACATTTTAGATCATTGACTCCATCTCCTCAGAGGACAACTGGGCGTTAACTCAGCACATAGCTAACAATGTACACCATATCTAAGGACTTCTGGAATGCATTCAGTGAGAATGAAAGGAATTACAAGCGAATTACAAAATATTTTGGTGTGAAGATATTAACACTTAATTACTTTTGGTCAACTCTGATGTGGTTCAGTTCTGTTCTGTTCTGTTCTGTTCTGTTCTATTCTATTCTATTCTATTCTAAAAGGCATTTTTTTAAAAAAAAAATTACTACTTATTTATGACTCCATGAAATTCTTAACATACAGCCAGCCTAAGAAAGAGATATCCTTCCAGTTGTGCAAAGATGCTCTGTGTCTAAACTAAATCATCTCAAATCATTAATCATAGTGGAAAACAGAATATTTATACCAAGAAAAACAGTTCCATAAGGTGGAAAAACTATAACAAAACTGAAATAAGCTGAAGTAGAGGCTGTTACTGTCAGCAGGAATTCATAGTTTATCTGAAGCTTCTGGAAGCACCTCTCATTGCAATCACATGAAAACTGTCTGAGTTGTTGTCTCAATATTAAAGCTACTGCAGTGCCCACTGGGACATCTTTTTGTTTTATTTGCAAGTTTCTTATGTGCAGAATTGCCCCAGATCCAGAACTGTTGCTGAAAGTAACACATCAGCAGAAGATATGCAAATATTTTTTCAGGTTTTTCTGAGCTGTTTCACAGCTACTGTTGTCATGATTCACATTCCACAATGAAGGGCTTTCATTTCATATTGAATTCATGTGATTTTTAAAAGAATTAGTCTGTGAGTAGAACTCTTATAGTTTTTTCCTTTTCTTTTAACCTATCAAGCAACAATCCATTTTCCAATTATGAGTATACCACCACCCTATCACTATGACAAAGCCAGCAGTGCACAAAGCTATTGAAATAGTCAAACAAAGTATTTTTACCAAAGGGACAGCTTCGTTTCATTACTGAGCAAAATTACGAACTTGATTTATCAGTTCACAAAGCACTTCTGAATCATTTGGTATAAAGTAAAATTAAGAATATAACTTCTTATTACCCTAATAAAACCATAAATAGGTGTATACCATTGTATCCATATTTCATTCTCCTTCATAACAATCGATTACATAACACAATAGATGGAAAAGAAATTACCTACTTTACTTTCCGTTTCTGCCTTCACCTAGCATAAGTGAAAGTTTTATTCATTATTTTATTGGCTGAAATAATTTTCTTATTGAAATCAATAGGAGTTAGGCCCTGGATTCACTTGACCACAATTTCACCTGCAAGTGAGGACCAAAAAGGATTACTATGACTACTAAGTTTGACCTCTTTCATTACTCAGGGCATAAAATTTAATTAAGTAATTTCTGCATCAAGCCTAATAACTTCCTGATGAGCTCAAGTGCATGATTTAGAAAGACACTCAGCTATAGCTGCTCTGTCACTTTGGCTAGTAAATTCTCCCAACAATTAATTATTCTCATTATTAAAAAAAAAAAGGTGTCTACAAAATTTCCCATCCAAATGTATCTTATTATGTCTTTGTCTGTTGGATTGCCGGTGTCTAAAAAAGATAAATTACTCAATGCTGGCATTTTTGGAAGGACTTCATATGAACTCAAAGGAATATTGCTTTTTTTTTCTTTCTTCTTTTTTTTTTTTTTTAACTTTACATGGCCATTCAGGCATGGAGATGGGCAAGATGCCATTAGATATTTTCCTAATTAACACAATTTAGTCTCAGTCGAAGACATAAATGTTCTCTGAAGCAAAGATGATAAAAGCAGGCTAAAAGAGCAAATTACACAAGTGAGCCAAATTAATTCTTAAAGCATAGGACAAGTTGTATATGTCAAATAAAGTGAGAGAGGCAGATGGGCCAGAATAGTTTTTTTTTTTAAAAAAAAAAAAAAAAAAAGAAAAGAAACCTGTGCCTTTTCAAGTGAAAAAGCACCATACAATATAAATGCATTATTGCTCCACTGACCAAACAGATTCTACATATAGATGTCTGTAAAATAAAAAAGGTAGAATAAATAGCAGAAACATCACTATGTTTTATATTGCATGCAAATTAATAATACCCAAAGGAGAACCTGGATTAAAATTTTATATACCTTGTTGAAGTCCTTGTGAGAGATGGTAGCGTTTGTAAACATTTTGCTTATTCAAATTGCCAAATACGTTGAGGAGCTTATAAACTGGTGAGCAAGGAGTTTGATTCAGTGCTTTGAACTCAAGTCTAGTCTATAAAAAGTACTCTGCATGGAGAAAGAGGGAAAAGAGAGGAAACCAGATGCTGAGAAAAATGAAAAGGAAGCCATCCTGTAACTCGCTGAAGCCAAGCACGAGTGTTCCTTGACAGCAAAACTGTGACATGACCTAAGAGCATAGTCTAAAGAGATCTGATATCTCTGATAATAATCTCTTTTTCATCAGAAATTGGGGGTTTAGCTTTCTTGCACATACTTCAGGACAATTTGTCCTTGTCACCTGTTCTTATTTTTCTAGAAAATAAACTTCTTATAAAGCTGTTTCAGACAGGAGAGATATGAAGGATTTGTTTACAAGCTTATAATCAGCAGCATATGAACTCTGCAATGGAGATACAGTTACACATGCTAACCTCTTGCCTCATTCACAAAGATCTGAAGTTTGGCCCACAATATAAAGTCTCAACATGAGTGACCTTGTGAGCCATAATTAAAATTCCTTGAAACAAAGGTTTTTCAAAAGCTTTAATAGTTTGCAGTACTGGCATGTGTAGCCCATGTTACTGGGGCATTCTGGCTCATGCAAGCTGACTACAGCTGATATCTGACTGCAGCAAGATGTGGGGATAAGATGAAAAGATTATGTCAAGGTTTGCCAAGGAATAACTCTTGATGCTTTTCTTCCATTAGTGTCAGTGTGGGTCAGCTTCTTTCTTACACCAAAAGAAAGGAAAAAACGAAAGTATAATTACAGTTTTCTTCCTGTTTGTACATTGAAGGTTGATCAAAATTGACTTTTGCACTAATTTAAATGAAAAATATGTAACCTGGTAATTTTTTCCTAGTAAATCAGAATACAAAAGAGTTTCAGAAACTGTTCCTAAATAAATGGGATTGTATCTGTTCTAGTTTCAGGCAGGGTGGAAAGTCTTCTTTTTTGGAAACATTTTCATGTGTATTTATACCACAAACAGAAGTGTCTTTCTACTTTCTTAAGGAAGCTGAATGTTAAACTTGAAGCATACTGTGCAGACTTTAGAGTATGAATGCACGTATTATCTTTTCTGTTTCCCCAAAAGAGGAATTCTCTCCCTTGGAGGAGTATGACCACTCAAACAGAGAAGCTGGCTGAAACCTCAGGACTTGGGAACAGAACCATTTTTAATGGAAAGCTTCCTTATAAAAATGTAAATTTCTTGGTAAAATTCTGGTATTTGAAGATATGGGAAATCAATATACTTTAAGTAATGTACATAATGAAATAATTCATTTTCCATTTCTGTTCTATGTGTAAGACTTTTGTCACATTAGTTGCTTCTTTTTTTTTTAGTTAAGTACAAACATATGAATGATAAAAATATACACTTATAGAAAACTGGCTGGAAAAGGTACCTAAATACTGAATACTTATAGTGCTCTACGTGAAAAAGTCCATACAATGTCTTCACAGGATTGTGACTCTGAGCAAATACAGTACACTGCTAACCCACAGCACAGGAACAATTACTGTAACAGCTTTCATAAAAGATGTATATTTAAACAAGAATGAAACTTTACAAACCAAAAGCCTGGACATATGTGTTTATGAATATATACGGGTATAACTATGTATATGTGTATAAAGACACACATTAAAGAAATATGTGTTTATATACACTCATATACACAGTATTTCAATATACATATAAACACATAAACACAAATGCACAAACTATTGTCTTCATCTTAACACTATTATCTTCATCTTACTGTATCAGAAGAATATGCAATCACAGGAGAATTAATGCACCAGTTACCTCACCTTGATCTAATGGCAAGGTTATTTTTCAAATGGGCACCTGGAGCCCAGTGCCTCATTTGGTCCCTGCAAAGTTCTCACTGAACTTCAAGAGCACTAATTTATTACCTAATGCTGGATTGGATCAGTCCTAGGGTACATTTTTCTCTTATTTTGCAAGAAACACTTGAACTGCAGCCTAAGGCAGTTTTAAAGGGGCTATTTCAGCAAATCAGTGAAGTTTTAATGTTTAAAAGTCTTCCAGACCCAGTTCTTAGTTGTGCTGCTCAGAGTGTGATTATACTGAGAGAGCATAAAAGCTAAACTAACTTTTCCCCATATTAATGTAAAATCAGCAAATCAGGCGTACAAAAATATTAGGCTGTTTTTCAGCTTATGAGAATAAGGCGCTGGAAATGGGAAGCACATGCAGTTCCACAATTTGCTGCTTTTACCAAGGCAGCTATTCAGTAAAAACAAAAAGAAAGATGATACAGTACAGAGGATAGCGTGCCACTGGTGTTTTGTAGGTGTATGCTCTGATTCATATGGGCACTAGTTAAGAATAATTGCCATCCTAAGGAAGAATGAATTAATACTGAGCTGAAGGGATTTATCATGGGTAACTCTGGGAGCAAAGTGTAATACCTCTGTAGGTACACTCACAGAAATATCAACATTTTAGCTCTATTAGAACATTTGAACATGAAATATTTCAACATATACAGAAATACAGGGACACTTGAAAGTCTCCATTAGGAGTAGAGTGAAGCTGTAGAAAAAAGGATTCCTGCTGCTAGGAAACACTTAGCTGAGCTGCCACTAAATGAGGGTGTAAAACTGCGTTTCAGCTAGCAGATGGCCATCAATGAGGCTGCAGGTCTTCTAGAGTGAGAAACCACGTCTTTACATTTCTATTGTGATGCATACAGTTTTAGTTTTACTTCTGTGAGATTCACAATGAACACAATGGAAGGAATGAAGCAGAATCATGATCTCAGATTTGCTAGTTTTCATCAGAGTTACTTCAGATAACTTCAACTCAAGTTGAAATAAAAACACAATAAAGCACATAAAAACACAAATGTCATTAAGAAGTCACTCTTTGCAAACCCAGACTTCTAAGCTCAAGTTCTCAGTGCTCACTTTGCTGTTGAAAGAGGTCATGCCCTTAATTCCCCTCCAAGTAGAAGCCTGCGTGTAATTCCTGGGTAGCCCAGGGAAACACTGTGACTCACAGACATCCCTCTGAGTCAGAATTCCTCCCTTGTTTCCTCCTTGCTCCCACAGCCTTTCCATTTGACTATGGTCTTTTCCACAAATAAATGACTGTCCCACCAGTCATGCCAGCTCAGCTACCTTGGCCACCAAGTGGAGGAACCAAGCCAAAAACAGATAATTCCCTGTCTGCACCTCGTTACCTGGGCTGGGCAAGCAGCAGAGGCAGCTCAGGTAGCCCTGCCAGTCTGGGAAGCTCATGAAGCAGTTGTGGGTTGTCTTGGTTTTACCCTTTCATGTGGGCATTTAGCTCTTAATCTAACCATTCTCATTAAGATCCAAGATAGAGAACCCAGAAGAAACTCTAAACGGCACATGGGTTTCGGTAATTTAAGAAGTAAAAAACACTTCTGATATATAAATAAACAAATATAACTAGCTACTGGCAGCAAGTCTCCCAGGGACTGACATTGGTTATAATGGATCCAGACCGAAGAAAAATTTTGTGTCCAGACATTGTTTTATTTCATACATTTATCCATTGGGTTTTTTTCTCATTTGGCAGCAAAAGCAAACATTGCTTTCCAGAGTAGGCCTGTGAAAGTTGAAAAGTCTTCAAAGCAATTAAAATTGAACTTCTGAATCACCAACTCCCCAGTCTTAATCAGTTACCAGATAAGTAGGATCTACCTCTCCCAGACTCATATTTTCATTGCAAATGTTGATTTTTAAGGCTCTCAGAATAACCTGTTAGAATAACTTTATAATACATTAACATTTCTTGCACACTTTTCAATGACTGTCCTCCTGCTCAGAATTTAAAACAGGAGTTGATGTGAAAAGGAAGGCAAGGTTACAGCAGTCTCAGAGAAAGCTAAATTCAGTGCTACAATGCAGATGATACATGCAGTTTTTACTAGCTCTGTAATAAAATTCTGCAATGACTAACAGTAAAACCAATAGTTAGAAATTTAGTTTGAAATGCTCAAAGTTGACATGCAGACAAATGCCTAAATATGTGGAGGACTTCACATTCTGAATGTCCATAATTTCCTTAGTCAGGACATTGCTGTGACTTTCAGGTTACCATATGCTAGGCTTAATTTCACTTGCATCCTCTCTTTGACAACTGGAATGTTTTTATAAAAGTAGTAGCTGCAGTGGGAGGAGAGGCAAGAATCTGCAACACAGTATCAAAAGTCTCCATTGGAGGTGTAGGATAAAAGGTTGTATTGTCATCAGCCAAGGAAGGAAGTTGAGTTGAGTTCAGACCTCTTACATCTCAAATAATAAAAAAAAAGTTCTACGTATTAAGTTAGGTGGGAATGAAGCTATGTCAAGAGAGGAAAATTGAGACCTCTTCTCTTGTTTCAAAAGTAGATGATTACTTTTAAAAAATAAAAAGGTTCATAGTTCTGTCTTGCAGGTGTCTGAAGTTGTGATTTACCTGGGCATTGGGACTACAATGTTGACCTTTTTTCCTATTGACTAGAACAATGCAATTCCTGAGTTTGTTTCTGACTTCAAATAGTATATTTGGCAGGTTGATGGCTGTTTTCAGTCTACCAAGGCACATAAATTACACAGGTAAAAGCCAACTGTGTACTAACATACAGCCTTAGTCTTCATTGTAGAGTCTCAATTAAGCAGTAGAGCATCTGAATTTTTGGTTTTGGTTTTCTGCTTTTTTTTTTTTTTCTGGTTCTTTCTCTCATATCACACATTTTTTGATTTAGATTATAACAGAGAAGCAGGATTTAACTCCTCTGTTCTTCTCATGTTGTCTCATATTTGTCCAAATACCTTCTAAAGTCAAGCTTCTAGTAGTCTCTGGCCCCAAAGTAACATTTTTTCCTGAAAGAGAGGATAGATAGAACAAAAGAAAATTCATCCAATACTTACTTAATGATAGTGTTCCTTACTGTATAATATATATGCTTTATTATTTTCTGGCAGTTGCTTTCCAAAATTATACCCATTATGATAAAATTTGCCACAATTCATCTCTCCCCAGCTATAAATTATTTCTGATTATTATGTGAAGTTGATGAGGAATTAAGTTAAATAAATAAACAAAAGAAAAATCAGCAAATGGAATATAAGCCTCTCATTTTACATTGCTGATGAAATAACTATTTCATCTAACTGCTGAAGAAAATATTAAGTATTTTGGAGGTAATTTTTTTAATTACACTTTGTGACTTAAAAATAAAATTAAATCTGAAGGCCATTAACTGAATAGTTCTTAAATTATAGCTCTTGGAACTGGGCAGAGACACCGTAAAATGTGTCTCTCCATATTTTTAATGCATTTCTTAAAGATGTCTTCACTGGCAAAGCCTGTATTCTTTGCATACTGGAAATGGCTCTATTTCAATGAATTTATAAACTCTACTAGAAAATATTTCTATAATAAGAAACATAGAAGCTTAACTAAGTATGCCTAAAAGTTATGAGCTTGGAGAACTGCATGGGGTGGGGGTAACGTAGGGGGAGAAATTTTTGGACTGCAAATGTGCTTTAGCTAGAAAGGGAAAGGAACAGGAATTCAAGATTCTCAAGTTCTTGTCACTTGCCTCTGTAATTTAGACACATGGGTAATAATAATTTTTCAGATGTGGCACTAACATGGGAAACTGACTGACTTTTCACAGTCGCTAAGCATAAGCACATTGTTGTTTCGACCTCTGAAGAGGGAATCAAAAATTATACAAATGCAGAAGACATGTTGGCTGTCCAAATAAGTAAACCAGGCAGATGGCTGATTAAATGGGAACTATATATGTAAAATCTTCTAAAGTGTTCTGAGATCTCCAAAAGAAAAGCAAAGTCAAAATACAAATAGATGTGATACAGAAATTAATAGCTGTAATAACTAAGTATAATTTAAATCAATTTAATCTTCACTGCCACTCAAATAATGTCCACAGCATAGTGCTATGAAATATTAGATTTTAGTTCCAGTCATCAGTATCTCTGTCATTCTGGCAAGACCAAATTTTCCTCTTGCTTGAATAAGGCTACTTATGTATAATTTTAAACTTTCTTTTTATATTTTCACTATTTATACCAACTTTAATTCCATTCCAACTGGCTTTTAACCTCAGCAGATAATAAAGTCTAAAACCCTTCATTTTTTTAAACCTTTTACTTGTATCTTGCTTTTTAATAGGCTGTGTTTCTTTCAGAGACGAGCAATGGAACTTGAGATATTTTCCAGTTAGTAGACAAGTCTTATTATTGTTTCTATTTTCCATGTTCCTAACTAAATAGTGCTACAATGTCATGCGAAACCAGTATTTAAAAAACCTCTCCCGAAAATAAAAATAAATAAATAAATAGAATATAAGCCTGTTTTAGCTTTGAAAATCTTTTGATATTTAAAATGAACTGATATACAAGAGATATTCAAGATACTACCTGAATCTGGTGAATTAGCATACCTACACTACCTTTCACTACAGAGAATAATTCACATGAGTGTTCAATGGACTACATGGTAGGTATCCAGATAATTAGCCTTAATGGCTAAAAGTCTAGATTCTTCTCATATCTTGCCTATATTTTTTTCCTCACCTTTTCTGATCATTGTATAGCCTTAATCTGGCTTCTCATATTCATCTCAATGATTCTAGCTTTGCCCACTGGAGCTGTGTGAAGTACTTCCCAGTACTTAATGGCCAGGTACTAAGTCAAAGGCGCAAAGTGAAGTTAAAGAATGACGGAAGATCAAGAAAATACCCAAGTCAGAGCTCACAGCAATATAAAAATAAGTTAGGAAAAAGTAATGGAAGTGATCTGTCTGTGTATCAAAAGTTTTAAAACTTCAGCAGAATATGGGTACAGTGGTCTGAACAGAGTACCTGTTTTTCTTAGAACACCAAAGAGTAATGAATACATAGAAAGAATTGCACTCCCAGTTATTTATTAATGACTGTCTTTATCAGTAAGTGAGAAGATGAAAACTCTTTTACTGTGGCTGCTCCCAAAATGGAACTTTCTGTTTCTAAGTAAGGAAACCGAAGTTCTCCAGAAGTAAATGGGGTTGGTAGGTAGAATGCTGCAACAAGTAGAGAGAAGATCGAAGAAAGAGAAATTAGATGTTGGTGATCTTTCCAATGTTGAATGTTGGTAAACTTTTCCAGTGTTCTCATTGATTAGATGAATAGTTCTCTAAATGAATAATTTAAAAGTGTTGATGACGGGCCAACTCTTAAATCCAAGACTCATGTGGAACCATTTGACTCCAGGGCTAAACTTAAATGTCATTATTCAGGGATCTCATGGCAAACAGTGGTAACCACAGTCATGAAGTTAGTATATTAAATATATATATCTATCAAAATGCTGACAAGAATTCCTTCACTAGTATGAACAAATCACCACACTCATTAATGTGTTGAGAAGAGTTTCTGACAACACAAAACCAAACCCTCAGGCCTCAGGTAAGGCTCTAGCAAAGCAATACACATATTCCCGTTTTCATAAATCATGGTGTTCTGACTATGTTAAAAGATCAAGAGAAAAACAAAAAAAAATAATGTTGAGTAGTCAGACCCTTTTCTCACCTCTGGAGAATGTTTTTCTTTGTTTTTTTTTTTGGTTTTTTTTTTAATTTGTTGTATAAATTACTGCATGTATGTATCTCGTTTGCTTTACAAGATGTCACACAAAAATGAAGGAAACTGAAGGGTAAAATGTGAAAATACAGAGGTATCAGATCAATACACAGACTGATGCTAAAACATAAGTTTTTAGTGCCCCTGCCAATCCACAATTCTGTTGCAAACAGTGAAATAAAATTTAAACATGAGATTCGTATTTACAAAAAAGGGTGTTATATTTGATAATCAAGCAAGAATATGACAACTTCTCTTAGAAATGTTATAATATATTCAAATTGAGTGAATAACCTGCTAGCTTTGCTTCCATATCATTCTGGTTTCCATAGAAATTTAACTCAGCTCAGTTAAATCCTAACAAATAATGTATGGTTTTAATCATCCAACAATAACACCATGATTTCTAAGATCAGACTGTGAACTGCTTCCAAAATTAGATTGTTTGTCTTGGTAGCAAGAAAGGTTTAAGAGACAATTAGTTGCTGTCTGAATGTGGGGTTTCCAACCTCTTTTTCAGTCAAATAAAAAAACCTAACTTTATAGATCTGATTATGAAGGTAAAGGGAAAACAGGATATATCTTGTTACAAATGAATGGCTCAAAAAGTTAATGTGGATGAAATCTAATGGCTGTCTCCAAGAAACTGCAAAAAGCCATACATGTGATTGTATTTGGCCTTCTGTTATGTGTAGTTATAAATTCATAAACTAGATTTTAAATCCTATTTTGGCTGTGTAAATCACATATAGTAGCATTCATGTCTGTGCAGCAGTATACACTGCAGACAACTCCAGTTTATTCAGCATGATTAAACCAATACAAGTAAAGAATCAGACAGCTATGCATATAAAAACTGAATTAAATGCTCAGAATAACATTTTAAAGTTAGATTGTGTTAGATTACAAGGTTACAAAAATGAGAGCCATCTCATTATATCGTATGGATTTTGCCAGAATAGTAGTAAATTGCTCTAATACTTATTTTTCCAGCAAGAAGAGGCAGTACATGGATATGCATCCAAAACTGAGTTTAATACTCGAGGTATTTTCAGCTAAAAACCAAGTTGTGCTCCCCAGGAACAGGAGAATCTTGCTATAGATTTGTATAAATGTCACCCTAATCTCACTTACATCCATAATGGATAAAGGTAATAATAACATTTAAAATGGTAACAGCTGAAGACATATAGATATGTCAGATTATTGCCATTCAACTAATCTTAGAAAAGCATTTGGTTGTGCTTTAGATTTGTATGTTTATGAATATTTTATACAAAACTGATATATGACTTAAAATATGTAAAAAACATTTAGGGAGAACATTAAATAGAAGCTGTACTACATTATGTTGCCAGACATAAGTATAGTCATTTTTTCAGCTGTCTTTTAATAATCTATACTTTTCTTTTTTAAATACTTTTTTATACTTTTAAAATTATTTTTATAATTTTCTCACAAGATAATTAGTTGAATATGTGGTTAAGCTGCTACATGTGCAGCAAAAAGTTAGAATGTACATAAAATAATAAAAAAATCAACTAATTTGTTTGAATACTTCATGAATATCACTTGAAAATCGCCTGTTGTTCCCCCCCTCAAAGACAAGCAGATTTCAAAGGGCTGCATTATATGTCATTTGAGAATTACCTGAGTACTTTCAGAAATTATTCATTAGGAGAATTAAATAGTTAATGTAACATTTTCAAAGGTATTTAAGTGGATTAGATAAGGACTTGGTCACTGAAATCCCAAAACCTTCATTGAAAATGTCAGCCAAAATGAATGTTTCAGTAATAAGCTCACACACACACAGTTACTGATTTATAGTTATATTGTAATTAGTTGTAACGTGCTTGACCCAAACAAGATTCTGAGCATTTAATCAGGAACTTCTTTAAAAATGCAAGTCACTAATAGGAGTAGTCTCGTGTTTAACTCAAAATAAAATGGTTAAGAAAAGTATATATTGTTTTCCGGTTGCATTTGCCTGAAAAGAAAAATGCTGACTTAGTTTCTTTGTGAAAAAGACATTTTTTATTTTTTATGAAGTAAAACAATTCTATGAAGAGTTCCACTTCTCAGCTACTTCTATCAAAAAATCCTTTCCACAAATAATTGCAAAATCAATTCACATTAGTATTTACTTTTTAAGGAGCAGTAAATCAGTAGGGATGACTCTGCTAACACAGTTATCACTAGTGCAAATGGATTGAGTGGAATCTCTTGTTAAAATTCAATGGTATTCCAGACATGGCATCTTAAACATTGCACTTGCAGTTATGTATCTATGTATGTGAGACTTTAATTTAGAACATAATTGGGAATGGTGCTAAAAATATTAGAGCATAGATGGATGCATCCCAGAAAGCTTTTCAGTTGTAATATCAAATATCAAGTCACATTAATGTTTTATGGAAACTGAATGCATGCAGAGTCCCTAGATTTATCCAAACTATTAAAGTGACAGCTGCTTCTCTCAGTTTAAAACTAATT
Organism: Gallinago undulata; assembly: GCA_026546715.1. Taxonomy (NCBI): domain Eukaryota; kingdom Metazoa; phylum Chordata; class Aves; order Charadriiformes; family Scolopacidae; genus Gallinago; species Gallinago undulata. The sequence continues at coordinate 9,933,931 of JAOTQQ010000001.1, read as the reverse complement.
GCTCATCATTAAATGTCTCTGTCTGAGTATGTTAATGAAGCATACTTACATACATTTCTAAAGAAAATATATCCTGGAAGTCTCTTTCTTTTCAATGAAAGGAACACTGCTGAAGCTATACATCTCTCTGCTGTCTTTTCTAAGGGTTTTTTGCTTTTAATAAAAGCAATGTGTTGTGATTTTAGTTGTTAGTGTCTAAAGTTTTCCACTTCCAGTGCTTTCTAAAACAGTGAAATCTATTAAGGTCAGATAAAGCATTATGTTATACATAACAGAGTATCCTTTTCAACCAGAATTATTTTCTTTCCCTGAGGATGGAAATGTTATGCTGTGGTTAAGCAGGATAAAACTTACTATATTTTTTTCTTTCTTTTTAAATTCAGGCATGCAGTAGCAACTAAAATGATATATTTCATATGTTTTCTCAAAGTCCAATAAAAAAAATGTGCATTAGATGAAAACTGAACGTTAATGATGAAAAGGTATCAGAACTGCCTTTATAAATTAGGAGTCTATTGACAATGAAATTGTACTAAGCCTGTACGTGCCTATGCATTCAACAGAACGACTGAATTATGCCAAAAAAGAAAGGTCTGAGAAATTTGAAGGATATAAGAGGACATTATAACAATCTATTCTGATCCTCTGTGCACAGTACAGGCTGTACTATGAAAAGACTCTTTCTTGTACCAGAGATATTCTTATAGGAAATGACATATTATTGGCACTGCTAGATAGATAAATATTTGCATTTAGACACATACATTTATTGAGAAAACTTTAGCATTATTCAACCAATACATATATGTATATAACATCCTATGACCAATATATATAATGAGAGCCCAAAGACAGAATTATGTCCTCATATCAGCTAACAAAGACTAACAGTATGCATCAGAACAGACATGATATTTCCACATATATCAATTAGTGAAGTCAGTTTTCAACATCTATCTAGACACAGTCATGTAAAATTATGTCAATATACATCGAGACAACGGAAAACTCTAGGTTATGAAGGTCTTAAATTTCATTCCTCTAATTTGACCTGTGAAAATGATCTTCCAAGTAGGTGGTAGCATTTCCTAATTGATGTTTAGGCACTTCCATCTAAACTAGGAGACAAGTGAGTTTACAATCCTCTCTTTTATCTTTTTTTTTTTTAATACATATTTGTGCAGTACCCAACAAATGGAAAAATTATCTTTTCTTTACTTTACTGACTGAAGTTACTAGTAAAATTAGTGAATAAATCATTTCCTATTGGATTCCTGAGCAAGGCCAAAGATTGAGTGGAAGGATAAGATAGGAAGGATAAGAACAACACTGCACTTGGTAGCCAGGCATGATGTTTACCTCAGTACAAGAAAGTTTGAAAATGTCAAGCAGATGTCAACTTTTAGGAGAGGTTGTTTCTGGTGATACACCAGGTCAGACAGAGCAAAGGTCTCCACTAGGCTCTTGCAAAACCTTATTTGAGCCTACTTAGCTAATCCACAGTTGCAGTACTCTATGCCTACCACTCATTCCCTTCCAACTTTCTGGCTGGCGTCAAGAAAAAAATATGTTTTTCTGAGGTTGAGAATAAAAAGGTTATTAATCCATACTGCACATGTAGAATGGCTTTATTGCAGTCCTTCCTTTTTACACCTGTTTTGCAGTTAGAGCAACTAGAAATTTCTCCAAGAACTGAACCTGAAGAATTAAGGTGACTGGGAGCATACCTGAGGTTTTGTCTTCCAAATGGTCTTGAAAGTCTTATCTTTGCCAGGATGGTGGGAATTTTTTATAAGAACTATGTTCACTTTGATATGGAAAAAATATCTATTACACCCTAATTCCATTGATTATAATTTTAATATCTAGTATTTAAAACAAAATACTGCACTGGTTTTGCTTATATTTGGGAAATGGTCTTCCTCTTAATCATTATCCATCACTATGTACGTGGGCTGGCTCAACACGTCTCTGCAAGTCGAGGGAAGTAATAGGTATACTGAACTTGCACTGATGTAAATAGTGAAATCAGTAGAAAGCTGCTGAAGTTGTGGATTATACATCACTTTATATTGAATGGTAATCTGGTAATCTAAACTGCAATGGATTTGAAATTTGGGTGCAATTTAATTTGCACTAAGTGGCAATAGTAGTTAGTCTGACTATATTCAAATTGAGTAGTGGGAAACCCCAGTACCTGGCATAAGCAGAGAAAATATAAGTAGCAATTTATGCACATATAGCATAACAAGGAAAATTTCCATTCCTGGATTAGTCAGAGTGGAAAACTCTTCTTTCAGAGAGAAGAAAATGTGGTGTTATTGAAATACTTCCTTCATGAATAAGAATGTAGTTACTCCAGGAAAAAAAGGTGTTTGAAATATGATGATTGAAATGCCAGGTGTAGACTAGACTCATTTTACATAACAGCATTCATTAAAGAATAAACTGATCATCATTGTCATCATCAGCCTTAATTTCGTCTGTACTGCTACAAATTTTACATTGATTTATCACAGAGAAGTTGTGAAATCATGTTTGTACCAATACATAAACCAAGTATTTAAGGCAGATCACACAATTTGTCTCAGAGCCTTCAGGTTTCTCTTCTGTAGAAAGGCTATAGAAACAGCCAGGTGTGGACAAAAATTGCTCACTTTTTGATTGCACACTTGCCCAAACATCTTTTTACAGTCAATCACTTCAAGGGGATCAGGTACAGGTTGAGACGAATTTCTTACTGAATTGTTTCTTACTGAAATGATTGTTGCGGCAAACCAGGTTGTGCAATCTCCTACGAAAACTCATCCAATACTGATACTGACTTTCTGCTCTGGAGGCCCCACTTTTGCCTGACTCTGTTGGAGATTACAGGCATTACAACTCCTTTTGTTAAAGCAGAATTCAACTGAATTTAAAAGTCAAATGAATACACTGAGTCAGAGTAAAGAAAACTGGACAGACTTTTTTAAGTGTGAACATCACTGCAGGCGAGCAAAAGGACTTCCTGCTGGTGAAATATATATGTTATTTCAATATATAAGGTGAAAAAAATATTGCTCCGTAAGATGTGGACAGATGTGTTTTTTCTCATCTGTAATAATGATAAACTGCCTAACTGATCCATAGTGAAGCAGAAAACCCTATCCTCAACTTAATTAATAGTCCAGGAAACTGGCTATACTCCATGGATCTACTCCCTAGTAAACTGAAACACCAGGGATCTCTGCTTCTCAATTACACGTAGTGAACAGCAATTGTTACACTCCATGCAAGATTTCAGTATCCTGCAGGTTACTCAAAATTGAAGTCTTGAAGAGAAAATTGAAAACATGAGATATGTTGCTTAAGTCACAGAGTCATCTGGAGCATCTTTTTAAAGTCTGGATTTACTGATGGGAGAAGGACAAAGTAGTTAATGGCTCTTCTTGCCAGTGCAAACTACAAAGGTTGTTCATCTAAGATATGATAGCCTTCATGTTGAAACAGTTCATCTATTTTCCAGACAGTCCCATAGGATTAAGGAACCTAGCTTTGGAACGTCAAGTGGAATTAAAATGACAAGGAAGGCTTTTTTAAACACCAAGATATAGTACTGAAATATTGTACTTAGCTATACAAGGATTACAAATAATCAAGTGTTATATCTCTTAATATAGTCACAAAATCAATAAGCATTTATAAAGTTACTTACTAGGAAGAACAGAAAACCAGCTGTCATGCTTTATAAG
>JAOTQQ010000001.1:9898367-9926201 GCA_026546715.1 Gallinago undulata | reverse complement strand
TAATAAAAGAATGAGTAGAAACACTGTTATAATATACAAACAAGAATGTGTACATAATAAATACAACTGTTAAAACAAAGTAAATATATTTCAAAATATGAGAAATGTATTTATTTCTTAAGCCAACCTCTGTAGAGAACATAGAGAATACCATAAGATTGTGATACTACTTCTACTGGAGAGAATGTTAATGACATGGTCTTTGCTGAGATCAATAAGGCCACACAAAAGAATAAAATCACATTAGAAAATGTCTTAGATGTCTCTTTTGTAAACTGATTATCTGGCATAATAAAGAAAACATTTAAGGTAGTTCCGTTTTGCCTGTTAAATGATTCCTTCTTGGAATGGTTTGTTTTGGAACATACCAAAGTAAAAGCTAGTAAAAAAAAATGAAAAAGTAGTTATACTTGAGACATTAAGTAATAGCGACCACATCAGAATTAAATTTAGCTCTCTTAAAGGGGGAATAATATTAAAAAAGAAAAAAAAAAGACAGAAATTAACCTTATGATATGAAACTTCAGAAGACATTCAAAAGCAAAAGCAAAATATATATATAAAAAAAAAAGGATCAAAATAATTTGAAATTTAATTTAAATCCTTGTATTACTAGCTGGAAGTTACATAAACACATGATACCAATCATACGTGTTCAGGAAAATGAATTTTAAAAAACCCACAAAACAAAGCAACATGAGTCTTAGATGTTTTTTGAGTCAAGCAGAAACCAATTTTTAAAAAGAAACAGCCAAGCTGATGCAGTCCTGAGTAATGTGCTCTAGGAAATCCTTCTTTAGAGGGGAGTTGGACTAGATGATCTCTAGAGGTCCCTTCTAACTCTGACAATTCTGTGATTCCATGAGGCCAACAGAACTAACTATGACATGTAAAACAGATGGGGATTTGATTCACACTCGTGTTATGAAGAGATGGCAAGGTAACATGCCTCAGTTAACTTGTGATAGCTGGATGCCTTAGAAACAAAGTAAATTTGGCCCCAAATTACAATGATGCTGTGAAGTTGCTTTAATTTATATTTGCTGGAGGCCATGAACATGCATCCAGATCCCACATGACTTGCTAAACCATTGCAAGCTGAGTGAGTTCCCAAGGACTGTGCTTGAGATTTGCAAAGCTACAGTAACATCTGGAGAATGTGTAGTCAAACTCAAAACTAATTAATAGTCTGCAGAAGGACGCGTGTGTCACCTGGGCTACCTTGCAACAAATGAGCAACTGAACACTCCCTTGCAGTTGTTCTTCACCACAACAATTTACACAAATAACTATTCAAGACATACTTGTCCCAAGTAATGATGATAAGATCCTCAAGAAAGAGTACCACTCAAAATCACTAATAATGTATTAAGGAGTTATTAGTACTTATTGACATTTATCAAAAAGCATTTTTGCCAAACGCAGGCAAGGGAATCAGACTTTCCAGAAAAGCATATCATGTTTCAAGAAATAAATGCAAAGCTCTTTAAATTTACTATTCCTTTTGTTCCAGTATGTGGTGTTTCTGTTTCCAATAAATCTTTGCAATGCTGAACACTGTAAGTTTTAAAAACTAGTGCTTATATTCTTAAACATCTTAGATTTCAGTACCTAGGACTTGAGCGCAAAATGCTGTACTTCAATTTGTTAATCTGGAAGTCTCAGCATCACTAAGACAGTTCATATGGAATATTTGAACTTAACTGCTAGCTAAGCATTCTTGTGGAAACTAGAATTGAAAGACACCACCTGCCATTTCTCTTTCAAAGTGTTGCTACTGTTTCCGGGAATTGAGAAACAAGAAGGCTTGTTTTAACATTCCTAAACTATCTGCAAAATTGAAGGTAATTAACAGTATCTAGATAAACATTGCAAAAGAGTAAGTGGCAGCAGCTTAAGGAGAAATTTGGTTTCATCAGAACACTAGAATTTTTGGAATGCATTTACAGTAGAGTCAATACAAGGAAAAATGTTCATTTATCTGACTTACTATCTCAAAGCACTTTAAATAAAATGCTGCTGTAGTTAAGTACTTTGGAGGTTACTGATAAATAAAACCACTTGCTAGCACAACATAAACCAATTTATTAATAGTTTATCACTCAGACATGAGTGACACCATCTAAGATAATACAAAGTAAACAGAGAATGCTTTTTTATTATTATTCTTAAATTAGAATATCCTCAGATAGCCAGAGATTTTATTTTTAATCTTGCTTGTCTACACACTTGTCAGCTGCTAGCCTGATAAGCATTTTTTTTAACTGCTCATATTTCCAAGTCTATTGGTGAAAACTAGCTGATAATGATATAGTGGGATTGATTTAGGTTAAATAAAGCCCTGTCTCACTAGGACTATCTGGTCTTGTCTAAAATTTCCAGTCTGTACATTTTTCTAGTAAGGACTCTTTCACCTTCAACAGTCAGATAGACCTTACATGGTCTTTTTTTTCCATATGTTCTTTTCCTTTGACACTATATTGACCCAGGCAGTTCTTCATTCCTTGGCTTCTTGCTTTAATATTCTGTCTTAGAAAGTTCCATCTAGAAAGACTCCCTTGGGAATAAGATTATGTCAAAATTATACAGGGAAGGGCTGGGATAAAAATCTTAATCCATCTGGAAGCAGGGAGTGCCACAGAAAATCTCTTCCAAATACTCATTTATTGCAATGTTGCCAATTATTTATAAAGAAAGCAGACCTAGTGCCTTTAACTCATGTAATTAGAAAATATCCTCAGTCTAAATTGTGCTTGCTGATAGCTGGACTTCCTAGAAACAGCTACCTGCAACACAGAAGAGAACTGAAATTCCCATAGGAGGTACTGGAAATGCTAATTGCATTGCCACTAAATCAACAAGAGATTATCTGACTTCACTACAGAAATACCAATTTGGAAGGACTAAGAAGATTATGATCAGAGTAAATATAGTTTGATTCCTTTGTGATGAAAACCACATTCTAACTTCCTAACAAAATGAGGATTTTTCCATCACTCTGCCCATTGGTTACACAGCCCACCTAGCAGTTTGTTCTCTATGACACATGAGATCCCTCTAAGCAATTTCAAATTTCTTGGGAAAAGGGTGAGGAGTAGAAGCAGTCTAAAAAACATTTTTTCAAAGTTTCCTGAAAATCAGTAGTTAAGAAATGGAAATACTCCATTTGTTCCTTAACCAAAAGGAAGAATAATGCCATTATCCAAGTAATCCAACTAACAGGCAACTGGTCCATTAGTACATGGAAACTAATGGTAACTAAAACACAGTAAACAAGCACATGCAGAAACAATCATACTTCTGCTACTTTCTGTCCACCCTAGGGAGACAAAGATTGGTTAATGAATATAAAGAGTTCCAGGTTACATGGAAAGTTAGATGGAACACCACTGAAGGTTACATGAGAGGGAGAATTGCCATGAGGGAGAATTTAGTGCCTGGGATACTGTTATGTGTTCTGCAGTAGGAAAACATTAGGGATGAGGAAAGGTGAGTATGACTCTGGAGGATTAAGTGATTCATTAAGAACTGGAGATGTTAAAAATACTAGTAATAAAGGGAAGTAGATCTCAGACCATTTCAGTAGAGGAAAGAATAGAGAAAGCCCAAAGGACGTGACATATAAGTATATAGGAGACTAGAATACATTTCTTTCTCTTTTCATGTTTTTGGTTGTTTGGTTTTTTTTTTTCTTTCTGCTTTAATAATTACCTCCAATTGAGGCATGTCCTTGTTAATATTTCTTATTGCCATTGTCACACTGCTCAAAGAAATTTCAGCAAAACAATAGGTAGTTGGAAGGAATTTTTATTTTCACATTGAGGTTAGATAATTCTACTGGGAAAAAAATACTAGATTTAGCAAGACTTAAATACATGAGGATCCTGGGAGCTTGTTTAAGGTTTTTCATAAAACTTCAAAGTGAATCCAGATTTCTCAAATTCTGGATTAACACATTATTGGTGATCCAATCAGCCCAACAGAAAAACTCTCTATGGAAAAAAAGGATTGTAGATCTTCTTCTCCAAAAGAAATTATCTACTTATAAAATTATTTGTTTTAAAATTGCACATAGACGTGTTTTACGGGTACTATCGCTTCTATAAGCATCATGTCAGATCTCTGGAGTTCACCTTTTGAGATAGCTACCAGCAATTGTGAAGTCTTTATTGAGGTTCACCATCCATGTTTTCAGCAGGTGTGAGGTCTTCAAAGGATAAAAAATAGTAACTGCTTAGGTTAGGAACTGACTGCCTTAAAAACAAATCTTGTCCAACAACATTAAGGTCAGCCTGACGGCTTTCTAATCCAATTATGTAAACTGGATCTACCTCCACCCTTTAGAGCTCTGAGATGCATTTGTAAAAGTCTGTAAACAATCCTGTAGTGACTAAATAGTATCAACATTATTAAAATCCCTGTGAAAGAAACTGCAGAACTCTGAGATGCCAACAGAAACACATTATTACCCTGTGCTACTGTAACACAGTTAGAACCATAAGTATGGAACTCAGGTGGATGCAGTAATAGCTGACCTCTGCCATCAAAATTACAGTGTCTGACAAGAGCAGACCTTACAGACCGAAGGAACAAACACTTACAAAGCAAAACCACTGAGACAGAGTTTGCACAGAAATCCACATCTGTAGGAACTTATCATCATGTTGCAAACAGTTAAACACAGAAGCCAAACCACACCAACAAGGTCATAGCAGGACTACAGTCATGGATATGATGTATGACTAATTCAGGAAAACTCTGAAGTACGTTTTCATCATAAATTAGAAATCTACTTTCTTTGTGTTAATTTATAGTTTACACCATTTAAGATATAAAACATGCTAAGGCATGACAACTCTTAACTCTTAGATAGTCCCCATGGGTCCTGCAACACTCCCAGGCAATAGTATCAGATATCAGTACGTGTCAATACCTTTCAGCAATCCCAAGGTAGAGCATTTCTATGTTGCTATCAAATTCACAGCACACTTCAGGAGCTATTTCACAAGAATGTATAAACATCAATTATTATTATTTTCAAGTCTCCATGCTGTAAGTTTGGGGTTTTTTTGTTACACTTCTAAATTAAGAATACAGGGAGTTTTCAACAGCTCAGAGATCTAATTTTACAGCTCAAGGAGTTTAGTGCTATTACACATTAAAGCTGCAAATGTGAAACCACAAAAAACATCTAATCCATTAACCTGATATTATGAAGTAATTTGTTGCATTTTCCAGCAAAGTAAGGGGTTGTTCTGTGTCAAGAAAATTACAGAGATGACATATAGCACTTGTAGCCTCTACTTCACAATTCTGAATTACAAGTACCCACACACATTACAGTGCTCTATAAAATCCTCAAAGAAACATTTTCTGAAAATACCATTTTCCTTGTAACAAAGAAGCATGGCAAGTTGTAAGTCTCAAGCCTTTTCATAAGTGTTTTGACCAAAGAATAAAATGGAAAGTGAAATTTTATACATAAATCAAAATTGTCAGAGTTTCATGTTGCTTTGAAATGCCTAGGGTATGGGCAAAATAAAACAAGTTTTGTCATGATTGGTTTTAATCAGTCATGCTACAGAGATGGCCACAAAGAATCTGTGCCTTAGAGTTTGGTCTTGCAAACAAACCCCAACTTAACTTTTAATCAATGGAGCCATCTGTATGATTAAAGGAACACACATGATCAAGTATTTATAGAATCAAAGTTTTAGGATATGGTCTATAAGGCTGCTTTGTGTGCGGTGGAAAAAACTTTAACAGCTTGTATATAACCACTGTTTATTACTACTTCTTAGCCAGAGAGTAGCTGAGCTCCTGCAGGCAGATGTGAGAGACTCACCTATTTCAATATGAAGTGCATCAGTCTAGTTTAAACTGTTCTGAAAGATGCTTAACTTAAGTCACCATGTCATGCTTAACCTAAATTAGCATATTATACTTAAACAAAGTAAGTGTATTGTGCACCAGAGCAGATGAAGAACACATCCGAGTCGTTGCTGAGGTCCAGAGATAGCTGTGTCCAGCAGCTGTGGTAGCAACATTCATTGCTCAAGTCACTACTAAGTGACTACACCATTGTCCTCATCTTCCAGACCATTAGTAGATCAAAGACACACCACTTAGTAATAATATCTTCACTTTTACTTTATCAGGGCAATTGTGCTGCAGCTTGTAAGGGCTGCAGTAAGTCATTCTCAGTTAAAGGGGTTTATCCTAAGACGTGTAGCATCCCAGACCTATCACCAGACATTCATCTCAAATCCATCTCACCTACTTTTATCTGAGTGTAAGCTACGCCACCGGTTTAAGCTGACCATTATTCTCCTCTTATACTCAGGAGAAATGAAAATATACTTCCAGGCTAAGTGCAACAACCAAGCGGATCACCTCTTTCAGAAAGTTGAAGTCAGGGACAAGGAATATCCAGTAAACTCACTAGACACAGAAGTTTGAGGGAGGTTTGCCATTATCCTTAGTAACAGTGAAATAAGACCTCTGTTCTATTTTTGTATTAATGGTTTCATATGTTTAGCAGTAGAATTTAAGAACAATGTGGTGCATTCAAAGCTGTTGGAGAACCACTCTTTACCATAAGTGTTTATTTCATCTTCTACACATGAAATATTTTAACTACAAGAACTCAAGTATTTTAGAAATGAAATAACCCATTGCAGTGTTTGAGCATTGACCCACAGAAGCTGCAGTCACTCAATAAGGAACACTATGGAATCAATAAAGAGCTTGGGACTGTTTACAGCCTGGTTCTAAGCTATAATAAATGCTCAACCTGAATACTCTAACACCTCCTCAATAGAGTGTTTAGAAATGACTACTATCCCAGATACTTGTGTAACCTGAAAATATGCAGGAGGACATGGCCATGCCTAAGATAAGCAGAGAAGAGAAAATAATGACTTACTGCATGTAAACACAGGCACATAAAGACAAGGCATTTTTCAGCAACAACACTAATAAGAACAAGATCTTGTAAAACAGCTTACGTCTTTCTGGGCTTCCAGACAACACATATTTTCAAGCTTTGCATCATACTATTCCAAATCAACTGAGATGAAATATTTAACACAGAAAGGAATGGGTTTATTTTCCTTTAGTCTTAGCTTTTTCCACACACCGATGGGAAAGCACTTAGCTTAATCATAAATAAAGAGTTGCAGGAGCTCTTGGAATTGAGCAACCCTTGCTAACCTTTAGCTTTGTGGCTGAAAAACGACCTTCAGCGATGACCCCAGTGAATAGTGCTATCTGGAATAATTCCCTCACATCAAGTAACCTATTATTTTACTATTATTAAGTTTTAGTAACACTGCTGGGAGAAACCATCTGTTAAAAGAGAAACAAGGTACTGACCTCTAGGTATTTGAGGGTTGTTGTTTTCTGCAATCAGTGTAAGGCACTTTTCATTCATTTTGTACAATTTCCTTTCAACAGTGTCAGGAAGATCAGAATAAGAAAAGACCAACATCCCTGTGATGTTTATTGCACATCAACAAATAAAAGATATATTTACAGCTGTATTCACCATTTTACTAGGCCTATTAAACAAATGTGTTGTAAGAAAAAGCCTATAAAGCAAACTTAGCAACAGTAAAAAGCCCATTGTTTGACTCCCCACAGAAGCCTCAATTGCTTCACAGTATGAAGTCAGGAATCCTTTAGATAAAAATAAACACAGAAGAAGTAGAGAATAGATACATTAAGGATGTTAAGAGGAGTGAACTCTTCTTTCCCTGAATGCCTATCTTCCAATCACTGGTTCCTGGGTTTAGAGAATTATGTTGCAAATAGTTTGCAAAAGTAACCCCATCATCATACTAGAGTGATCTAGCCAAGAACCTTTGAAATTTGTTAGTAAGTATATTTTGGGGGATTTAAAGAAATAGAAAACAAACTTTGCATGCTACACTGAATGAATGAGTTTCCTGAATCCTGAAATTCTTCAGTACTGATGAAGTATAAAATTTAGCAACATGATTTCAGAAGGATAATAAATATATTTTTCTTTTTTTTTCCTTAGCTGCTGATGCCAAATCACAGTCTAAACAGGACTATATATTGCCTGTCATCAAATACTTATAAATAATGAACATCATCTGCTCAGGCTAAAGGGATATGAGAAAGTGTCAGTGATATTTTTTTTTCTTTCTCCTGTTTTTGGCTAACAAGCTTCCTTTGGTTCAGCTTGGGGGTTTTTGTTTGTTTGTTTGTTTATTATTCATGAATGAAAATTTTGACCTTTTATTTCTTCTGTATTTTGACATTTAATCTTCACAGGCATCCTTTGAACTATATTGTAATAGATCACACAAAGCATAGAAGTCTCATGTCTGTCATACAGCCTTACTTGACTGGAAATCTATCCTTCACAACTAGGTTTCTGATATGAAAGCTCATATCAAGTAAATTCAACTAAGAACAGTAATGCAATTTTAGAAGCTAGGTGTTGCATGTGTATGGCAAATTAGTCTTTGCTATTAGACTATTACAGGGCTTCATTTGTGTTGACATTTTAACCTACAGAAACATTGAAAAATCTAGTTTTTAATCCATCCCTTCATACTGGAGATCAAGTATCAAGAGTCAACCAGTCAACCAGGCAGGTGAGTTACAGAAAGTGCTATGGCATCAAGTTTCTCAATGGAAGGCAAAAAGACAACACAGCAGAGAGTATTCCTGTTTCCTGGTAAACTTTATTAATTTTGTACTGGGGAGCATTCGTGGTAAATGGATGGCAATTCTACCAGGCACATGAAGCTTCAGTCTGAAACATTGCACTGCATTCAAGGAAAAGTCTTAGGTAATTATGTGTAACTGGAAGAATCTCACTGACTTTTAAGAAGAGTTGGGCAGATTCTGATTGACAGAAGAGGTAATAAAGCATACAAAATACTATATTGAGACAGAGTAGCAAGACATGACATAAACAACTACCAATTATCTGCTTTCACCTGAGACTAGTAAAAAGTAATTTAAAGATGAGATTCAACTTTTATTCCATCAGAAAATATTTTTCAGCTACATGAGTGATCCAAGTTTTGGAGCTATTGGCTACACACACAGTCTGTGCGTCATGCCAGGGCCAAGATGCTTGGCAGGCACCACGTTGTTGACATCTTTGTGGTTACAGACCTCCTGTACATACTTGCACAGAAACTGTGAAAGGAACCTTTGACATGCCATTAAATTCCGGAGGTCCTGCAAATTACAGGTAAAATAAGAATGAGTGTAGACCAGAAAAGAAACAAAGATTCATCACTAAGATGATATATTCTACTAGAGCAGTGCAGCTAAATCCAGAGGCCTGATGTGCTGCAATTTACAAATCCTCTGAAAAGGTTTAACATCAAGAAATGTCAAAAAGAAACCCTGAGAAAAAAACAGAAACTCTTCCTTGTGTTTGTAATGTTGTTTCTTAAAAAAAAAAAAATCCTTCAAAACACTTTTGCTTAGTTGATGTTTATAGGCAAGAAAATCATCACAGGGTAAGAAAAAACTGAATATATAATGATACATTCCTGCTTTACATTTCTTTGAAAGGGAAGGAAAAAAAGTCTTTAGACTGCTATAAAACAGTTTGCCAAAGGGATGCAGCATGAGTGAAAGCATATCAATTTATAGCTTCATCAAAACTAACAGAAGTTGCTTAGAGAAACACAGTAATGTCAGCCTTCAATTGAGTTGGTCAACAAGGTGAAATGTCTCTTCCAAAATGAGAATTTGTAGCCTTGAGGACAGTCAGAAGAATCATGATCAAGGGAAAAAGGAATTTGTCAATGTGAGATGAAAAAAGTGGGGAAACAATAAGCTGATAACATTTGGGTTTGAAACTATTCTGTGAGGGAATCATGATGGTTTTATTTGTTTTAATTTATGTAGTAAATTCACTCAGTTCCTCAAACTGAATCTCACCGATGACAATTTACATTCTTTATCAAGTTAAGGATGGAATTTATTTCAAAAACTTTTCTAATATTGTTTCATCAGTCTTTTATGTCCTTTCTTTACAGGCATTTGGAATTATAGCTAAACTACACTGCAGATATTTCATAATGCAATATTTTCATTCTCTTTCTCTTTTAACATTTTATTTCATGTTTAATCATGAATCCTTAACTGATTATTTAAAAGCCAAATGTTAACTAACCAACACAAAACATTTTAAATAGTATACTCAAGTTAAGAGGGCTTTTTTTTTTTCTGTAAAACAAAGATTATTATCTTTATCCCTGCAGGCTATGAATTTCTTTAAGAAATTAAGATTTTTCTAATTAATGTTGGTTGCATGCTATAACTTCATCATATTTGCCTGGGTGCATGAAGAAAACCAGGGTGGCAGTTTTAATAATAGTTAGTATTCCCATTGCACACTTTTGGAATATTTATTGACTGGAAGTTGCTCAAAAGGCCTGAAACAGATGCTCACCCTTGCACAGTGTACTGTAAATCATACAAACAGCATTAATCTTGTTTTCATTTAAGTAAAAAATAGCACTTGCTTTCAGTGAAATAATAATGAGTAAAATATCTGATGAAGAGTTTAAAATAGCAGATGGTGTTATCACTTTGAAAGTAGGGAGGTAGCTGTATAGAAGCAGCATGCAGGATATTCTGGTCTTGCACCTTCAGATGGTACTTAGTTCTTTAAAGCAAAAGCAGGGAAGTGATTGATGTTACACAGCAAACAGTCTGCTTCTTGCATCCCCGGCAATGGTGCTTATCGCTTCAGAGTTCTGCTACAGCAGTACTTACAGAAGCCTTTGTCAACAAAGTGCGGTTATGAAAGGAGCTAGCGTGGCTTCACTGCCAAAAAAAATCCTTTCTTGGTGAGCAAGTCCCTCCAGGATTACTTGGAAACACTCCTGAATTTGCTTCCACCTCTTGTGATACGGATGAATAATAAACCTAAAGCTTGTCCTGGTTGTTGGTAAAGAACCAGTTGTATGTCCAGAGGGAGAGCAAAAGCTCTCCCCTCCACCCTACAGGTGGCCCAGAGATATTTTTGTATCTTTCCTTAGGACATTTCTAAGCTGACATTGAGTTCTCTGTGGCCTCAAGGATTTAGGTAATAACAAGAGACTGCTTGTCACGTGGTTTTTCCAAACACTTGTAATTCTGCTTATCAGCCCTTATACCCAAAAATATTTAGACCTGGAGCAATAATACAGGATAATACAGGCCTTTAGTTCCTAAACGTTTGGAATTATACTGCTCTTTGTTTTGCACTAAGGAAAATCATCAATCTGTTGTATACGTACACACATTTTATATATAAGGATATATATGTTTGTGTATACATACACCAAATCGTCTATCTTTTTCTTTTTCTTTTTTTTTCTACAGACTTCTCTGGACCATGTATAAGCATAGACCACAAACTAAATCCTTAGTCTGGTACAAACTCAAGATGACTTATATCTAGCGCGAATTAACATCTTTCTTGAATTTGAATTTACCTTGGTGGAAAAACTAATCCTTCCTAGTCATTCAAAACCAAAATTCTATTACAGCAGAAAGCTGTTAAAAATAGAAAGCATTTTCGTTCATGGAACTGAATCAGTTATGATTCAGTTATGGGTTATGTGGCTAGTCATTAATTAGCTATTATTTATGTGGCCAGGTGATTACTAATTGAAATTACTATACTTGCATTAAATACATTTACCTACTTCAGAATTCAAAAATGCCTGTCCAAAAATTCCCTACATTTTTGTTATTCAATTTAGGCATTAGTCCCTGAGTAAATTTTGCTGCCACCTAGCTAGAGAACAGACACAGTCAGATATCATGGATAAGCATGGCGAAACTCTTAGCGTTAATTAAAATTAATTCTAAATTACAATCAACAAGAAAGTTAAAGTAGGTGTGCTGAAATCTGGCTCCTGTAAATGGCAATGAAACATTTTTTTCTGTTCTAACAGACCTCAGCAGACCTCAAAGATGATTAGCCAACCCTAACAAACCTAAAGTCTTATATTATTTTATATTACACATTCTACATAATAAAATCTGTATATGAACATGGAAAGTATCACTTTTCTTCTGCAACATTTTAGCTTTGGCTCCCTTAGTCATCTGCTGCTATTGTTTGAAATATTTATGCTTGGAGAATAAATTTTCTATTCCAGATTATTTCCTTCTAAATTCAGTCTGCTCCTTCTGCCTGCTGCAGCTTGACTCTAGTAGAGAAAGTAGCAAGCAGTTCCCGCAGCGGGTAAAAGAGAGATATTTGGCTGAATAAGGCAGGCACAACTGCTAGTTGACCATACCTTTTCCAGACAAGAAGAGTGTCCAGTGCATAGTGACACAACCTGAGATCAAGTAATGCCAAAACTCCTCAAGTCACTTGAGAGCAATGTAAACGGGTAAACCAGGAAACAGATCCCTCAAGATCTGCAAATCTCTGCACGTAACTGACTATGCCAGATCCCATTGCAGCAACAAAATTGTACAGACCACTGGAAGGGCTCAACGTCTATTTTCATACTATGTTACCTTTAGTCTTGACCATACTCACAAACTGGGAGAAAAAAAAAAGTTAGAAATACACTGCAAACCATGTGTAAAGCTTGAATTATACAATTACATCCTTCATGGGCTCTTCAGGCCTACATGCATCTAGTGTAGCTCTGTTAGGCTTATATAAATATATCCCTCCTGTCCTCTGGAAACCCAATCCACTTCAATCTGTAATGTAAATAGTTTCTTTTTAACATGCAGTGTGTGCTGATTTCACCCTAATTATATATTTCCCTTTGCGAGAATTTGAACTGTGGGATACTGGAAAAGAATTTAACCAGCAGCCTATAAAGAATAGGGGCTGAAGCTTGGCTTCCATTAACACCTCATTAGGCAGAGCCTGTAGCATACGTAAAATGAGCTAATGATTTTTAAATGCAGTTGTCAACCTATAACTTAATAATGTAGAAACTTTATTTCTCTCTATTACTGAGTGAGGAATAATACATTTTTATATCTACAAATCAACATGAAGCTATTGGAGAACATTATTACCCTAGGCAAGATCTTCATTGGCCATCATCAAACACTGACCTTTACCACTAAACACTGACCATACCATTAATACCACAAGTGGTACTAATTGTAGTGCAAATTTTCAGATAGACACAAGATGAAGGTTTGAGGAAAACACCTTTAAATCCTGGATATAAATATAGTTCAGATTCCTAAAAATGAAGTTAGAACTATAAAATGACTGTTAGGTGGTTATAGGATTAATTCTAATCCCATATAAAGGAATGGCAAAATTCTCATGTTTGAGTTTGCTGTGAATAAAGACCATCCTCTACCTTAACAAAAATCACTGTTACAGTCTGTATTAAATTGACAGGTTTAACAGTAGTTCAAGAATGCAGGACCTTCATTAACTCCCACAGAAGCTGAGTAAATGACCATGGAGTCAAACAGGGGTTGCACAATATATCCCTTAATTGGCAAGGGGATTGTGGTATTCCTATCCATCAGGTGACCCCTCTGCACAAGGGTTAGGACCTGATCTTGTTGCAGTGGGTCTGGAGGCATGTATGCGCTGCAGGTGAAGCCTGGTTTGCTGTGAGAGCAAAGGGTTCTCATTCACTGTCGGTTCACTACACTTTCACCGAGCATCACTTTTAAAGACAAAACAAACAAAAAAAGAGAATTCGTGAATTTATAAAAATGAAAGTCTATATAACTTGTGGAAACCTTCTCTTGGCTCTATAAAGTAATAAGGTTTTAAAACAGAATAGTTTTAAATACTCCTTCCATAACAAAAAAAAAAATCATGTCTATAAACCTAATTACACTCGTCATAGATGCTTTGAGCTTACCAGTCAGCACTAGCCTTTCTTGCAATGGCCTGAATCCCAATTAACCACCAGCATCCACAGTTACAAAGGGAGGCAGCAAGCAGGCATACTTACTTTCATGTTTCAGGGTCTTTGCAGTGAAAATTTAAGCTGAATTTACAGCTACTCCACACTGAAAATTTACACATATGAGCTTCATCATCTGTGCCACACGGCAACCCACAGGACGGGCTGGAGCAGCTTTGTAAAGAGGATACACAACCACTTCTCCACAGCCTCCCTGTGCGTGGCTGGTACCCACAGCAGCCTCTCTCTAGAATAAATGCAATTAAGATGAGGGACCCTCCTGCTGTTCCTGTTTGATTAGTGAATACAGCAACGACATCTACTCATTGTCTTCATGCTTGGTTGCTACATTCTTTTGGCTGGGAGGGTTGCAATAGCTGTTCCCAGGGTGCAGGCAGGTATGCCACTTCTAACCTTTGACTCGGGATATGTGGTTGCGCACCCACTGACTGCAACACAGCTTGTAAATCCAGTCACATCTCCCAAGTGTGAAAAATGTGACAGGGTATTGTACAAGGCAAAATATAAGATGGTGATGTGTGTGTCTGTAGTAGAGAATTTACTTGGGACAGATCTTCCTGTGTCATTGGATCTGAGTGAACCAACATCAGGCAAGGGGAGGTTTTGCCCTCTGTGAGGGATGGGTGTTTTATAATCTCATTGAAAATATCAGTTATGTTGTGCTATGGCCAAATTACTGGCTCCCTGCTGAAAATAGAAGTAGTATGCAGTGAAACGTACACTGATTCCAACCAGCAGAAAAACAATTACTTCTACAAGCTAGCACAGAAGCAGTTAATAGTCGCAGCACCGTAGTGGGGAGCTTGCCAAAACTGGCAGCTAAGCCAGAGTCCTGAACCCACATAACAGTAGGTCTATTTGTCTCATTTACTGTGCTTTCCTCATCTCCCTCACCCAATCACAAGCAAACAAATATCAGTGATAATGATAGCCTTAGTAATTACACCTAGAAATAAATCAATGTTCAAACGCACATTTTCAACAGTAAGAGATGTGAAAGGATTACATAATCAGCATTTGTCACTCATTCCTGCTGTACTCAGAAACCACAGGCTAAAAAAGAAGTAGTTCATATATTAAAAGGGGTCATATAATTTATTTCATTCAGAGCAATTAATTGTTTACTTACAAGACAGCTTTCCATGACAAATCTTTCTTTCTTTAAAACGTGTTTCACTGCCCTATAAAAGCAAACCCCATTTCTTATAGCTTCCTAGCACGACATTCAGACCAATTATCCTATTCAGCTTCTCCTTTCTGTATAATTGGTAATTTAGCTTGCTATATAAAACACAATTAAACCTTGTTTAGACTAAGGCTGTCTACATGGGGAGCTGTAGCTGATGCTAATTCTTAAATCGTAACCATACTTAAAATAGGTATTCTAATGTAATTCACACTGATGTAGCTTAGTTATCACTTTCATAACCAGAGAAATGTTCCTGAGTAAATTAACATTTGCTCATTCCCAACTATGCCAGCAAAAAGGTATTTTCTTTTCATCTTTGCAGAGGAGGTAATATCAAAACATTACTGATTGGCCAATCATCAATTTATCTTGCACGCTTACATTTTTTCACTGCTACCGCAATAATTGTTTGTCATATATTTGTAAGTACATAATCTACAAATGTGTGTAATGCTGCAGAGAACTGAAATGTCATGGTTGTGCACAGGTATTTTTATATATAGACTAGATTGAAACTAAATCATAAGGAAGAGCTTGAATCACATGCAATCCAGAACTGACCAAGGAGATACTTTGAAGGAGCTAAGGAAGAATCATTCAGGTAAATTGAAACTTAAATGATTTAAAACAAAAAAGAAAAGTTATAAGTACTCTACATACATATGTCAGAAAAGAAAAAAAAAAAGACTTTTTTTTCTTTGGGTAACTCAGTTAAACTGCAAGCAGACTTACATTGGCAGTTAGTCATTTTAATTATAGTGTGATGACACTTGCTAGTTTAGAAAATGAATCATATGGTTGCACAGGAATTCAGTCTTTTTGCCTTAGCTATATTTGTAGATAGATAGAATTCTAAAAGTGAAACAGGCATTTAATTGCTTAAGGGTTACTTGATGCATAAGAGTATATTTATTTAGCAATAATTTCAGGTTATCTTGTCTATTTGTTTCCCTCTTGTTAGAAACCAGACATCCTTCTTACAGCACGGAGGATAAGACAGAATGACAAGCAAATCTAACACACTTTCAGGTAGGAGAATATTTCAGTAGCCTAAAATTATCACTGTAAGTGCCTTAAATCTCCCTAAATGCAGTAAACTTAATTATGGATACAATCAAATACAAGGAAACAATCCACAAGATTTCTGAACAGGAATATTTTGTTCTGTCAAAGGACCACAATTTAATGCCGATGCAATACTTTCAGTGAAGTCAATGAACTTGCATTAGCATAAAGTCTTTAAAAACCTGACACACTGACCTACCTTTATGTGACAGACGTAACCTTGGCTGCCTCGTATCTGTTGCATGACATCCAGTCGGTAACTCTAGTAACAAGCCATATAGTGCCAGGATTAAAAGGTCCTGGGCAGATGCCATCCTGCCCAAGATCAAATTCTTGCGCTCTTCACTTAACTGCTGCTGTTTGTTTGTTGTTTTGGTGGGGTTTTTTTAAGGCTCCGAGTTCCACTTCTACTTTCCCAGTGCAGTTAAATCTCTCTCTTTGGTCAGTTTGTGGGGTATCTCTACGGGAAATTCAACGTTCATCAGAGAAGCACACAGCCTCAGCTAGCCATTTGTCAAGCTGTGCAAATGTCATGTAAAAATATTCCCTCCCTAGGACAATTGTTTATAAAGTGCGAGGACATTCCAAGGCGTTACTCTGCGGTGTTGTGTCTTGAGCTCTCTTTAGTAACTCTGCCAGTGGATTCAGGAAGAAGCTGTATTTTCAGTCCCTCCTGCAAGGCAATTCATTCAGAGAAGGAGGGAGGGAGAGGGGAAAAAAAAAAAAAAAAAAAAAGCAAGCACCCTCCTCCTTGGTGCTCTTCAGAACTCAGCCCCTTGCTCTGACTTGCCAAACAGCTAGTTTTAATTCACCTTTCACCTTTGCTAATTAAAAACAAGAAGTGCCATTCCCTCCTGGAGTTGCAGGATCCACCCAGCGGGGAAGCCGGGCTGTCAGGCTGCTGTATTTACTGAGAAAGTTCAGGGAGGGTTGAGGCAATGTACAGTATTAGCAGCTCCGAGAAGCGTTTTAATCCACGTGCCGGGCACCGATTCCCCAAATGCTTCGTGGTTTCACGTTGTAAAACATCGGGAGAAGGGTCAGGATTCCTCCCGTCCCTCCCATTTGAAAAGTCATTTCAGCTTTTGTTCGCAGCTCAGTTTTAGAGGAGGATTAACCCTAGAATTAACTATTTAAGTACATTATCACTTAGAGTCATTAAACAGCATGTTACTAAGTGGATCAGAGTAGAAAGATTCCGGTTGCATATCCTTCCTTACATTAAAGAAAAAGGTTTAGCTTTTTTGATTATTTTTTTTTCCAAATGTGGTTTTACATAGTGGCTTCTCCCCATTACATTCTAAATGTCTGTAAGTCTGGTAGTCTATATATGTCAGTAAAATTACTTATCTGACTAGATGTTTGTAGGATTCGGCAGTATTTAAAAAAAAGAAAAAGAAAAAAAAAAAGCCTGAACAGAGAGCTGTGATAACAGGATAAACAGCATCAGATTCACAAGCATCAAGCAGCTACCTCTTATATTGCAGCTCACAAATACCAGAAAACTTCCTCTCTTTTCCATGTCATTTGTAACTTAAAAGTATACCCATGGCAAGAACTAAATTTTTATAAATCAAGCCAGATCTATGTCTGGAATATGTTAATTAAAGAATAAAGTTTTCCGTAATTAAGACCTCATGCATAGAATCATTTAGAATTGTCTGAGGTGCATTTTAGTAGCAATTGTACTTTTTTTTAAATAGGATGGAGCATTAAAGTCATGTTGAGTCTTTACAATTCTCATTGTTTTAGAATCACAAAGAAAGGAAAATGAAAACTAATGTATGCATTTGACAATAATGCACTCAAATTCTGTAGCCGACAAAAGGTAATGATATCTGGAGAGAAAGACTTAATAAGAAATTCCTGTATGCCAGCAAACTGAAAAGAACCCAGTACAATAATATAGGGAAATGCTAATCATTGTAATAGCAGGATACATGGGTGAGAGAAGACAGATCTGTTCAAGAACAAAAAAATATGAACTACTAGGACAGAAAAAAAAAAAAAAGAGAAAAAAAAAAAAAAAAGAGAAAAAGAAAGAAACTTTGGTGAAAAGACAGAAGTAAATCATGAGAATGCCCAAGGACTCCTGGAGGCTGTATAATCAGCAGCGGGGAGGAGGTCATGTCTACCTGTTAGTTCTCCAAGAGCAGGTCACGTACACATACCTGGGCTTGCTTTAAATCAGCTGGAAACTGTGCCAACAGCAGTTAAACCACAGGAGCAAGAGCTAAATCACACAGCTATTTGCTCCATTTCTTGCACACAACTGCAGGTTGCACTGAATTTTATGCTGATGTGCTGGTTGTCTGGCAGTAGCTCAGCATGTGCACTGGAGACACTGTCAGTGGAGAAGGCAACACAGGCTCTGCTTCCAAGCACTGACCTCAACATGGATGAGTTTATCACCTACCCAATGGGATTATTGTTATTGGCACCTTTCTGTAGTACTGAGGCATACAAATGTGCTGTGTTTGACCATTAAAATGTGCTGTAAAAGACCATGATCTGGTGCCTGTTGAGGTTAGTGGAGACTGAAAATTTTCATTTGTGATTCTGTGAGTTGTTATTGTAATACATATATCCTGCTCTCTCCCCCTCCCCCCCAAAAATGTTCAATGACTAGAATTCTCAGAAACTCCTTCTTAACATAAGTCTGTAACATTTAAACATTTTCAAATCTGAGATTGTCCAAATGGATTTTTTTCTTTGAAATATCCTGCTATGGAAAACTTAGCACTACCTCTAATTTAATATATGCATTTTCAAAAAGGACACGAAATTCCAAATGTGAGCTCACAGTATGAAAACTAAAACCATATTCAGTGAATAAAGCAAGCATTAGTGTAAACCCGCAATCCTGCCTCTCTCTAGAACTCCTCTCCAAGCTGTAATAGGGTGTTATTTTATTAATTTTCCCAGGCTGCAGCTAAGACTGTAAAAGTTTAACAGACTGAACAGTTAGACTGCAGGTATCCTGAGGTTGTACCAAAAAGTTAGAGCGAAAAGTTCAAAATAATTTTCCCAACTTTAAAGTTTTGGTTTTGTTTTTCAGTTGGGGAAAGGGAACTGGGGGTGGAAGGGACAAGGAAGCTGATGGAGATTATGGGCCTAATTTTGTATTTAGTTAAGAGGTAGGGTGCAGCAGGTCTATTCAAACAAGACATTCATAGAAATAAGGGCAATTCCCCGCCAACGTCAGTTTACATGCACTCAAATGCAGTTCTAACCCCACACATCCCCAGCCATTACACAGCTCCTTGGCTCCCTACAAACACAACGTGACCCAGGGCTGGAGCTCCAGTAGAGTCAAAAATACCCTAACAAGCTGATTTTCATATTTTTGCCCAAGGACAAAGCTTTTTTTTTTGGGTCTGAAATCTGATTCTCAAGCAGGGTGGGCCTTGCGGGTGCCTCAGGCTCCTTCCCCTGCCTGCCGAGGGAAGGGCTGAGGAGAAAAGGAGCAGAAGCAGAAGCTGGAGCTGCCGCTCAACATTAAGGCTTTGGCTGTCAGCAAGAGGTGCTGGCATGGGAAAGCTGGGAACGGCTGCTGAGCACGGGGTAAGATGCCTGCAGTGGAAAGAGACCCAACAGAACAGAAAAGAAAAGGAAAATTGTTGTATCGAACATGCCGGGCACTGATTTTTTTCCCTAGGAAAAGTGAGTATTCTCACAGGGTGAATCCTTACTAAAGTAAGGATTTTTCTCAGATTGCTACATAAGGATCTCAAACCTTACACCGTCCCCCACCCTTATACAACAAGATTTGATGCAAAGCAAGTAGTGGAAAGATACACACAACTTCACATCAAGAGAAATGTGTGGCCTCAGGCAAGGCAGTCAAGCTCTTTGCCTCAGCATCTTTTCAATTAAATAGGCATATGGTCTTGCCTCAAGGGGTATTTTGAGAGACTTCTTCCTAAAGGATTTCAAACAGTGGTAGAAGGATGACAACAAAGATGTTCAAATATTAGGATTCAGTCTTAGATGAGTACAAACACAGATGCCTCAGGGATGTGGAGCCTCCATGTAGTACAGCGCAGGGTCTCTGAAGAGTAAACAAGGTGGGTTTACTGCTTTTTTTCTTCTAATAAGGCAAACACAGCAGATCCCTGTCAGACCTGAGTTTGCTTCAGTAGTAAAATCTCCAGTCAAGCAAATGCTGACAGATAAGTAAAGAATCGTGCCTGTAAGTAAAGATTATTTGGAAATTCAAATGCAAACCCTGTATTTGATTCCTGGGGTAGAATCCCTATAATTATGCTGCCCTGAAGAAGAAGACAGGTTTTCTTAATAGAAAAGGAAAAAAAATAAGGTTGTTGTGTATATTTGCACAGTTTATGTACAGTAAAGAAATCCATTAAAAGAACTACAAATTAATTGTGAATTACTATGTGAAGTTTGTGAACCATACTTTGATTTGCTGCAGCCACTGCAGATCCAGAGCAATTCTAATGAAGTCATTGAGCCTGTAAATCTAAACTCTTTAACACAAAATACTTCTGACATATTGTGTGAACTGGTTTAAGTTTAACTGATAGAGTGAAATGTAAACGCAGGAGCAGGATATAAATAAGTAGATCTGCAGCTACTAGCACCAGTAACAAATTCTAAACATTATCACTATAAAGCAAAACGAAGTGTTTAGAAATTTTAAAGCTGGGGTGGTCCGAGAATTGCCATAACCATAACTTAAAAGTAGTTTTAAAAGTTACAAGGCTGCCTCCTCCTTATGATGATCATACACTAAGCCACAGAAAGGAATTCTCTTGTTCTTTGTTGGACTTTGCCTGCAGTTCAAAAGAAGGTGTGTAACCCCAAGAGGAGCTGTGTGGCCTTCACATTGTGGCCTGTACCTGCAACTTGTGGTAGCTGCATTGCTCAGGCAATCATATCTTCATTTATCTAATAGACAAAGCTTTAAAAGACACTTAAAGAACTTCTCTTACATGACTTAATCTGTTAAAGTTTTTTTACGTCACTGCTTATTCACTCTGTATTGCAGCTCTTACTGACCCATCAGCTTTCACATTCTGTCATACAGAAATCCTTACAACAGACGTAGGAGATGAAGGGAAGTTCCATATATCATGTAATAGTTATCTCTGTCTTATCACTGCTTTTGAGGTGGGAATTCATGTCTGCTCCAGTCTCCATTACAAATTGGTAACTGGCTTTCTTGTGTCATCAGTACTGGAAGAAATGGTAACACAGAACTGCTTGGCATCCACACAGTGCAGGTACTGCAGCTTCACAACTCTCAGTCAACCCATAAAAAATTCTGTGGAGGCATTAAGTAAGAACGCTGGCAAGATGCAGCAAGAACATGAAAAAACTGATCCAACAGGTGAGTAATCACTCAGTAATATCTTCTGGGATCTCTCTCAACGAAAGGAGCAGAACCACCGCTTGGATGGCACTACTGACCCTCAGGAGGATATGCTAACTGATAGCAGAAGAATGTTGCCAGAACCCGTTTGATACAAGGATGTAACAGGAAATAAAAATAAAACTTAGTTGTCATATAGAATTGTCAGATCAGAAATGTTTAGGCTTTTGCCTTTGTCTGCAAAACTTGGATCCTAACCCTGTGTGAAAGTAGATGTGTTTATATGTAATGTCTCCAGGACGGGGAAGTGTTATTTCTCTTGTTTTATACACAGTGCATTCTCTCTTTGATCCAAGATCAAATTTAGACAATATTCATTAAGCAAAAGAGTTTGACTGAACATGAACCTGTACTTCAAACTAGCCACAAAATTACACAGTAAATTAATGCTCTGGAGGAAAAAAAGAATTCTCAATTAAATTAAATTCCTCTTAGTTCCAGAAAGACTGGGTTTTGACAAGTAAATATTGAAACAAACTGTCCTTGGAACATTGTTGTTTGCAGTAACATTATTTCTATGACTAATTACAGGTGAATGTCAATACTGCTTGGGACACAGGTGGCATACTTTTGTTAACCTATTAAAAACAGGTGAAACAAATGTTTCTTCCTTCAAATGCAGACCTACTGAGGGATTTTTTTTACCGGTTGCATGAAAAAAATGGCATATCAGCGTATCTTAATGCCGAAATTAACTCCATGTGACTGATTTAAGATTAGTACATGGATCATAGCAATCTGTACGGTTAGTTATGGATGAAAATCAAATTACTGATTTCTCCAGGGGAATGTATTTTTGATGATATTTTTGCTAATAGATAATTTCTGAAGTCTCTCAAAAGAAAAACATTAATGAAACTGTTAGTTGTTTGTTGAAGATCAACTTGAAATATAGCATGTCATATTTCCCCTGATCACTGAGCAGGAAATAAAAATGTAATGGTCAAAAGCTTAATATTAAAAAAATTATATCTAGCAGATATTTCCTATTAACTCAGAATGACGAGTATATTCTATTAAAAGTTAATGATGCACTTTTTTTATCCCAAATGAACAATGTGAATATTTTGTGGTTCTCCCTTTAAATTATTTTTGCTTCCAGTTGATTCTTGATTCTTCACTATTCAAAGAAACAAAACAACAAACAAAACACTGGTTATGTAAGAATGACATTTTATGCCTTAAAGGTGCCATTTAGTTGCTCTGGTTCTCAGCTATTCATTTCTCTACACAACAGTGAAGTGGTTTGGCCATAGTCAGAGTCATTTGTAAACAAAAGTTTACTTTCCTTGATCAGACACACAAAGATATAAACTACAAATTTTCTGTCTGAAGCCTACAGCCATCTTTAATTATCATCTGAAAGGTGAAATAGAAAGCATTTTAAAAAAACAAGCCATTTTGACCGCAAATCAGTTGCAGGTTTTAAAACTGCAGATGCATTTTGATGCAAAATATTTGAAAATCAGTTCCAGTTTTATTGCCTGCTAATGGATTCCACATTCCTACTTGATCAAGGTGATGACATCATCACCCTGGACATAAGTCCTGGGCTACACTTAGTTTGTATTTTCACTTACACATATTAGTGGAAGACATACACCATGACACATCCCAAAAGCAGAAAGCAAGAAGTAGTATATGCTGTGATTTGCATCAGTGGGATGTAATCTGCTTTCAGGAATTAATTAGATTTCTTGTGACAGCAATGTGGGCCCAAAAAACTGAAGAAAAGATGAAGAAAATCTAAAGACATACTTTCGGGCATTTAATATGGAGCATGCTTGGAAGTGAGCTGTATTCCATTAAAATACAGAAAGAAGCTTAGCTGATATGCTTCTGTGTCACACTGGTTAAAGCATTAATTCTCTCCTTGGTTTAAAGGTGTTGATAGGTAAATATCCTGCTTTGAATCCCTTTACAGTTGTCAGGCAGCTAATATTTAGGTACTGTGATGTTGAGTACTGAAGCACAAAAATCCCCAGTATTTTGCAGCAATTCCTGGTGAGCAGGGGCTGGTCTCGCTGTAACCATAGACAGCTTTGGGAAGTGTGGGAGATGTCAAACCTTTCAAATTCTTTACAAAAGGTCTCAAAGGAACGAGGAGCCCAGTGTGGCAGCAACTGAACAATCTATTTCCTTGAAGGTCTTTAGAAATCCTGGCATTAACTGGGTCCTAATTTTCAAAGCAGAAAACAAAAAACAATTCCTTTGCTGCATTTCTAACTACTTTACACTTAAGCATCCATGGCCAATAATATTTCTATCTAAGACTATCTCTATCTGAATGACTTACTGCCCTTTGCTGTGCGGTAGTTGAAACTTGGGTGTTCCTTATAGCACAAACACTTTTTTTTTTTTGCCATTTGCTTTATTAGTGTCATCAAGAAAGTTATTATATTTGATTCCACTTTTGACATCCATCTAGACAGATATTTATTTGAATCACCAATTCACTTAAAGAAAAAAAAAAGAAAGGGGAAAAAAAAGCAGAGTCTTTAATACATTTTCTTTATTGAAGAGCCAACAGCTTCAGCTTTCAAGAAATCTCTGGACAGGGTATCAAACAGCATTAAGTTAATCCTTTAAATTAAAAACTTGAAGAAATGAGAGAAGACGGTCAGTCTATTTTACAACTAGATAAGTGAATACTCTATCTCGGGGAAATCTGTTGTTTGCCTGGTGAGATCATTTATATCATTATTAAGGATGGACAAGTATTACGCTTTTCTGTTAAGACACTGCCATTGTTCTAGTAACAAAATCAATGGTTACAGTCATCAGAATAACTACTCAGAAATCCAGTTGTACGGCTGTGTAGAAAAAGTGCAGTAGTATTGCCAGCTGTGAGAAAAATGTCAAAAGTCAAATCCTGAGGCTGTGTTGGCTGATACAGAAATTTCTCATACACAAATTTCCCCAATTCAAAAGAACAGCAACATGAGAGAAGCATAAACAGGAGGTGAGCAATTGTATGAATGTGGAAAGCTGTCCTCAGGCAAGGGAGATCCACTCTCTCGCTATAGCTGAGCTGAATTCCAAGTGAGAAGCTGGAGCTATGAAACAGGGTAACAAGAAAAATCAAGTAAAGTGTCATGGCAGCAGGATGAACTAAACAGCAGACTCACTGCCTCGGGATGTGGTCAAAGCCATGTTATTTGGGTCGTTTTAAACAAGGCTACCCTGCCCTGCTGGGGAGGTGTACCGGATGATGTATCAGTTGTTTTCCATCCCTAGATGCTATGATCTTATAAATGTTGTGGCTCGAGACCATGTCTATTTTGAATTAACAAAACCACTTTGTATGTAATGGGCAAGGCAGGGATTAGAGAGCTGATTAATTAGACAAATACAAGACTATTTATATAGGGACTTTGCCTACTTGGTGAGGGTACAGTGGAAACCACACTTCTCTAGTTAATCTCTCTGTAGGGATTCTATGAATCATAATTTGTTTTTATATAAGTGACCATCTTCCTCCAACACCAAAGGAGGGCATGACCCAAAAGGAAAAGCCACCAAAGACTGTAGTTTAGTCTGCTATGACTTCCCTGCTCTAACACAAAGCACATGTGTGTTCCCTAAAATAGAAAAGTTAAAGTAGGCAAAACCAAAAGGATATACAAATTATGGCTGCCTGGGGGAAGCCCTGGTTTACAATACAGCAAGTTATACAGTCTGGTGTTGCTGTGTCAGTTGATGCTCAGCATAATTACCATTGCAGTTACTAGGATAAAGTTTTAAAAAAATAACAAAAATGAAAACATTATGTAATTAAATTATCTGGAACAGAAAAGAGGTCTGTAAAATGCAGAACCCTCTCATTTTGGTTACTATGTATCTCTTCTACAGTCTGTGTAGCTCTTACTCCTTCAGCTATATTTTCCTAGGGTTTCAGAGCCAAATTATTGCATCACCAAAAAGGCCAGAAACAGGATGGCTTCATTTTCTGGTGGGGTGAAATGACTTGATTCATTTTCTATTAATAGGGACAGCTAGGAACACCAAATATCCTGAAATTATAACTCTATTGCTGACAAATGTGAATATGCTAAGAACATTCATTAAAAAACCTCCTTATTTTATATGTTAATTTTCTCAAACTGAATTTTTCAGGTTATATCAGGTTAGTCATAGCACAGTCATTCAGTTCAGTGGGAACTGAAATTCCAATAATCTAAGAAAATAGTTCAGTTTTATCCTTCAGACTACAAACGGTCCCTCTGACTTCAACAGCACCATTCATGAACTTTAAGTTAAGCACAAGGTTAAGTGATTTGGCAGGTCAATGTTCAAAATCCTGAGGTTTTTAATAATAGAATAATAGGAAACAAAGAAAAAAATTGTTGTTCCCAGTAACGGTGTTTGAAAAGAACAAACTATTCCTTAGTTTTAGACTTCTTTTTTCCCATTTCAGGAATTCCCCCAAAATAGATGATAATTTCTGCAAAACTAATTCCAGATAAACGTCACCTTTTCTGCATTTGTACAGTAAAGAATAAATTCAGAGGTGGTGGAAAACTGAGAATTTATAAGTTAACAAGAAAAATGAGGGCAGGCAAAGGGATCTGGGGTGGAAGTGGGATGGAGAGGTATCTCTCCAACACTAAGAGGGTTGGGAAATGCTTTGTGGCTACAAGATTGAGCAACAGAAACTGTCCTGCTGCTTAGGGTTAATGCACTACAGTGCAGCTTGGCCACACCGACCTTACAAAAACTGTGGGCCAAAGGTTTCCCTGTCATCCTGGGCTCCTAAGGTGTGATTATCACCCTGTGTGTTTTATTAATCTCAAACTGTCTAATAACACCTTGGGGCTTGTGTTGCAGTTCACTAGTTTGGGATTTTTATGAAACAAAATTAAGGTTCTGTAATTGCCTGTCATTGGGTGAGTTATGAGGGCTTGTGAGCCTTTCTGGGGTTGCAAAGCCTACAGAGATAGTGTTGAAGGATTCTATAGGATGAAGACTGCTGCAGCCTTTTTGTGCCACCTGCCCAGAGGTATCCCTGGAGTGAATTGTCTCCTGGAGTGGAGAGAGTTGGTTGAAACAGTCTGAAAAAGAGTCAGGGAACATACGAAATATTAATGAGTCCTAAACTGGCTCAATTAAAAGAAACTGAGATGGATTTCAGGATATTTTAGAGGGATATGAGTGAGAGCATGGATCTTCCTCATTGTTTTCCCTTTTCATCTGTGGGACAGAAGTCATCCCCTCCTCCCCATACCTGCAGACCCCGCTGCCTTCCCTGACTTTGGCTGCACTCAGTGCTCCCATTGCAGAACAAGCACTTTCTCATTTTCCTTGCCACTGACATCCCTCCTTTCCATGTATCTTAGGCTGACATAAAAGCTGAGCTGTTTTCACATCCAATGAGGGTGGATCAGGTTCCTCTTTTTCACAAGGTCAGGGTCAGCATGATGTTGAAAAACTTCTGCTGTGGAAAATGCGTTCCTGCCTCCCCCGGCCTGTGTATGAAGACATAGATAGGCTCAAGGATTCCTTCCCATCCCAGCATCCCAGCTGCAGCCGAAGGGGACTGTCTCTTGCCTCTTGGAGGACACATTTGTAGACAACTGCCTATCTCTGTTTGTGCTGTGCAAGCTTTTAGCAGTCAGATACTATTTTGTGAGAAGAAATTCTAATCAGCACCTATCAGTTATTTCACTTTGCTGGAAATAAATATTATTTAGGAGGCTAGGTTAGTCTCTTCTGTCATCACACAGCTCTAGTTATTCTTCAGTTTCTGACCAAATCTTTGTAATCTGCATAGTTTCTATGTACCACTTATGAAGTTTCTTGAATATGTCTTATTCAAGTGACTTTTCTGTTCCTTTTCAGTTCAGTGGAAACAAAACAACCTATTTATAACTGAAATTACCGCTTTCCTCTTTGAAAGGTTTCGGACTTCATTTCACTCCTTCCTTATTTTTTTCCTACTGCCATAATCTACAATCACCATAGGCCATTTCTGGTCTCAAGGTCAAAGGATGCTCGAGTTCGAGAAGATTCACCTGAAACCTATGTTAAAATGATTGTTATGAATCCAAAGAAAAGAGTGTCATGAATTATTTTGCATAGAAAAAAAGTAAATAGTATAACCTTGAGAATTTATACACTGTTTTGACTGCATAGACACTTTGCCTGGGGAGAAACCAGGTAATAGTTTAAGGGTGCATCTAAAGAATCATAGAATCATTCACAGAATCACAGAATCACAGAATCTTAGTGGTTGGAAGGGACCTTTGAGATCATCGAGTCCAACCACATAAAAA
>JAOTQQ010000001.1:9875922-9894129 GCA_026546715.1 Gallinago undulata | reverse complement strand
AGGTACTGGAAGGCCGCTATTAGATCTCCCCGGAGCCTCCTCTTCTCCAGGCTGAACAACCCCAGCTCCCTCAGCCTCTCCTCATAGCAGAGGTGCTATATTTCAGTATCAAAGAAAGATGCTGAACAGCTACATATAATTTCTCTCCTAAAGGGCTAATTCAGTATATAGAAAAACAGAATTAGCATTCAAGAGATCAATTCAATTTCTGCCTTTGCTTTTTTGATATTTGTTTGCATCACTTCATTTCTTTATGTCCGAGGTTCCCCATAAGAAAAAACAGAGATATTACTTTTCATGTCAAAAGTATACAACAAAGATATTTCTTTGAATATTTCTGGACTCAAAAGATATCAAGCCTGGAATATAAACACCTTTTGGAAGACAATCATCCTATAAAAATTTATACATGTTTAAATTCAAAATACACATCACAGTGTAAGACTAATTCTTCCTATTCATATATTCCCTACTTAAAAAACACAGCAGAAATGAGCTGGATTTTAAATAAACTGTGTTCTTTCAGATTCAAAAGTTAAGATAATCTGCTTTCCCAGGAGCTTGAAGCCCTTTATAAAGTTGAACAAACCTAAACATTTTAAAACTTTTCCTAGGAGTCTCATGCAAAACTTGTAAAAATGAAACAACTTGAGTTTAAGAGACATCATTTGTCATGTAAAAGAGGCAGATGTTATTAATTATCAAAGTAGAGATCATGCTCATACTGCACAAAAGCATAAAAAGCATAGTAGCACTTTAAGTGAACCATAAAATTGCAGTGTGTTATTTCTGCTGGAGGTGGTAAAACCAACGTCATATTACGTAAAAGGAATGTTGCTTTTCCTTTAAAAGAAAATGATACAGAAGAAATCTCTGTATAACTACGTCTGTCAGTACTGTTCATCTGAAAAACGTTTGCTTTTGCCTTGATTTCTGCTTTTACAATGGTACAAACCAGATGAAGTTTGTAGTAGAACGGAGTGACAAATTGTGGCACAGTCCAGCAAGTCAATGTGATGTGGTTCTGCTTCACTGGCTTCCTGTGTGAATCTGAATGACCTGAAAAGGTCATTTTTTTTTTCTCCTTCCTTCCTCCCTTTTCTCAGCTGTTTGACAGAACATTTTTTATGACACACCTGAGTGTGGACTAGTACTATAGGCCCCAATCTCAAATGCTTTAATTTAAGCAAACAGAAGCAATTTTTTTTATTATTTTCTTTTGCACTCAATTGTCACCAGAATGACCTAAATATCAAATGTATGGAAATAAAAATGTGTTAATCCTTCTTCTCCCAGTATCTGTTATGAACCAAGGAAGACACATTTCTGAGACCATTTTGTATGCCTTACAGTACTTCATAATACAGTACTTAGATATAGCACTTTATAATATAGTATAGTGTATATATATATAAATATTTTTATAATACAATATAGTGTTTAGATATAGTACTTTATAAGATAGTACTTAGATACCAGAAAGAAATTCTTTACTGTGAGGGTGGTGAGACACTGGAACAGGTTGCCCAGAGAAGCTGTGGATGCTCCATCCATGGAGGTGTTCAAGACCAGGCTGGATGGGGCTTTGAGCAACCTGGTCTGGTGGGAGGTGTCCCTGCCCATGGCAGGGGGGTGTGAACTTGATGATCTTTAAGGTCCCTTCCAACTCTAACCATTCTATGATTCTATGATTCTATGCTTTTTACATCATGTGACACATTTGACTTTGACACTTATTTTTGTATTAAATTTTGACCCTTAGTAAAAGAATGGTACAAATGTTAAAATTCTGCAGGTATTCCAGAATAATAATTTTAATAATAATCCATTTAACACATCACAGAACTTGTGAGGTTTTCTTTTATTAATTTCTATAGAAAACTAAAACTTTTTCTAAAAAATACAGAGAAAAAAATGAAAGCAGTTAAATATTAGAGGAAAACTATACAACATTTTTTACTGCTGACATTGCTTTTGATTTGTCACAGAATTCACTTTCTAAAATTGGAAACTCTCACTCTTTAGCAGAGAGTTACTCATATTTGGAATAAATTATATCACCATATGTTTTAATTTTTCTTAATGATTTTCTCGTATTGCTATTTCCTTTTTATCTACAAGACAATTTAGTTCAAAGCTGATCTTCAGCATTTGACACTGAAAATTAAAATCTAAAATTATTGCATGGGAAATTATAAACCAGATGAGTAGATTCATTAATTTCCTTAATATTGCACACATTAACATTACTCACATGAATCTTTACATATGCAATCACTTGTGTCTAGGCTTTACACAAGTATTCTAGGTGCAAACTCCACAGAATATTAATTCTGCCTGTCATTAGGTAGATGGGTAAGAAACTAATGATCAATATAAATTAATTATTAAAGTCCAAAAAATCTGATGTTCTAAAATATCTATCTACTTGATAGCTATTGGAAAGTATTCAAATACTGAGGAGACAAAATACAGACCCATAACCCATAATTTGATGTCAATAATGTCATCAAATTTTATAGACTCGCACATGAAATTTCAGAGGTTTCAAATGTCCTGCTTGTAACTTAAAAAAAAAAAATACATTGTTTTCACAGTCTTTCCTCTGCAGATGTGAAACTTGCATTTTTCCTGAATACTTAGATAGACCATAGTGCTCACAAATTTTATTGAAAAATAAGAAAAAAAAATAAAAATAATGTATCTGACATTTTCTGACATTATATTTCCTAAGATATGTTATCCACTTTTCATACAAGAAACTGCAACATGGGAAGGAGAAGATCTTTTATGTTAAGAGAGTAATCAACCAGTTGGGGACTAACTTCTCCAGATTACCTTATGCTGGGTTCTTTTCTTAGGACAGTCACCTGCCTGCCAGACCTGGTGGCTGAATTGGTAGAGTTCTTGGGTGCTCCTTCTGTGGAGATACTGTGATATCACATTGCCCTGTGGAGCTTCAGCTCGCAAGAGCCCTGCTTGGCAAAGCTTCTGTCTCCTCACGCAGACTGTATTGCGCAGCCCAATGTGTGGCAAACATGGTTCAATAATAGTGCTGTACCTTCTCTTTTCTTATACTATGTCCAAGTAGATACCCTTCTCTCTTGGGTTGAAACACGATGTTAATGAAAAGTCTAAGTATGTGAAATATGAAATAGGCTCAAAGATAGATTTTTCTTGATTATTGACCAGCTCTGCTTACAGTAAAAAATATACAGCTTTCTTTTATTTCTGATCATTTCCATGCTTAGGAAGTTGAAAATTCAAGTTTCCAAGCAGACAGAAAATTTCCACATGGTCACTGAAGATTTTTCAGCTTTCAGGCCCTTAGAAGCAGAATACTTAGTTTCACTGCTGTCTTTCTGTCTTTTAGCTCAGATGGACACCAGATTTTTGGTCTACGTGTGATAACTCTTGATATTATGTGAAATCATAGTCCAATATTTTATTAGACTCTTGGAATAAAATTTTTAAAATGTCTTCAGAGTTATATGGAATATCTTATCTTTGCTTTTATATAAGTGGCATTGTGCTATTTATTCAGATATAATATTTTCTGTTTCTCAATTCTGCTTCATCTGCGTCATTTAATATTACTTTGAATATTTGCGTTTTATCCTACATAAAACTTTAACAGCAATGCCCTGTTGCCTTTTGTCTCTCTGCTTGGGCTGGCAATCTAATCTACAACACAAAAGAAGGGTGATTTCATGAAGTTCTTGCCAATAGAGAGGGCATTTCGTCTGAAATGTAGATTCTTCCCCTCCCACTTTCTCAACCAGCCCTCCCAGGAACTTTACAGACTTGACAAACAAGCAAGGGAGAGCAGCAGGAGGAAAAACATCTATTTGCAGCTGGTAACTACTGGGAATTTAGAGGCAGTGGAGTCTTTATTTGTCAAGACCTTTCTCCTCACCTTAGAATGGCCTAGTTTCTATCGATAGACATTATAGGTGGTTGCTCAGAAAAAGAAAAAAAAAGTTTGTGCAGAGTTGGCACAGTGAATAGTATCGTGAGTGAAACTGGTAAGTAATGGGACCTGTGTACTCTATAATGACACTTGTTAGAATTCTAGAAAACAAAAGTTCAGTTTTTAAAAATGCTCATAGTGAAATAAAATATGTTCAGAGTATAGCTGGACTACTTGGGTCTTCAGGACAGCCCAATCATTTGTTTCAGGTACAGAAGTAAAAAGTGATCTTTTAAGGAAAGAGAGAAAACAGAATCATATTGGTGCCCCATGCGGATACAGTAATGTGATTCTGGTCCACCGAGTTATAGAAAGTTTCTGATAAAATGATTGAGTAACATCCTCAATTTACATAAGAATAAATAGTTTCTAGCCAATGCAAGTGCATGGCTGCACAAGATCATGAACATTTTTATTTTCTGACAATTTCTTAAAATACAACTATTACAATGAATCACACTTGTCAAGTCTAGAATTTTTTCCTCTACAGTGGTGGGAGAAAGATGCAAGACTAATGGGAAGCATGGAGGAATTTTTCACAGGATAATATTCCTGGCTCCTTGTTTGTTGAGAATTACCAATCAGAAAAAAAATACACTTCAAATGTACATTCCCATAGCAAAGAGAAAAGATTAAAATTGCTTTTGCTTTATAGTGCATAGCTCAAATACACTGGTGTTTCCTTATTCTGTCAACATCAGGAAATAGATGTATCAGAGAACAGAAAAGATAAATTAATTGCTGACAAGGAGGAACTTTACATTTATTTTTATTATATTAATGATTTTACTTGACTGCCAGTTCACATTCTTAGACAGTCTTGGTCTGTTGATCAGTCTTTAAAAAGACTGCACAATCTTTAGGTGAAGATAGAAAAAAATGTTTAAACTTTCCAAAAAAAAAAACCAATCCAAAAATATATTGCCTGCTAAAACTGACGAAGTAAGTATCGAGCTGTGTCACCTCATGCTGACCTAAATTAGATCCTTATTTCACATGTAATTCTATTTATTTCTCTGAGACTATTCCTGGACACAGGTGATACCCAGTTTAATTAAAGTCATTCATCTGTTTTTAAGAAAATCCAAATACAGAGAGCCTGAAATGTTATTCAGTGATTGCATACATCTTACACAGATCCTGAAAAGAGTCCTATTGGCTGCATGATTCCTTCAATTCTTCAACCTATACTATGAAAGTTGAATCAAGTGCTAATGCAAAGAGAGACTTCCAATATTTGCTCTGGTACTTGCAAAGTTAAGGTATCAGTAAGGGTTTTTTTAATTTCATCACAGTTTTCATCACAATAAGCAATGATTAAAAAAAAAAGACAGATTCACACAAATTATTGCTATTTATTGATAGCACTTCCAGGGCTATTGTTAAGACTTTGTAGAATGAGAAAAAATATCAAAGATATTTTTGTGGTGAAAGGCACAATGAAAATCCATGACAACAAATTTGACAGAAAAAAATTAAATAAAAATAAGGTTGCTATTCTTTCTTATCACAATCATGTTACAGTTTAGGAGGACATGTTGGATTTCCCACTTCTAAATCCTCAAAATAAAACTAAGTGTATTTTGGAAGCCGTATTTTAGTCACATGGAGTTATTAGCTTCTCAACAGGAAAACCTAGATTATTTTTAATATTGAGTTACACTTGAAATTATATATATACCGTATTATGCAGGTCAGACTATATTAGTTTATGACACTTAAGGTATTTATGAAAGACATTGTCATCAAAAACTCGTAACAGGGTCTGATATAGCATATGTTTGTTCTCTTCTAGAAACATGTCAATACTTACCAAGCTGGAGGCAAAGCTATATGCAGAGAGGTTGATCTCAGGCTTTTTATTCTCCATGTATTTTCTAGATTGTTAAATCCTTTTTTGATTCCCATGAGGGAAAAAATCAATACTTAAACCTACTTCTTCTTTTTTTTTTTTTCCTCTTAATCACCACAGAGGATTTCAGCTAAGGCTCTGCTGTGTCTAACGGTGACCATTATCCAGTGCAACATTCCTGATGTTTGCAATGACAGTTGACTTTGGCTTATATGAAATATTCTTTCATTGCTATAGCTACTTTCCGGGATCCTTGGGTGCACTTGGCAAGCATCATGCATTATAACCATCAGATCCCCTAGAAACAGTTGTGGAGGCACTAAGGACAGGCTGGCACTTCCTCACATGAGGCTGGAAAAAGCTGTTTGTTTCCTAATGGATAGCATACCCCCAAACAGAGTACAGTTATAATGGTTCTTTTATTTAGACTGATTTATGTAAAATCTGATTTATGTAACAGTCAGCCATCCTTCTGAGGGGCTTAACTTCCAAAGGGATTGTGGAATACAAAGCCATTCTTTGGCTTTAAGGTTGCTACCAGCAACATGTAATAATAGACTGTAAATCAGATGGAAAACAGAAAAGAATAATTACATACTCAAGGCACATCTCCATTCCAGACAAAACATAATTAAAAAAAAAATAATTATTTTGAATAAGGATCTTTAAGGTTTTACTGATATTAATCTTAACGACTTTAAAGCTATGAATCACATTATAATTGTAAAATCATAACACAATATTCACTGTCAGGATGTAAAAACATAAAAATGTACAATGATGTGTATCCCAACAGACAGCATTCAAAATGTGCACTGTTTTATTTTTAGGATTATGCATACTGAATATCAATCACAAAGTTACTAGTATTGTGGCAACTGAAAGCCAGAAGGTTTTTACCCCTTGCATGTACATTGATATTTCCAATTTTTCTTATTTCCTTCCTCAAGCAGCTGCAGTACTCTTTATTTGTTTCTCTAAAAGCTCCCTCAAAATCTAGAAATAAAAATCTTTTGACTCTTGCAATTTGGTCTAAGTCCCATCAAACTAGTGTATAACCGTTCTCTGCAGAAAGCTCCCCAGTGTCCCTGGTCAGCGTCAGTCAGATTACATTCGACGTGATAAAAGGTTTGAGTAGGAAAGCATGACAGCAACACTCTGTGGATGCCATGTAGCCGCCACCTTCTTTTATTTAGATGACTTGATTTTGTCCCACTTAAGTTCACTACTAATAGCATTAAGTAAAATCTTCATATGCTGCCATTAGCTCTCAAACTAGGGCCCAATAAATTAGTAATGTATTGACATATGAGTGTGATAATCATAGTCAAGGTTACTTGTGATATTAGACAACTGAAAACATTTTACTCAGTATTTAAGAAAGTAAATGTTTCACCTAATGTACCAGCATAGCATTAAGACAGTAATTTACAGCTGGAGTTAACTCAAATTGTTCTTGACTGTTCTTGATAAAATTAAGTAGCAAGAAGCTGAAGTTCTTGGCATGTGAAGATATTAACTGTGTCCCAGTATAGTTTCTCAATGAAAAAAATGTAATGAAAGTAGAGAGCCAAGATCCATAAATATTATATAATAAGGCCTGTTCATTTGTTCTTTGTAAAACTATTGCAAAAAAAAATTAAGCTCCGGAACTGGAAAGGAAATGCCAGATTGTATCAGACAAGTTTCCTTTGTTCCTACTTAATCTGGACTCTCTTCTTGGGTTTTGTGCACTGATTTCTGCTTGTCAGTGTTAATCCCCAATTGTTCCTACCTTAAAAGCTATCTGATTGAACTTCTTCCTCAATCACCCTCTAACAATTGGATTGATTCAATACATTCATCCAAAGAAAATGCAAGAAGACGTGGTTTGAGGAGAAGTAACAAGTGTGTTTTTCTCTTGTAAGTATCTCAGAAAGACGCAGCAAGTAATTGCAGATATCAAATGCAAGGCCTTTTGGGCAAAACACATCGCACCAACTTTTCCACGCAGTAGTGAGCAGACTTGCAAAACATTTCCTACCTGAAATGCACAGCCATCATTTCCATTTGACAGCTTTAGATATGATCACATTTCTGCAGGGAATTTGGAACAGGTGAGGAGGTTGAGGAGAATTATTGCACTGAGGCTGAAGGCAGCACTTTGACAGAGGAAGTCTGAGCACTCTGTTTCCTTGAATCTAATGGAGGGAGGCAGTATACTTT
Organism: Gallinago undulata; assembly: GCA_026546715.1. Taxonomy (NCBI): domain Eukaryota; kingdom Metazoa; phylum Chordata; class Aves; order Charadriiformes; family Scolopacidae; genus Gallinago; species Gallinago undulata. Next base: position 9,886,102 of record JAOTQQ010000001.1, on the reverse strand, counting down.
ATTTTCATAGCATGTAATATATGTTTCACATTACTGTGAGATCATAGAATCATAGAATCATTATGGTTGATCAGTACAAGAGGGAAAGAAAATATGATAACTTTCCTCCAATAACTCTGTTTGTTCTCAGTAAGCTAATATTACTAATAAAAGTTATCCTGGAGTATTTATGATAACGGGACAATCTAAAGTAGACTACTAGAAACTGGGTGGTAGAGATCCTCATTTTTTTCCCATTCCATAGAAGATAAGAGGTTATTATGGACTGAACAGTGAAGGCTGATTTTCATACTTTAAGTTGGCAAAGTCCATACACTGAGCTATAGAGGTAAATTTTATGTGGCAGCCATAGTGGAAACCCAAATATTTAGTGTTACAGTGGTCTTCAAAACTGTCAGAACTGAGTGTTATGATTTTTTATAGAAAGTGTTCAATAGGAATTGCAAAAAACATGCTCATTTTTAGTATAAAACAAAGGCCAGACATGATTTTCAATTTTTCAAGTATTGATAAACAAGGTCACCACTAGGAAAATATGTCTAAGTTTAACTACTGTGGGAATGTTTAAAATGCAGTGTGTTATTGCTCTAAATGAGGTGGAAGGGGAAGGAGTGAAAAGCAGGAGGGAAGGAGTAAGTGGGACAGAATAAAGTAATTTCTCTTTTAGAGTTATGGCATCTTTTTTATCTCCTCATGTAGGTGATTGTGACTGTGCTGCAAAAGCTCAATTAGACATGAACTGTGATCCTTTGGGGTACTGTACTGATGTTAAACTGTAATGAAGTTCTCTCCCACATAAATCTATTTCTCTTTAGAATTTAATATGGATGAAGCAGCTTTTATAAACCTTCCAACTGAAGAAACATAATAAGATTCTGACAACTTTACCAAGAAGTGTCACTTTGCAAATATGTAAATTTAGAGATTGATTTTCTTTCTCTAATCTTCTAGACCCAAGATGTAGCTGAGAATTCTAGGTGTTTGGGATCATATCTGTAATGGCGTACAAAATGAATGATATAGGCTCTTTTCTCGATATCAGTAGCAATTGGAATTACCAGCCGAGATGTAGTCCTTCTTATGTTATGTGCTACACAGATACTTACTGAAATACTGTTCCTGTAATTACTGGCATTTGCAAAAGAACTGAAAGAATGAAAATGTCATAAATTTTGAATTCACATCTATTAATTTATTTATGGTTTGAACTTGCATGGAGAAAGATAAGCATAAGGCAGGAATGGATTTAGCAGGGGTAGAGGAGTAGTAGCATTGCTGCAAACAGAAACTAGAGATTTATTTTGTCTCACCTATATCTGTTGAACACTGATGAGTTCAATAAGAACAACTTAAAAATCACAGACAATCAGCACTCAAAATGAATCAATATTTCTTTTTTTTTTGAGTCTTAAAATATTTTCATTAGCTTTGGTATTTAGCAGTACTAAATGTTGTTCTAATATACTTCTATTTTTGAACAGTTTGAAAGGATCATACTATGACTTTTCGGCACAACCTATTACTCTTCCTGAGGAGACTTTTTTGAGGGATTTTAAAATTTATTCTGTAGATCTCATACCTAAAAAGTCTCAGATTAGCTTTCAAGTTAGGCAAAACAAAAATAAAATATTTAAAGATACATTTAAAGATATCACATGAATCTGATTCTGTCCGTTGTTCCCTTCCCTGAGTTCGCTTATTGAATCCACTAGTACTAATTTCAAAGCTGGGGAAAGAAATGCCCTATTGAACACATACATTACGTATGACTGGTGGTGTGCCATTCACATACAAAACACATGTACAGAGTGATGATGTGATTTTCACTTTCCTTTTTCACATTTCAACCTTTCTTATACCTTATGACATTTGAGAAACTTCCAGTGAAATCAGGGCATCGTATGAAGGTATAGGGTACATCGATGCCTTTGTTCTCTAAAACATAATTGTGCACCAAAAATGTCCTCTTGGGGTGGTGAGTGTTAAAACAAAAGCTGTGTTAATGGCTGAAAACGTACCAGTACTTAAATTCTTTTTCCTTTGCTATAAAACTGATCAAGGAGTCAGGCCTGTATGTTTTTCCATATCCCTATAGACACAACTACTGTGTTGTTAAGATTGGTAAAAATCTAAGCATTTGTTGCCCTGCAAAGCTCTATTTGTTGAAGACCCAGTAAAGTTCAAAGAATTTTATTTTTCGGTCAAACAGGGCTGGCTACACCGGGCTAAGTGTTTATTACCACCTCCTTTCACTCGTGCCAATTAGCACTTACCAGCGAACACAAAGACAGATGGTTATTGCCAATGAGGGCTTTCTGTCAAGAATTTCCCCTTGCTGGGGCATAGGGAAGAGAAGTTGTATAAAACCTGCTTTGTGTTTTTACAGAAATGGACCCAGCAAGAAATTTTATGATGTTATCACAGCTACTTCTAAAATAAGAATTCTATTTAAACAGAATAAGAGTTCCATTCTTCATCTTATTTTTGAAAATTTGCATAATATGAGCCTAAATGGATTTAGCTCAGGTACCTTGGAAAAGAAGGAGATTTACAGCATTGTTTCTAACAGCTTTCAGAGTATAAGCAGTTCACAAAAAAAATCCTATTTTTTTTTAGATTTAGAAATGAAACTATTAAACAAACTTCACAAATTATTGCAACACAGGTAAAACTGTGAGCCACTCATATAATGGAATTTATGTGCAGTAATTAGTTGCTATTAATAATAATGAGGTATAAGAATAGGTATATTATCCTAAATAAAAGTACAATATCATATCATTACAGAAATTCTGAGATATTATACTTTGAGTAAGATGTTACGGTAATAAAGCTATATTTGAGTGACACAGAGCCATAATTCTTGGATCTTGTCTATATTTCACTTAATTGCTCCTATATCTGTATTTCTTACACTGGTATGAAGATTTCTTCTTAATTTCCTACCTTCTGTGTCATCTTGAAGCATGTTCACAAGGCTGTCTTATTCTTTCCTCAACCATAGCTGAATTTCAATAATGGATACAGTGATCTAACATGTAGGCTGTAAAATTTGAGTGCTTGGATCTTTGGATAAGAGCTGCTATATGAAAGACTGTCATTTAAATAAACCACCTCTTACCATGTTCTCCAGCTCAGCATTTTTTCTTCCAAATATCATGTCTTTCTCCTTTTGCCTTATCTGTAGGCACAGATAGTTTGTCGAAAAATAGTGGTATGGATTAGAAATTAAATCCTTGTCAAGTGGTGGAGGTTAATGGGGCACAAAATGAAGATCATATGGACGGATGGAATAAATGTGTAGCATGTGTATCATTTTAATGTATCCCTTTTCTATTACAGTTTAGAAATATCTTATTATAAAGGAGTAAATGTTGCAAAGATGCTGAGCTCATGAAGATGGAGAAGGAATGTTCATTACTGTTTGTATTTGATAAGTCATCTATGAGAAATGCAAATATTTGGAGAAACCTAAATTATGTAGTGATTGTTAAGAGGGTATAGACTTGTACTCTTTGCAGTTGAGTGGTTGTTTTATTTCATGGTGCCACCAAATAACTCTACAGAGGTAGAACATAATTTTTAGTGTATAATGTCTTTATAAATGAGGCACAGTTAGAAACAAGATATAAAGGGTGCCTCAAAGACATGTACCCCTTTTTTAAAGAGAGACCCTCATTGAGAGTTGCTCTAAACACTGAAATTACTATGAGATTAGAATACAAACTTCCAAAAAGGGGAATATTGTTCTTTAGATACTTCACTCTCAGGGTGGTATGGGAGTGTGAAAGTTAATACGATGACTGTGGTAATGTTGTTAGGTAGTTAGTAGTTATTTTGAACCTGGTATTTCTCACTGCAACTCCATAATTATGTTTATGTATTTACATGGGGTGACATGTACACATTCAGTTCCACAAAATATTTTTCCCCTGAGTAAAGAATTTCAGGTTCTTGTTAGGTGAGAGATTATACATAAACATTCTTTGCAAAACAGATGAGTTTGAGCTGTCTGCTGGAGTTGTTTTCTAAGCACTGCCACATAAGTACTTCTGGAAGCACACAGCATGCTCTGGTATTTAACGTTTTATTTTAATTCTTAGGGGGAAAGATAGAAAATCCTTAGTTTAGTTTATCTTCTATTCTTTCTCTTGTCCTTATTTTATGTCTTTTTTACCCCCTTCATTATTTTAAAGACATCTTAGAGTGCTTCTGGTCCTTCAGTGAAATATTCCAGTCTTGGAAATGTGACCTTTTATGTGTACATTGTAGAAAAGGAGTAGATTCATAGCTTTCAAGGCCAGAAGGGACCATTCGATCATCAAACCTGACCTCCTGTATAACACAGGCAAAAGAATTTCCCCTCTATTGAGTCCAATAATTTGTCTGTAAATCATCTAGTAACAGGATGTTATATTTTAAGAGTAGTTTAAAACTGTACAGGTCTCATTTTAATTTTTCACCAGTGGTTTCAGTTTATCATTCAAATAATATTTATAACAGAGAATAAATTTATAAATATTCTAGTACTTTATATAGATCTTTGGCTAAGTCTTAGTTTAGTTTATTAATCCATTGGTGAAGCATATGTTGCTTTGCATTTCAATGGTTACAAATCCAAGTCTTAAAATTCTATATAGTAAAGACTGTACTGCCATTATACTAAATCATTTCATCTCACTCACAGGCATCCACTTGCACCCACATAAATTATCAAGTTTAAATTCAAAGCTTACTTGTTAGTTGTGAACACTACATAGTCTCTGCCAGATTCAGCTTTCACAGTCCTATACAGTATGGAAAAATGAAAGGGCAATATTCAATTGCCAGTTCACATCTATTTACATCACATGTAACAGCCTCTATCTCAGCTTTATTCAGTTCTGAATACTCTGCTGCTTACAAGTTGATGGGACAACTTACATTATGCGACAACTGAGAGGCATGCTGTAGAAACAGGCTCAGCATAAAACACCAGCAATGAGAACCATGTTCAAATTATACAGTTTAAAAAAAAAAAAAGTGTGAATGCACACCAAGTGCTCTGCTAAGTTGCAGTGCAAAATGGCTTCTCTGAGAACAACAGGACTAGTGCTCTCACAGACGTTTCAGGCTAAGTTAAACTCAAATGAAACCTCTTAATCAGTAAAAAACATGTGAAGGAAGAGTGCAATTCCCCATCTACTACTGTCAAGTGGAAGAAGGCTTTTTCATTTTCACTGAAATGAGTAACACTCAGTACTGGTACATGGCTGCTATAGAGTACAGAATGCGGAGATATATCTTTAGAGGCACTAATTGTTAACACCTTACCACACTTAGAAGAGAGATCAATAGATACAACCATGTTGAATACAAGGTATGAGATGTCATAGATGTTATAAGAAAGACCCAAGTCAGACAAAGTTGACACAGTTCACGACTGTTAACTCTGTGGTTGTCTAAATGTGATACAAACCAGGGAAAGTCATCTCTGGACACATTTGCAGCCTTAAGTCAGGAAGCCACAATTTACTGTTTTGTCAGAGATGGCTAAGAGACTTACTATTTGTCAAGAAATAACAGATACGTGTGCAGTCTAGCTTCTGGATAATGACTGGACATTGCCTGGAAGCTAACCAGTATGTTAGCGAGTCAAAATCTCCAAAGAAAGGGAAATGTGAATATGTTATAGAAGGCATATTAAGAGCTAATTTCCTGAGGGATTGGAGGGATATCCACATTTTTAATGGGAATCACTATCATGCATTGTCAAGTTAATTACGAGTAATGTTTGCATACTGCATCATAGCCTCGCTACAACCTTGAACAGGGAGGCAGAACAAAGACCAGGATTATAAAGAATCTTTAATATAGCACCTTGTAAGCAGGCAAAGAGATGCCTGCCAATGCACAGAATCAAGGGAAGAGATAGGAGTGTATTTAAATTCTCCCAAGCTTGAGCTCATGCCTCCTGCCTTTTGGCCTGTTGGACTTTGCACGGCTGTGGGCTGGCTGGGAGCTAAGGGAAGGACAGCCCCACAGACAGAGCTTGCTTACCTCTGCCATTTAGAGATAAATGCCATCTGGGTATGTTTGGCAAATATAAAAATATCATCTAAACATGCTCACCATGGCCTTTGAAGGCACTGGGGAGATATATTAGAAACCGAGTCCAGCCATGAAAGAAGGACGTTTTTGAAAACTGCATGATCAAAAGATCAGCTGAGAACAGTTCCATAGCAGCTGCAAACCACCCAAACCTCTGAGACGTGAAGAAACTATTAGTCAGGAAAAAGAAATGGAAGATGGCAAAATCGTCTCACTGTGATTCAGTGATTAGATCACAACTGCGAGATAATTCTGCAATTTGCAGATTACAAACAAGGGAACAAGAAAACTTAGTTATGAAACTCAGCAAGACAATACTGAAAATTATAAAATATAGACACAATACTAGACTGCCCGTTCTGTTTTCTTTTTCATCTCATGAAGTGTTTTTTCAGACCATAATTGGAAGGAGAAAGAATTGAGTGGGCAGAAGAATCAGGATGGAAAGCTTCAGTGCTTCCCTGTTGGGACGGTCTCAAATCACAACCTGTATGTGATTAATTGTAACCACTGTCTTTCACTGAACTAGAAGTGAAATCTGAAATGTAGATGTGAGCCTTAAAGTATTATTATGATTGAAAGGGTCACTGCTGAGGTGCAACTGTCTAGGAAGAAATGCTCTGTCAATCAGCTTGCTATACTCAAAAGAAACATCTGAGGGAGATATAGCATGAGTTTGGGCTCTGAATTTTAATATGTGGATGCTTTTATCCAAGGAAAAGTTAAGCGCATTTCCTTACCTAAGCAGAGGAATGTAGCATAGAAATCTTTACTAGGCATTGTCAAAGAACTTGAGGTATAGAATCTGAAACCTGGATTCTTACCTCCATCCATCTTAAGATCATGTGCAGGGAGTCAGGCTTTAATACCAAGAGTTCAGGGTTATAACCCCTTTTCATGCTTCCCTGTGCACTGCAAACATTCAAGAGAAAAGAGACATATAAGAAATATTATAAAGTTACATAGAACTTTGGAAGTTTTAATCCTGACAGACACAAGGTCAAACAGGAGAAGATCAGGCACTATGACAATCAGCAGAAAGCAAAGGGGTAATTAATATGGAGAATGGATCATCTGAGATGGCACCAGAAACCACAGCTGTGATCATTCAAAAAATGTTAGATGAGCCCTTTGAAGCAATGAAAACTTTAGCGATGTGTTACTGGGAACAACTGCAGTGGCCTCCTTCTGTCCCGAAGCATTACTGTAAAGACTTATAGTTTCATGCTGAAATAAAAAAAGGAGAAAAAGTTAACAATGTGATATTAACACCATAGACTTTAAAACTAGAAAATATATATTAAGCAGACAGATGAGCATTTATATTTGTATTATTTGAAGGAATGAAAGTGAGAAAGTGGTCTGAGCACAGTCCAGGAAACCAAGACTCTTAAGGGTAGTCCTGTCTCTACCAGAATTTTTTTTTTTTTTAGCTTGGAAAACAATTCTAATTTCTTTGAAAATATGGAGTTGCTACTTGAGGAGACTACAAGGAGCCACTAAGTTTGGCTACAACCTGATGTGACTGAATGTGCAGTTTTCAACAATGAAACTCAATTACTAAGATAGGTAGGGTTTACTTGCCTTTCACATGGGCTAATGCAGTTTCCACTCTGCTGCTGGAGAATTTATGGACTCTCAATTTTCCTGAATACTGATGATATAATGACACTGAAATCAAAAAGGCCTTTGAGATCTACTTTATATAAAAGGCTCAGTTGTCACCATAAACTTCGTAGATTAATATTAAATTCTTATTGTTTCTCAGGCGTTTGGGGCGTTTCATTGTAGCTGTAATACTGATTATATTTATATGTGAATATAGCCTTCAAATTCAAAGGACTTTGGGTACCTTCTTAGGCACTAGACACATTTACATGCTGATTGTCTTGCTCAGCACAGGTACAATGACTGTGCAACACAACATCTGAGTTTCACTAGTATCTCCTTCAAGTAATAAAGAATTCCTATGAACAGTATGTGAATGCAGGTTTATAATGCTTAAGGACATAAAAAGCATAAATAGAATGAGGGATATTCACAGCTGTAGTGAATTTACTGAGCAAAAGCAAGAATTTGTCCATTTGAAACGTGACGGAGATTATGTAAGTGCAACATTTCTTCCTGGAGTTATGATCTCATCCATGCTGCAACCATAACAGTTCTAGTTCCATAATCAAAGTAGCTGGTCATGCCTGGAAAGGTAGGAGCTCTCTGAGTGTTAACTAGGCTCCCATATTTGGTGTAGGAAAGATCTCATGGTGGCACATATAAGTCCCTGAGGATGGCTTTCTTTTCTCCCCCTGTCTCTATACCATTTTAAGAGTCACATGCTGGGGTCTAATGGGGGGTGGGTGTTGCATTCCCAATACCTGTTCTTCAAGCTGTAAATTTAAGATGCTGCCATATTCATTGTCTTTCTCGCAAGTGCTCCAGCAAATTGAGTTTGTACCACACAGACATAGAAATGTTGCAGTAAAACAAGGCTTTGCTGAAAAAAATTGAAGGCGTTTGTTGAATAAAAGGTGCCTGAGACCTTTTCTGCACAGAAAAGTTTTTTTGTGTAAACTAATATAGAAATTTCTGGCACATTACCTACTTCTAGAGCTGGGTTTTTCACATTGGATAACTAATGTACCATAAAATCACATCCTACCTTACTAAACACTAGCTTCCATTTTTAGACAAGACTAGAAAGTTTGAAATTTACTCTTAAAAAGGGTTTTGAAAATGTAGTTCCATCTGACATTCTTCTGAAACGTAAGTATAACCTGCTATACAATTAACAGTGACTTGTTCTTGGCAATTCCTTTTAAAACAAATGAATTACTAACAAGACATTGGGTAATGGTATCTTGTCTGCAGAGATTTCTATTTTTATATTTTGCTAAGCATAGTTTGAGTCTTGGCTTTGTAATTAAAAAGAAGGTGACATTTTGACTTCAGTTTTCATGGAATCAGCAGGCGTCGCAGGCAGCTGGTAAAACAAGGGAAAACTTCTTTTACCTTTTCTTTCTAACTATATGACTTGGATACCATATAAGCCAGAATTCTGGACCTCAGCACAACCCCAAGTTCAACAGAGCTCTGCACAGCCATAAAAAGCTCTATGCTAAGACATTGTCTATTTTCTGCCTCCATTATTGCCCACAAGTAACCTTGGGCCACATTGAACAGCGTATGTAACTAACCATCTGTGGTGTACCTATAGACTATGGTGGGCCACCAGCCTGTGCCAATTAACTGACGCATTGTAACAAGTGTTGGTTTCTTCCCTTCCTTTTACTTGAAAAGAAATCCAGAAATTCAAGAGTACAGAGCCAGACAACTGGGGGAACTCAGGAAGAGACCTGGGAGCAGAGTAGAGTCCTTCTACCTTTTAATGGGGTCTCAGGAACTGCTAGTGGCAATAGTATCAATTTAGTTTCTCTTCCGGTAGAGCAGCTGTCACTGAGAGGATGGACATCTCAAAGTCTGTGCAACGCATTCTGCATGCTGATGACGGTTTTGTTATACTTTCTGCTACTACTGTGACAGTACTTATGATTCATAACCCACCTAGTACTTATGATTCATAGTCCACCTGACTAACTAGGAAAAACTACAAGGTCTTGAACAGTGGTGGTTTCTGCAGAGAATCAGTGCAATTATGTTGGGATAAGTTACAAATATAACCCCTTTTTAAAAAGAAGATATATTTTTTGAAGACATGCTTTCAGTTGAGTTTTGCTTTGAAACTGGAAAGTTTCTGTATACCCTCCAAAATATTACTAGATCTGTTTATCATGGATCAGATCTCCTTTGGCCCTCTAGGTGTTGGAAAGGAAGTTATTTTCTGCTAAATCTGTGGAATGAAGAATCATAGAATCATAGAATGGTTTGGGTTGGAAGGACCTTAGAGATCATCTACTTCCAACCCCCCTGCCATGGCCAGGGACACCTCCTACTAGACCAGGTTGCTCAAAGCCCCATCCAGCCTGGCCTTGAACACCTCCAGGGGTGGGGCATCCACGACTTCCCTGGGCAACCTGTTCCAGTGCCTCACCACCTTCACTGTAAAGAATTTCTTTCTAGTATCTAATCTAAATCT
>JAOTQQ010000001.1:9816292-9875822 GCA_026546715.1 Gallinago undulata | reverse complement strand
CAACCTGTTCCAGTGCCTCACCACCTTCACTGTAAAGAATTTCTTTCTAGTATCTAATCTAAATCTCCCCTCTTCCAATTAAAACCGTTGCCCCTTGTCCTTTCACTACACTTCCTGACAAAGAGTCCCTCTCCGGCTTTCCTATAGGCTCCCTTCATATATTGAAAGGCTGTTATAAGGTCTCCTCAGAGCCTTCTCTTCTCCAGGCTGATATAACATCTTCCCGAAGACTATAAGATACCTTATGTGTGTCTTTTAAGACTTTGCATGGATTTTAGCCAGGTCTTGGGGAATGACCATAAAATGGTCAGAGAGCTGGCCCCTCTCCTATGAAGAAAAGCTGAGAGAGCTGGAGTTGTTTAGCCTGGAGAAGGCTCTAGTGAGACCTTATAGCACCCTTTCAGTCCTTAAAGGAGGCATATAAGAATGACAGAGAGGCCTTTACCCAGGCCGCTAGTGACAGGACAGGAGGTAATGGCTTTAACTGAAAGACAGTTGATTTAGATTGGACAGAATGAACAAACTTTTTACAGTGAGGGTGGTGAGACATTAGAACAGGTTGTCCAAAGATATTGTTGCTGTCCCATCATTGGAACTGTTCAAGGTCAGGTTGGATGGGGCTTTGAGCAACTCAATACAGTGAAATATGTCTCTGCTCATTGCAAAGGGGGTTGGACTAGATGATCTTTAAAGGTCCCTTCCAACCCAGCCATTCTATGATTCCATGATTCTATGAGCCTGGGACTTTCCAAATTGTGCCTGGCGAAATCCAGGTATGCAACAGTTTTTACTGTGACTAGGACATCTCATCTGTAACCCAAAATATCTAGGTCAAATCTTGACACTGAAAAAATTACATAGGATTTACACTGGATTTCTTTGTCCTAAAAAATCTCTAGGGAAAAAAAAAAAAAAAAGAAAGGAAAAGCAATTTTTTTTTTTAAATTGAAAAAAAGAAAATCTCCTTTAGAAATCCTGAAAGGCTTAAATGTATTTCAAGCATTTTCCAACTCAATAGCTGTACAATGTGATCATTAATGAGTCACATACATCTCACATAAATCTCTATTAGGGTGAAAATGATTCATTCCCAGGTTGAAAGAACAAAAATAGGTAGGAAATAAAAATATGTGAATTAAAATAATACCCAAGGTTGGTGAATTACTTAATTGCTTCATAAATACTGTTTTATTACTTTTTCCATAGTGAATGACAGAAATATAAAATACAGGTTTTGGAACATAAGACAATACCTTTAGAAAAAGCTACAGAAAGCATAGTATTTAAACTTACTCAGATTGATTCCCATATATACAGCAGGAAATGAAAAGGCTACCAAGTTAAACAAAGATGAAGTTAAAATCAAATTGGGGGTAGAAGATATCCAAGTCATACGGCAAATAGGACCTTTGAATTAAATCACCTGTGTTCAGATAAAATGAACAGTCCATTGACTTTACAGACTTTAATTTCATCCCCTGTTCAGAGCAATTGGGAAATACAGCTGCTTACATATACTTTACCATAAATACAAAGGGTTAATTACAAAGTAAGTTTATTGCAAGTGACCAGAATTTGACTCTGCATTTATTTTTCATTGTTACTAATTGCACTGTACTTAGTTTTAACAGATGAAGAAATGACTTTTTTTTTTTTTTTGTCTTTGCAAATCATTATTCAGCTGACAGTGATCAAAGACTGAAAATTGGCCTGTTCCTAAAATACAGCATGAGTCATTGGCCCATGCGGACATAAGAGAAGGCATCTTAGCCTCTCTGTTTTCATACAGAGAAATATATTGGTTTGCTGACACTAAAGATGTGAATTGCAGTCAAGACATATATAATCTCTTATAGTGCAATAGGAACCATGTTTGTTCCGAAAAACAAATATCAAATACTTTCTGTAGGATTTGTCACTCCATGGGAAGTTTGGACACTTGTAAATTCGAACTGAACATAGAACGTGCTCCATGAATACTGAATTTACCAAATTATTTGCACTTTCCTGCCAATGCAGTGTCAAACACAGAGGCCCATTACTTTCTTATTCACATGAACCTTGCTCAAATAGTGTTATAGCATACACAGTGTAATTAGTGCTGTTCATCAAAGGCAGCAAAAACCACGCTAAGTGTAGAAAGTTATGATAAGGGAACCATTACCATACCTTATTCTGAAATTATTCTCTGCACAACTTATTCCAGATCCAGTATGGGATTTCTACCAAGTCATGACTCCGAGTTCGGTTCAACTTCTTGACACTGAACGTGAGCTGCATGCTGTGTCGCCCTCTGGCTGTGGTTTGGAATGAGATGACTAATTTTGTGGGATGGGAAACTTGTATGACAACTGTTCATACTCAAGGCAGAATTAATAGTATTTCCAAGTTTTTGTTTGTTTGTTTGTTTTTTTTTTCACTATGTAAGATAGAGATATTTAAGAATTTTAATACTTTCTCAACATTTAATTGGGCTTGCTATGTTCCCATTAAAGCCAGCGAAAACAAAGATGTGTTACTCCAAGACAATTAAAATATCAAACCCTACTTCTCTAAAAACAGATCAAATATGTAAACCTCTGGTGATTTCTGAATTTCTAGTTAAAAAAATAGAGAATTTTTTAAAATTAATTTTTGAATTTTTTTTAAAAATGTTTACCTAAACCCAAATTGGTCTTGTCCAGAATCAAGATGTTCAGATAGACTGCCAGCTCCATGAGTGAGTGAAAATGAGTTACAGTTAAGCAATTTAGAATTTTTCGATGTGACTAAAAAATATATACTACAAATGTTTTCATTTTGATAGAGTAATTTGGTGGAACAGTAATATTAGTATTATTTTTCCCCCAAAGTAGTTTTAGTTTGAAATTTAGATTAGAAATACTAACTACCTTCTCAGACATTGACATTTTTAGACACTGCTAAGTGCTATACTTTATATTAAAGACTGTGTTCTAGAAATATCCAGCTGACACACAGAAAAAGAAACTAGGGGTCATTTGAAAAAGGACCACTTTGCAGTAGGAGTTCTTATAAATCTCTTGTGAAATGAGATTTATATTGTCTTGCCTGATACTAATAAGATATAATGAGTAGAATTTCTGAAAGAGCTATTGTAGTCTATCTGCCAAGTGGAAAACTGTATGACCAAAGCACTAATTAGACTGTTATCATAACTTACACAAATTGCGAATCCAAACTGAAGGAATCCACTGGGACTAGTAGAATGCTCCTGGTCTCCTGTTCACATAAATTTAACCCTAATGACTATGCTAACTCATTTACTGAAATACAGGTCTATCCCACACGTTCAATTTTAACTTCAGAAGGTACCTTCAAAAGCAGGACTGAAATGGTGGGAGAGAAATTCTATTCATTGCAACTGGTATCAATTAACTGGCTTTATTCTTGCCAAATCGGTATGATATGCATTTACATGTGAAATGTATTTTTCAATAATGTTTTGCAAATAACAAATTAATTAAAATTCTGTTGAATGAGGTAATAAATGTACTTAAGAATATACATCTGTCTTACATACGTTTACATTTGTATATCTGCATGTCTATATACATGCATGCAAACATAGTTCTAAGAGATATATATGTATGCATAGAGACACACGCAGGGAGAAAGACAGAGAAAGAGAAGTGATAGGGCACAGACTTCAGATGAGAGACTTCTCTTTGAAAAATATTGATAAGATTCTTTGAAGTAGACCTTTGTAGACCTTTCCCTTATAATGAGCTCCCAGAAGAAGAGCATAAGGCTTTAAAATCAATAAAAGTTACATTTTTATAAGAAAGAAAACTAGAATTTGTGAGTTCTTTTTATACAGAGGAATATCTTAAAACTGTTTTTATCCATAGAGTACAGAAAAGAAGTAAGAAATATTTATGCACAAACTTTCCCTTTCCCATGCATCCTTGCAGATGGAACTTCGCTTTCATACAATGTTGTAATTAACTCAACGATCTTTGAACTGCAGTAAACTTAGTATGCACTCTAATCCCTAGGGAATTTCTCATTTTGTTTCATCTAAATCTTGGTTGGTCAGTCCCTGTTTTTCACAGCACCTTCAGCAGAGATGAAGCCACATTTCCCCAGACCAATGTTTACAAGCTTTTACCTATCACCTCCTGAAGTCTCAGATACTTCCTCTCGGCCCTCAGGTGATTCCAACTCACTTAATCTTCTTGACAGAGGAAAATATATGATCAAGAACAAATATCACACAAATCTCACTCATCATAAAAACTAAAATGCATAAAAGGCTGTGTTCTGGAGGATAGAGTTTGGGGAAGAGGGGAAAGTGCCTTAAATACGTCAAAGAGGTTCTTAAACACAACCAAGCAAGTACTGAAATAAATCATTTTGTCTACCCAAAAGAAGGTAATACTCTCTCTTACACACTATCAAATGTTCTTCCAGACAGAATTTTTGAAGATAGTTAAACAGAGTTATTGCCAGGCACTGAGTTTAGCTTAAATTAGATAATATGGTGAATAGACTGCACAATAAACCTTCTGTAATCAGTGATCCGTCTGTGTTGGCTCTTCTGTACTCCTCATGAGAAACTATTACTGCTGTTACATATACTTCCAGATCTTACTTTAGCAGAAAAGGGATTACAGATTGGTCCAGTAGTCAGGGACATTATGGATTTTAACTCTCTCTATGGATTTTTTTAAGCAACCAGAAGAACAAGACTGCAAGATTTTCACCAAGTGGCACTGAGATATTTCTAAGGAAACAAGAAATTATTATTTACTTTCATCAAATTTGGCTTATTATAATGTTTAAGTCTCCACCCTCTTTCTGAAACACAAAGGATATACATATACACAACCAGCAAAATGCTACAGAAATCAAGAGCTGATCACGTCTTTCTCCTGAACCCAAATAATTGTATCGGAAGTGTGTTGGAAGAAGAAAAATTGTAATTCATTATGCTGGTGTTCTGACCAAGCATTAAGTATCCCAGTCTCTCCTCTCAGTGTCAAATTCTATTCTGAACAGAAACGCCTCACAAACCAAAAAACGTTATTCCCCACAAATCAAAAAAGAAACACAGGGCATGTGGGAGTAATGATTTAAAAATCACAGTGACCATACGAAAACTGAGCAGCTGCTTCAGATGCATTGTTAATTTTTTTCTCTTGTCCTCAAGATATATTATTAGGTATAATCATAATCTTGTCAAATAAAGGACTGTTGTTTGGAATAACACCATGTTAATAATAATGAATACTGATGGAGAATTGGCTAGAACCCAAAAGTTTCAACTTTACTGTCACTGAATAAATATTCCAAATGCTAGTGGCTTATCTGAATACCCAAACTTCTTGAGACTACAAATGATGGCTGGAAATCTCGTTCTTTCAATACATTTAATAACTTTCTTTTCCCCCTATGAAGCTAGCTATACCTTATGGGTAGGCTTTCTTGAGTTACTCTTCTTGTCATGGCTGGCACTGAAAAAATATAAAAGTGGCACTGATTTTGTCTTTAGGCTAGACAAGAAGTGTAGACTCAGTGTTTGGCACAGAAAGTCAATCTAGGTCTCAAGTCACAGACACATGGAAAGTCATGGTGCCATGAGTTACTCAATATAGCTGATCTGCAACAACATTTATCTTCAATCTCTTAGACTGTGACAAGTGTGAAGTGATTTACATTTCTTTGGTCCTCAACAAAATATGTGATGAAAGAGGATAAGGATTATTTGAATTACTTCACATTTGCCACAAACCAAGAGAACACAAAAGGACAGTTACAACAGGTTGGTTGCTATTCAGTAACTTGTTATCTCTGTGGGAACTTGTCCATGTGTCTAAGCCCGTAATTCTCTACCTCTTGAAATGAGATAACTGTGCTTCTTCCTCCTCCCTTTTCATCTTAGATGACTGTAAATTCATAAGGCCTAAGGGGGTCTCATAATAAGTGACTTTTGTTGAAACTACTTCTCCTATATGAATAAAGAAGTCAAATAAATAATACCTAGTTTTCTTGGCTCACTCACACAGATAAAAATACAGGACTCTTGCCAGCTAAAGATGTTTCCATTTGCAAATTTTATCATGTGATAAATAACACACTGAACATGGGATACCATCTGCAGCACTAGAATCTCACAGCTTGACCATTCAATGTTATCAAATCTTGTTTACAGCTCTAACTTCTTCAGGGTGAGACTGAAGAGAAATTAAAGCATGAAAAAGGAAAATTTCTTCCCTAAAGTTAACTAGCATTATGAAGGTAGAGCAAGTAAAATTTTTAGGCCAGATAATGCTGATAATGGTACTCTGCTATATGTTATCTATATACAAACAAAGAGCTATAGCAGTTTTTGCAAAAGAAATCTACTCTCCAAATACTTATAAAAACATAATAATCTTCAAATTTTCAATAGCAAATTAAAGCTTCGCAACTTACTTATTGACTTATGAAGTATATCAAGAGCACATTCGAAGCATAAGTATATTTTCCTTGCATAAAATAGTCTCTTTATGCTATTTTTATAAGGCGCGGCTAGTAATAAACCATTCAGAACGGAACAAGTTTTTCAGATTGAAGTCAGTCAGAGGAAAATGGCAGCAGGACAAAAGACAACTCATGAGCAGAGCCCTTCTGCAGTGGCCTCTTATGCCAGTCCAAAATGGCGAAAGCAGTGAGACCAGACAGGAAGCTTGCCACATACCGTGTGCTATTCTTGGTGGAAAAATACATCCTGGCCTTGGATGTATCCTGGACCAAAACCTCACAGCAGTAAATTGCAACTCATGTGTGGCCGGAGAGTCCTGGCTGCAAGATTAGCATGTTTTGGGAAGTCAGGTGAAAGGGAAACATGAATGCTGGAAACCTGTCAGAGCGATTTCAGCACCAAAGAAAGCAGAGATGGGCCGGATGACCTAAGAACAGATTTTTTTAACAGCTACTTGAGGAAATGTACTGCTAAAGCATAAATGCAGTTCACATCCTTTCACATTCACAGGTGGCGTATCACTTCTTGTCATTAAGAGCAGCCAGTAATTTACATCAGGAAACTTTACTTTCAGTTGTTCACAGTCTTGAGAAAACTAGTATTTTAAGGTGAACTTCTGTAAGTCCACCATAGGTTGTGCATTTTCTCTGAAGGTTTCATTCACATCAAAATGTCCAAATTAATGAAACAAAATCAAAAACAGTAAACAAGCCAAGAATAATGTTGAGAATAACACTGTGTGACTATGTTAAATTCTTATGATCCTTTTTTTTGAGATGGTCTTGCCTGAAGCATTCAAAATGTCCTTGGTGCAGAGACAGATAAATAAAGCCAACCCACATACATACAGGGGAAATGAACTGAAACAGAAACAGGCAAGGGGCTCTCTGGTAAGAGGAAGAATTGGGAGAAGATAAAGTATAATCAGCAGGACCTGAAAGGTGCCACTTGAACTTTTAAGGAGATAAGAAGGTTGGAGAGGAAATAAGGAGCATGGTCTGAACTGTGCGTTTTTGCTCATCATCTTCTGTAGTGAAACCCAGGGAAAAATATATGATTATTCATTTATTTTACCCACATAAGAATAGCAACCTGTGATTACAGACAGTTAATAGGTTGTTACCTGTGCTGGTAGACATTTCTGAACAATGAATCTACAGTTCAAACTTGATAGTGGCCTACAGTGGTAATGTAGTAGAGCTGTTATTTTAATCAGTTTTTTTTAATTGTTGATCCTATACACTCAAAAATCTCTGTAAATTATGAACTAAAATTAAGAAATGAGGCACTTTTTTTCATTTGAAATATGATATGGTCTTTAAATATATGACTAATTTTACTTCTGACAAAGGGCACATCTCATGTATATGCACAAGATGGTTATTTGTTTTTACACAAATAAACTTAACCTTGATATTTCCTTAATTGTCAGAGACTGTTTAAATAATCTTATTTTAACATATATTCAGTAAACATACAATGCAGAAATTACCATTATCTTAATTCTTTGAACTATTATGAATTTGTTTGCATTTGATGGTTCTCACTGCATGACACTGCTTGGTGGAAGGTCTTGAAAGCCATAGTTAGAAAAGAGCGGCTATGTGATCTCCCCAGCAAGTGAAAAGCAGTCGCTGTGCTTTTTCAGATGGTGCTTCACACTGAACCTAGTAAGCTGTCCTATCTGCTGCCACTAGCTCTGGTGGTGAACTATCCTACCCTTACACCCAGCACTGTTATCTTTTTATTTTTCCCAGAACCCCATTGTGAACATGATACAAAGAATTCAGTAAATGATTGATGGTAAGATAAATTTCACTGAACTTTCATCTTCATTGGCCAAGGTCTCACCAAGAGGTGAGGGAGAAGGTATCACCAGACTAAAAAGGGTGGTTCATTTCACTTGTTTTAGACTCCTGTTTCAGAAGGGGATGAATCACCCTTGGAATGGCTCAATGATAAACCCCAATGAAAAGGCTAACCTTAGAGAAGATGAGTTCCATGACACACTGCTTTACAGATACAGGGCTCAAACACAGCGCTGACAAAAAATAATGCAAATCCTTTCACAAATTTGAGGTGAAGCACTTTAACTTAAATATTTTAACACACTTAACCTCACGTTCACCATGAGCATACAGCACATGAAGTGTCAGTAACTCCAGTTTGTGTTGGCCACCAATTCATTAAATTATAACATTTGACTTGACTTAGCTTAGATCCCATTCAAAGTACTGAAGGCTTATAAACCTTCTAAAACCAGAAATCATGTACTTTTGAAAATTTTTTCTTGAGTTAAATTTCTTGTTCAAACAAAATACTTCTCTGTAACAGTAATTCTCATATATGTTTTCCCAAGTTTGTTCTTTGCCGTCTCTTTTTCATGAGGAAATGTTGGCTACCAAATATCACCATGGGGATTATTAATAACTGTATTTAAATGTGTATTTTTGATGCATAATTCCCCAGATGAGAATTCTTCATCATTGATGATGGGAGAAAACACACAGAAACATTAAAAACCTTTCCTCTCTAAATTTCATTCTTTTCTAGAGAGAAAACAGAAAATAAAGGATTTGAACCTCACTATAGAGTGGATCCCAACCCTTTTTTCTCTCAAACTCTGCATAATTTTGGCTGTTGATTCAATTTTCACAACTTTTGCTGAAAGTCTTTGACTAACAGTATTTTTAATTTTTTCTATGTTTCTACACCCCTCTCTGCAGCCCTCTAAGCCTGGGCAAGCCTGTCTCTTTCAACAGTTAAGCCAACAAAGGTAATTGGGAATGCTGTTCTTGACAGCTGTCCAGGGGACATATTAAGAAAATAAGCAAGAATAGAACAGAAAATATTTTTTCTAGCTGAAAAAAATCTACAAAAGACACCTGCATAATGATTTAACTTTTTCCAAATTTCAGATCATTGGATTCAAGGTTTTGACAATGCTCAGTGCTATTCAGAGGCAAATCCATTTCTGCACCACTCAGATAAAAGCTAATCTCAGTCTTCTCAAAAGTGAGAAGTATTTTAAGTTCAAAAGAAGCATGTTGGTTCGTTCCAAATCTGTCCATGTACTATTGTATATTGGAAAATCATGTGGACTCGAATTTTATCTGCTTAATCAGTCTTCTCCCCAAGGTTATTTCTTGCTTAACTATTAACTTGTTCTTTGATGCTGTGTCTAGGTATAGTTCAATTTCTGCATTTAATTAATTTTCTTTTCTACATTCACCTGCTCTTCTAAATTACATGTAGCTTTCCAGGCCCTTTCCATTGGCTTTACTGTCTTTTTTTTTTTTTTTTTTTTCACATTGCTTAAGGAATCCCTTCATTTCTTATAACAGCAAAAAAAAGTGCTGAGTCCTCTTTTGCTCCAAGGACATTTAAATTCCCTCTGTATTCTCTCTATATTCTTATTTATCCACCATCTTCCTCAGAAAATGTTTACTGTTGTGCTTCAGTTCATATTTTAGACCAACAGTTTACAGGTGTTAATGTTTTGTAGTTTCTCCTCCGTCTATGTTGCAGGTTTTTATTAGGGCATGCTGCAGCCATTACATCAATATAGAATTGTCTTGAATGGGGAAATTCTCATTTTAGCAGGATTACCAGATTGTGTCACTTTGGTGTGTGACAAAGGGACACAATTACAAATGAGAACCACTGTGTTATTTTTAAGAACAAGAAATAATTCATGTAATGAAGGCCTCTGGCTTCTGCAACAGTTTCTGTTTCTCAAACTTATGAGGTGCTACTTGGTTTATAATTTATGTTCTGGCATAAAGTGCATTGAAACCATACACATATTTAAATTAAACACATGTATGGGATACAGTAACACGTAGATTGAATGCTACACAGTGAAAAATAAAATTCCCAAAGCACAAACTCTTCATAAAATATTTAAAATAACATATAGTGATGCACTATTTCTATACATTACTGTGTAATGAAAATGTTAATGCTGTAGATCATGTGAAAATGATCTATGTTGGAAACCCTATTGCTTAACAACTATGCAGTGGGTGCTGAAATACGAAGAGAAAGTTAATGAGCTGATGTTAGTGGGCTGCACTGTACGGTCTGATGCCCCTACTATTGTACCTACATCACAGGACAATGAACTTACTTTTGGGTTTAAGGGAGTGTCCCATATTACCTACCTAATCAATTTTTTTTCCTTTCCAGAGTTTAATAAGACCAATATAGTCTCATGAAATGTCTCCATCATAAAAAAATGTCATTTTCATATGAAAAAAAAAAAGAAACTACAAAAAAATTGTTGTATCCTTCATTCTTACACAAAGTAAGATAAAGCTCTCACTCTTGTATTTTAGACATACTGGCTTCATAGCATTTTATAAAGCTTTGTTGCATGTGGTGAAAGAGGCATATTTCTCTGTGGGAAGTTAATTCATGGCTGCAGACTGTATGGTTCATGATTTGAAGATTTGGCTGCAGTTGAAAAGAAGACACTAGGGTTAGTAAGTCCCCTGAGAGGCCCATTTACCTTCCCCCCAGACTCTTATATTATCTTATCTTATCTTGGACCAGAGGGAGACTTCTTCAAAAAACAAGTCAGGTAACTATTCTACAGTATTTTAACAAGACAAAACCTTGTATTTTTTTCTAAAACTGTGTTCAATGTCGGGGAATCCACTCCTTCTCTGGGGAGATTATTCCAATAGCTGATATGTTGTCAAAACTTCCATTACTCAAGCACAAAATTAAGGACCTTATCCTTAGAACACTGGCGTTTTCAAAGGATAAAACAGAATTTATCAAGCAAATCCTACAGAACAAAAGTCACCATCATTCACATTATCTGTCAAGTCCAAAGAAAAAAAATTCTCTTCATCTTTAACACAAAGGTATTGTCATTGCAGCATGACTATATGTAAATAAGATTAAAAAAAACCCATACTATTCATCAGTGAATTATAGGAATGAAAAGGATGGTCAAGAAAAATGTACCATTGGATATAAAGGCTGTAATCACATATGCTTGGAACAGCTCATATACTCTACAAACCAAGACTTCAAAATATCTGTGATGAAACATACGTTTATATCGTTTATATCCTGCTGAATGAAGTATAATTATTACTTTGTAAATTCAATTAACTATGATATGAGGAAAAAATCCTTGTAAACTGCATGTTAAATTATATGGTTAAAAGCTAATCACCACAAACACAGAAGCTCAGCAGCATGCAAAGGAACAATGTCAGGCTGAAAACCTCCAGTAAATTAGTGTGAATGGGGTACCTGGAACCACTTCCTTGATGCTCTCTAAGGGGAATGCTGAGACCTTTGTCCCTGGTGAGAAGCTCACCGAAAGCCAGGGACACTCACTCATGCTCAGTCTCGCTGAAACTTGGAACATGGTGTCACAAAAGCCTTGCATTCATTGGATTCAGCAGTCTCTAACAGTTTAAAATTAAGAATTCCTCAACCCTTACAGCTTGAAACGATGACCTGCTAGCGCAGTCTTTTTCTAGCAGACACCCACATTCAGAATCAGGTTCTCTATTTTATTCTATTTTATATTAAAAGCCCCACTCTCCCCCCTCCCCCATATAACATAATTAGAGGAATCCCTTGGAAATCCTCTCAGAAATAATGACGCATAACTATTAATGAGCAACATTTGAACCCAAGTACATTTACCTACCACCAACATTTGAGTTGTTTGGAACAAGCTAATGAATTGTAACAAAATCCAGGCCTTTTTGCTCTTCTAAGTTTCAGAGCTGGAGCATCTTTTCACTTTGGTTACAGTAGTTGTCAAAAAGAAGACTAATTCAACAAGCAGTGGAAAAACGTCAAAAAGGGAGAGATTGCCTGAGAAAACAATCATCTACATAAAAACACGCCACTGTAATTCTGCATTGGCAAAGAATTATGTATAGTCTGTGTGTAAAGACTGCTTTTGTTCTTATAGTAACAGTTTAACACTGACTGAAAGCAGAAACTAATTGAGTAACAGATTAAAAATAAAATATATAAGGGAAATTCCATGTTCAAGGTGCTAACCAATAGTGAAACTTTATTTTTCTTTATATTCTGTGTAACCTTATGCAGTACTCTTTGAATTGACCTCTCTGTTCTCACTATGTTCAATAATAACACCTAAAATATTAAGTATAATACTATATCAAAACATTTATAGCAGTAAATATATCAATTCAAAGTATTTTATTAAGACTTCTCAGACATTAACAGATCCATCTGTAAACCTGGAAAATAGCATAAGTGAAAGCATAAAAGTGATGACAGCCACACTTACAGGCTCTTCTGAAAATAAAACACTAGGAGTGAGGTAGTTTAGTCTAGTAACTGTGTGAACTAAGCAAAACCCTACTAGAGTAAAACTTAGTTGTGAGATGTTTCACTCCCTTAGATTGTTTGGTTCAGACAACAAAAAAGGAAGCAGAGAATAGTCAGGTCATATGCCAGTCAATTTTCTAGTTACCAAACTCAGTGCTTCAGCTCAGATCCTGAGGATAAAGCAAAATCCAGAAAACACCTAGAAATCTAGAAAAGTGAACAGTAAAATTTGGCTACTTTGCTTTGTTTGTGACTGCAAAAAACAGCAAATGCAATCTGAGAGACAGAAGTTCAAAAAGAATTCCTGGAGTCACCAGAATTCTGGTAGTCACCTGTGCATAAATTATGTTTCAAGACTATTAACATGGGACACACATTATGATGAACAGTCCATGTATATTGACAGATAATGCAAACATCTTTTTCCACAGCCAGCTTTTCATGGAAAATCAAATCTGAATGCAAATTCACTACTACACATCTTTTGTTTCCAATCATATTTGAAAGTTATACTGCTAAATGTAACATGACTGAAAAGATCCAGGTGAGAGAAGACTGACACGCATATACTCACTAGTGCTAGACCATTAAAGGCACAATGGAACAGAAACCATTTTTCTGTAAAGGTTAGAAAATAAGGGGAAGACTCAAGGCCTGGAGAAATGGTATTACCCCACATGTTATGCTTCCATCTTCATCTGCGGTAGTCTGGGCAGGAAAGTCTGATACATTGACAGACACATACATGTATCTCGTTGGCTGATGAAATAACACAAAGTTGTTGTGCCTAGATTCACAGTAATGGATGAATATGTGAAAGAATGTTATAGGGCTTTGTAAACAAAGAACATGTAGATTTTCAGGTTAGAAACAAGAATAAGGAAAACAAATATGAAAGTTTACTAAGTGGTTTAATTATTTTATAGAGTGAAGAAATGATGAATTTTATTATTTGAAGAAATATACAGCATTCAGATTTCCTACACTGGGGGTAATTGTAACACTAGCTTTCAAACACTGTTTGCTTTTTTATTACTCCTTACATATTTTTAAAAGGTAATGACTATTATTGGAAGGAATTGACATGATCTTGCCATATTTTTAAAGGCAAGCTCTCCCACTGACTTTGGCACTGTCCGTTTGTAGAGAAAGGATGCTGGGTTGCACCCACAACAGCCCCTTTTGTTTAAGCTATGATTTTCCTTCCTGCAGCTGATGTTTGTCATCTTCTAGGCAGTAGTTTGTTCCCTAATCCTTTTTAATCCTATATACTTAGGGTATGTCTGTTCTGAGGCTCGGATGTGTGCTGAAACATATGTAAAACTGCCTCTGATTGATTTTATCATACACCTAGGACATGGAATATTGTGCCTTTAGACCTATGGTATTTGTTCAGCCATGTAATGCTTTGCCATTTTGTGCTGTTTACAGGTAGCTGGTTTATACCTGTCCCAATATGCCTACATATCCTGAAATCACACCTTTGACTGCAGAGTAGACAAGCCAAAAGGAAAGTGCTGAGAATTGCCTCAACCTGATGGTTATATCAGTAGAGATCCCTTAGATGAAACCACCGAGGAGTGGAAGGAAGACCTTGGCTGAAGCAGAAACAGTTAGTTGGCTCCCCATGTATGGTCCCCACCTATGGCCACTTTTGCCAGATGATGCAGCTGGTGGAAAGACTGTGTTGGACTGTCTACCTACCACCACCACGGCGAAAGTACAGGTGTCTCATACTGTGTGCCTTAACTGAAGGATTGTGGTATATTACATCATGCTACCTGATAATCTGTTTCCAATTTGACAAAAGACAACAGTAAGATGGCTTACTATGAAACATCTGTTTAACACTGTCATGCCTAAATTTAGGGCTTTGATTAACTACTTTGATAACTCAAAGTCTGACTAGAGAATGAAGACAAATGACAAAGTGTTAAAGTTGAAACAATCTTGTTAATAATTTTTTTTCTAATTTATTGGCAGATAAGAGCTTCTCGAGATTTCATGATACAAAGTTATACAGTAGAAAGTCAAAGGTGTATTTTCCAGATCATGCATCATCCTTACATTGATTTTCATTAGCTTCTTAATGTTGAATCAGCCACTACCTACTATGTCAACATGCATTAAGAGCAACCATTAAATGGCTTTTTATTTATTTAACTTCAGCTTGAGAAGTAGAGCGGCCTGCTTTGTTGAAGTCTTTCTTACCAAGAATGTTAAGAAAATTCTGAAATGTTACACCTGCAGCAGACAAAAATATCTGTCCAGGGCTGCCACAGAGCTAAAACTCTTTTTTTGCTTGGTGTGTTTATACAGGGTAGCAGTAATTTTAGTCAGTGTTGATCTGCATACTGAAACTCTATTTTCCCACAATCCTGACTGTAAAACCTGAGATTGCTTTCTTTTATTTTTCAGGATGACACTAAATGTGGGCAAAAAAATGTGAAAGAACTAAAAACGATAGCCCAGGTGGACACTAAGTGAAAACAGAACCTTACAGAGCAAAAGCACAGTCCTTGTGTCCAATTTATATCAACCTTTCATTCCCAGTTAGCTGTGCATGATTTTATTTATTCCTGAAGAACACTTGTGTGAAGATAGGAAGATAAGCATTGTAGCTTTGCTTCCTTTTAGTCAAATAAATAGCTGTAGGCTTAACTGACAAAAGATATACTAAACACAAACAGCTTCCATTTGGGATTTTTATTTTGCAGTCTTCCACCTTCACAGTTTCTTTTTATGGTTTGGAAGATTTGGGTAGGATTTTTTGAAGGAGGAGGGAAGAAGAATCTTGTGAGTGGGTGGATTAATTTATTATTTACTAGGTTTTCCTGCTGCTTTCAAGGTATTCAAAGGTACCTCAGTCTTTTAAAACAACACACAACAGATAGCTGCACACATGATCTCAGTGGTCTGGATCCTGAGAATTGTTTAAATTCTTCAGTTTCGAAGATTTCAGATTCCCGATCCGTAACTAGCAAACTTGACGTAATGACAAAAATAAACCTATCCTTTTTTAACTCCTGTTAGCTTCGCAAAAGAAAGAGAAGAGTGAGATGAATTCTTCAATCCTGCCTTCTAAGTCACCAAGAAAAGCACTTTCTTTTGTTCAGTGCTTAGCTTTAATAAAGAATAGTGGTGCATTTGTATATTTGGTACAATGGGATAAAAATCTTCATTTTGTATCCAGGCCAAGCAATGACAAGAGAAGTTCCTTTGCTCAGAACATAATAATGGAAAATATTGAAGTCATTAAGTAGTAATAAATTCATGACAGTGATTTGGAATCTTTCAGTTATTTTAACTACATTGTGTGCTGAAGTATCCTTTGGGGATTTCAGCACAGGAATACTGGTAGAGAAATGCTACTACTTACTAGTTGTACAAAGATATTAAATTAATTAATTTAATAATTGTGTACTGTACTTGTATTTGTAATGGGCTGCTGAGTCCAAATAATAATCCAAGGATGAGTAACAGCGAAGGAAAAAAAAATTTAAATATTTTAAAGATTCAAGACTTACACCTGGGTATTCTTGCCTTGGACATCAAAGGGGTGAAATATGGGTTTCCTCTAAGCCATGAGAGAGAACTCCTTTAGTCAGGGGGACTGTTTGCTTTAAATTACAGAGGTATTGAAGTGCTTTACTGTAGTGCCTGTCACGGTACTGGTTAGGGCTTGTATTCCTGAGGTCCTCCACCAAGCAACTGCATTTCAGGGAGCACTTGCCTCCATCCTTAGCTGTAACAACATGGCTTTTTTGGACATAATGTCGTGTGACAGCTGTACTCCACTGCAAAATCATGTGTTTCAGGATGAAGACTGACTTTAGAGACATATGAGCGTACCAAAGGCTCAGTTCTCCTTTATTACACTCACATTAGTATGCACAAGTTACCTTGGTAAGAACTATCCTCAGCCACATATACTTAGCATTGCAATTTTATTTGACTTCCATTGTAGACTAAATTCATTCATGAGTTTTGTTTAAGTTCAGCCAAAGTAAGTGGAATCATACATACATTCAAAGGAAACCCTATACTAAAGCTACCTGGCTGAAATTGCAACAGACTATTGAAGAAAGTTTTACTAGCTCATAAAAGTGTTTCCATCCATGTAATCATGGAGAGTTATACAGTTTTTTGTCTGCTCAAAATCTCCACCAAATCCTTTCTCTGTATTTTTCACCTTCTGACTAACCTTAGGCATGACTAGAAGAAGAAAAAAAAAAGTCCATTTGTACTTGACAGTCCTTGAGAGAAACTTAATCTCTCTAGGTGCAGTGGCATGTGCGTTGCACTGTAGACATCACGCCTGCTCTGAAGTAGCTCTTTCATTCCTTCAGGACAACTTCTTTATGAGCATCTGAGTACTGAACAGAATGTGTATAAACCAACTGGCAGATGTTCTTAGTAAATCATTGAGAGGCTCACATTAAAAATTAGCCACCTGCGTATTTATCTGTTCTTTTCTAAGTATCAATAAATTATTTAGAACACTGAAATGTCTGTTTGAATTTATCAGTATATCTTGTTCATAGGCATTTTTGTTCTAGTTTCCCAAAAATCAAAAAGAGAGGAGAATCCTTTCAATATAATCGTTAATTTATAGCAAACAACATAACCTCTGGCTGCAGTAACACAATTTCTGACCAAAAAGAAAACTCTTTAAAAGAAACAAGGTATATAAGTTTCATCAGTTTTATTAGTTGCTTGTTTCTTCAAAATAACAGATGCCACCTGTAAATATACAGGTCCAAAGTAGTCCTGATAGAATTCTTCTCTTTGGGGACAGACAGAGATTTGCTACCTGCAAATTCTAAAACATTGTTTTCCTTTTAAAAGTGTTTCACTGATTCACTGATAATAGAACCACAAAACCTCCTCTTTCTTGTTTGTGCTGAACTGCAGTGAGAGAACTACTCAACCAGTCCCTACTGCTGAGAATTTTGTTTGACAATTGAAATTCCTGAAATTCAGTAACATTCAAATCTACTGTCTAGTGTCTATCTTTTGTCCTCCTGTTTCTCGTCACCATGGCATAATTAAGCTAACTGAAAGCTATATGGGTTTTTGGCCCCTGCCCAAATTCAGAAAGCTTTATGAGATAGTTAGAAACTATGAAATTAACAATTTCTGAATATGTGCACATCTGGAGATCAAACAAATGATCAGAGCCCTGGCACTTAGTTGAAATCTGGCATTAGGTATTATCAATGGTGGTAGTTCTTAAAGTCCTTAAAATTTAAACCAGCTCCATCTGCAACTAATCAGCTGCCTCCCAGTTGTACATGTGAGACGGGAGATGAAATAATAGTTTGAAGATCACCTGGTCCTCATAAAAGCCTGCTAGAAGCTTGGTTGAATGGGAGTGAAGGCAGGCTGGCTCTGGCAAGAGGGTTTAGGTTGACAGAATGAGTGTGATTGATACCTTGAGCTTCTGTTGGATTACTTTGTTCTGAAAGACTCAAACTTTTTGTCTGAGGGAGAAGTATTAAAATTTTGTACTAGGAAGTATTTCACCTGAGTACAGTTTGACAAAGCACTTACAGATAGGATTTTTTTTCTCTCAGGAGCTTGGTTTTTCTCATAAGCAGATTCCAAAATTGCTACAAATAACTAGGTCAATATATAAATAGGTTCTTGCTCTGATTCATCCTGTCTCTTTCTCCCAGTAAAAGCAGCTTAGCTGTATTAGTGAAGTTAGGTGATAAAAATAACATACATGGGAGTATTTTCCCTTTTAATGAAGGATTTCAGCTTCAGCTTCACGATCAGAAGGTTCTCTAAACACTCAGTATAAGAAGAAAATTGTATCTTGTCAAGGATTTGATCTTCACTTTTTCCTCTTGGAAAAAAGAAAGCTTTGAGAAGTTTCATAGATTTGAATGCTGAGCTGAGATAGAAGCCTGTGAATTTGTCAGAAGGGGAAACGTTAAAACACCTTATGGTTCTTTATAATTTTTGACTGTTCAACTTCTTGAACACAGAGTTACCTCAAAATTCCCCTCTGTAGTGCAGAGTAACCTCATGCATCGGCTAATAAGACCTGATGCCTACCCTGAGCACATAAGTGTTCAGGGAGTGGGATACCCAAAAATCTGGCTGTGACTTTACTATTATCATGTTCCATGTCTTAATGCTCATACATAACTTGGTAGCTCTGCTCCACTGCTAAGGTTAGGAGAGGATAATAATGTATTGACATGAAAAGGGAATCTGAGTGGAGAGTGGAAATAAAATGCATCTTTAAAAATCAGCTTACTCTTGATTGATGTTACTAAAGAAAGTCACACAAGAATGTTGTAAAGAGTGAAATGGAGATGTTGAGGTTTAGATGTAAAATAAACCAATTAAACCATGCTGTTTGATATCAGATGAAGTCACACATGATGACCTGGTCAGACCAACAGCATTAGTGAATAAAAGCAGAAACTCCATCAAAACCAGATGCTACATCAGGGTTTAACTATCATAAGCATAATACATTTGATAGTGAGTACTGTGAACAAGGTATTGTGAATTCATCCTCTATTTTGAATATAAGCAGAATGCCCTGAAGGAAGCCTACAACTTAAACCACAGCCTTAAAAAAGATGAATAGGGACATATAAATATGAAAAAAAAAAAAAAAGAGGGGAAAAAGAATCCAACCCTTGTTGCTATGTTACTAGTCTTTGGAGCAAGATCATGCACACATGGAAATCAATGTCAGTTCTGCTTTTTTAGTTTTCCTCCCGTGTCATAACTCTCATAGTTCCTGGCTGGGAAACAGATTATAACAGAGCCAAGTCTTAATAAACTCTGAGTGGGGTACTCCAGCTGAACAGAGCATATTTTGAGCAGAGAGATTCAGTAATTGCTCATAGCAGGAATTGTAGACTTTTATTAATTGTATGCTGAGGTTGGGGAGTACATTAAGGCACTTGGAATGTGTGGCATGGAAGCCAGGAGAGCTTCAGGAGACATCGTGGCTGAGAGGACACATTTCTGAGGCATTACTTATTCTACCTCTGCAACAAGGGACAAGTGAGAGGGAAAGAGGTGCCACAGCAAGATCAGTATTGCAAGAGCATGGCTTTGTTATAGTAGATGCTGCTGAGGCAGAATGAAAAATTCCTGACCCCAAAGAGCTGAGGTCCAAGTGAAAAAGTACCAGAAATACATGGAATCATAAAGAGGAACATGTGAGGAAATGTGGTTTTGTTCAGAGGCAGGAATTGTTTCACAGGCAGGAATCTCATCCAAACCAGCATCTAAACTCCTTGTTCACTTGAAGCACTGAAATCTCCAACAAGGGAAAGAGAGCAGGCATATTGAAATTAAAATCTGTGTAATGAAAAGATATTTCCTAACCAGTTTATGTCTAAGAAACAGTAAAAGCAGTAAGTTACTCTTTCACTTATTTCCTTCTTGCTTTCACTTGAGCAAGTCTAGGGGAAGGCCACTGAGATGATTAGGGGTCTGGAGCGTGTGATATGTGAGCAGAACCTGAGAGAACTGCACTTGTTCATCTTTAGAAAGAGAAGGCAGAGAGAACATCTTATTGCTGCCTTGAGCTACATAGTTTAAAATTAGCTTTGCTCCGAGTGTTGGGGCTGACTTGATGACCACCAAAGGCCTTTTCCAACCTTTGATTATATGATTGAACAAGGGCTTGAAACTATCATAAATGAGGATTCTTCAAAAAGTATTTTACCCAATAAACTTAATATAAAGCATCACGAAACTGGGAAAATCAGAACAATTACCGGCACTGATATGAGACATTTTTGGAACTGAAGATGAAACTAGATGAGGGATCACAAAGTCCTTAGCTTATGTTTGACAATGCAGTTCAAAGGCAACGAAAAAGCCAGCTGTGTAATTTCAAACAGCCATAAATATTAGTATTGTTAGAAAGTTAGCTGTTCAAAAAAATCCCCATAGGGAAAATAGACACATCCCTCTCCTTTCCAAATCAAACACACAGAGCTGCTATTGCATAAGCATTTTATACAATTTATTTGTCTTTCTAGCACTTAACCCCAAAGCTTGTCTCTCCAGATAGATTCAGAAAACTTTTTAAAGTTCTGAAAGATTAGTG
Source organism: Gallinago undulata (assembly GCA_026546715.1). Classification (NCBI taxonomy): domain Eukaryota; kingdom Metazoa; phylum Chordata; class Aves; order Charadriiformes; family Scolopacidae; genus Gallinago; species Gallinago undulata. The sequence goes on along the minus strand of JAOTQQ010000001.1, from coordinate 9,854,919 downwards.
CGATACACAAAATGTAAGTGAAGTGTTTTCTTTATTTTCCCAAATGGAAACTGTGGATGTGTACTTCAAATCTGAGCTGCCAGGTTACACCTGTCTGGCTGGACATGACTGTAATAATTAAGAGTGATATTTTCTTTTTTGCTCAGATCAAACCCAACAATTTCCAGTGTCTCTGTGATATGCAGGATATTCACTGGGAGTTCAATCCTCCTCTTCTTCACGAAGTCTTTTGTGTTGCTTATCTTTTAATAAGGGAGATTTGCAAAGGTTGTAGGAGAAAAGGAAACCTCTCTTTCTCTGCCTGATTAGACTGTAGAAATGCAACTGAAGCACTTTTTAATTTCTAACCAAACTGGTTATCATGATTTTGGGTAGATACCTTGGATTTAATGAATATCATTTCATATTTTATGATGAAAATTATATGTCTACATAGGTTTACTGTCTACAAACAGAACAATGGTGATTAGATCATACATCTGCAACAAAGATTTCTGCATCTATTCACTGAATCACACTATTTTTTCTTGAAATCACTATAACAAGATGTGAAGGTTGTTTCCTTGTATTTTGGCCATAATCCATTCATCCCACTAAAATTTCCATGTATGTAGTGCAAGGACATCAAAGAGCATGGCTTAGTTCTGAAATGTTTGTTATGCTGCTATTTTTCATTAGTACCTTCTGCTCATAAACAAACATTGCTATTTTTTCCACTTAAACCAAGAACAGCTGAAATTCATTAAATCATTCTTAATTTTTTTCAACTGTTTATTTAACTTGATGTTTTTGCAGCTTCCATTTGAAAAAAAAAAAGACTGTACACAGCTAAACATTTTCCCTCAAAATAGATTCTTCAAAGAAGCTTTATTAAATGTACATATATTTATGAATAAGCAGTCTTTCTTATACAGGAATTTGTCCAACACTTTAACACTCAGAATTCGGCTGTCTCAGGTACTTGTTTTAATGGGGTTTCTTTTTAATGTAGAAGATCTTCTAGAAAGAGGAAATGGATATAAAAATATTAAAAAAAAATATTGGTCTTACTAAACTAATAGACTTTGGAAGAGATCGTTTTTAATTAATTAGCAAAGTCTTTCTTCTATTTTTAAGGAAAAGCCTAGTTCAGCAGTTTGAATGCTAACATAGATAGTACGGGAATTCTGCTTACACATATAGCTGCAGCTCTTGTAAGACAGCAGAGATCTTATGAGGGAATACACTTTTTAAAAGTGTCTGAAGCAATTTAAATATGATCCATGAATGACTTCTCAGTGGATTAGCCCCTAACCTTTAACTTCCATGACATTAGTCACATCTCATCTTGACATCTATAATGGAATATTCTCCTATTCAATTGCTTAAAAAATGGCTGGTTTGACTTCCGATTGACCTCTGATGAGAACTGATCTCTTTAAAAGGGTTTAACAGTTGTAGATTCATTCATCTTTTAAAAGACTAATGATAGATGGAAATTATTTCCATAAAGTAGAAAAAATACAGCAGAAAATATTTCCTGAGATTAAAAATCATGAAATAAATGTTGCTGGGCTTCGTTCCTTCCTTTAAATATGTAGAAGAATTTTATTTAAACAACCATAAAAAGTAATTCTTAGGTGTTCCTCTGATCTACTAAAAAAAACCCCATTCTTACAGGGAAAAACTCAACAAATTTTAAGGAGAAACACATTTGAACTGAGAACCATACTGATAATGAGATATACATTATTTCTCACCAAAAAAACTTACCTGAAATGATATTTCAAAACACCACTCTGCAAGCTTAGTAAGTAAAGTATTTAGGATGTCTCAAGTATCTTAAAGACGCATCTGGTAAATAGTGTCTATAGAACCTGGAATGGCCAATTATGAAAGCTTTTAATTAAAGAAAAAGACATCAAAATTTTGCATAGCTTTCCCCATGAAGTCTATGAGTGAGATTCTGAATGCAGAAATATAAATGGGAACAGCATCTGGATCCATAGCAGTTGATTTGTAATGATGAACAAGGCCCTAACAAATTGACCAAGTTGTCCCTTAAGACAACAATTTTTCTCCCTTTCATGTGACAGAAAATATTAATTACTGCCTATAATACATTATGTCATTATATGACAATATATGTCATTATCCTGTTAGCTTTTGCTCCCCCACAGCTGGTAGGATTCATGTTCACTCAGCTACAAGGGCACTACAAAACTGATGATAGACGTGCTTTATTAAGAAGTCAAATACAAATATAAAGATACATATATAACATAGGTGAAGAGGGTTCATCTTATTTTCATTGATTCTCAAGTCCAATGAATGATTTGAAAGTAGACCACCTTTGGCATGTTTCATGAAGACCAAAATTCAGCTGGAAAAACATTTTTTGTATGATGAGTACAGAGGATTTTTTGAACTGATTACAAATGGGTATATATTTAAGCCAAAGATTTTTTGTGTGTCATTGTGTTTGGGTGTCAAATATGATACCATCTGTGGGGGTGGAAGTCCAGCATTTGGGAAACTGTAAGACAGAAAATCCAGGAAATTCTAAAACTTGCTCTGTACTACACTGGGTGAATTTCTTAAAGATATAGTGGCAGTTTTGTAACAGCATTGACTATGCACAGACGCTGTGTGTCTCTTGGATCTCTCCTTGATAGGAATTTTGAAGCAGTTACCTAATGAATAATGTTAAAATATGTTAATTTTGAATTTAAAAATGCAGCTGAAAAGCAGTCTATTGTTGTTTGCCTTTGATGAGAAAATCCAAACCAGAAATATTTCTAATCCCGCACTTCAGCAGAGCTCTTTCTTCTCGTGGTGCACAGATACTTGTAGTGATAAACAGGATGCTAAAACCTTGTCAAATTTTGTCAAATGACCATATATGGCAACTGATTCTGATCTCCTGTATACTTTTATTGTATTTCAGCAATCTTATGTGATCCAGCACACCACAGGGAAAATGGGGCCTCGGAAACAGATTTATCTGCATAAATATATTTCTCAAGGTCTTTGTCTGACCAGCTATCTTTCCAGTACCCTCTAACATGATATCTACTCACTTCAGAGGGTCAGAATGTCCACCTTTTTCATCATGGATTTTTCTTTAGGGTAACAACAGAGAATGTGCAACAAAGAAAAATGAACCTTTTTCTCCACGTGTGACAACTCTTCAGGTTTTTTTCTTGAAAGATTTTCAAACCTCCCTTTTCTTTCTCTTTCTAGAAAAATCTTCTGAAGTAGCAGTCATCAGAATAGGACATCTAGCTTCAATACTTAACCAATCTTCAGATGGCATAAATCACAATAGCTCCTTTAATATAAACTGGACTGTGTCAATTTATACCAGGAAAGAATACATTGTGGAATGTAATGATCCAAATGAATTCAAGGAGTCTGTTAGAAGAATCATAAAGAATCACAGAGAATTGGAGAATGATTTGGGTTGGAAGGAACATTTAAAGGTCATTTAGTCCAATCCCCTTGCAATGAGCAGGGATATTTTCAACTAGGTCAGTTTGCTCAGAGCCCCATCTAGCCTGAACTTGAATGTTTCCAGGGATGGTGCATCTACCATCTCTCTGGGCAACCTGTTTCAATATCTCATCATCCTTATCATAAAAATTTTCCTCCTATCTAGTCTAAATCTACACTCTTTTAGTTTAAAAGCATTACCCCTTGTCCTATCACTACAGGCCCTTCTAAAAAGCCTATCCCCATCTTTCTTATGATTTTTAATCAAAGAACCTCTGTCAAAGCTGGTTTTCATGTTCAGAAGCTCATGCTTTACCATGTTAGATCCTATGCTGCGTGGTCTTTACTGGCATAGAAAATGACCAAGATATTTTTAAAAAGGACCAATTGATTGCACCAACTAGCCTGAGCTATAAAATGAATAATGAGGAAGGATGTAACTTTCCCCACCCATGAATCTGAAATTATTTTTTGGTTTGAATCTTTGGATCAAAAGAGAAGTGGTATAATCAAAATCAGCTATTTTTGTTCACTCAAGAACAGCAGAAAACAATTGAATCTATAGTTCTGGAAATATTCTCCAGAAGTCTGTGTCTGGGAACTAAAGGAGAAATTGTTTCTCAACAGCTGTGAAACTGTGAAGACAACAAACAGATACATACATTCCAGTCTGTGTTTTATTAGAAAGATGATATATTATATTACTGCAGCACAATTTTTAGCTAACTGAATACACTACACCTAGAATTTTAAAGGGACAGAAGCTTTTCAACATAAGGTGAGATGAAACTTATATTTATTGTGTCTGCCAACTATCTTATTTCATCAAGCAAAATATGAAAACTGATTTCAATAATACATTATGGTGTTTAGTTAATAAGATACAGAAATGACCAAAGAATTAAGAAATGACTGACAGCAAGCAAAGGTACAACAAATACAAAAGAAAGAGGATCTGTTGGGAAAATTATATGCCAGTCTTTACATTCTAATTTGATTCTAGAGCTTTTGTTAGTCATTAAAGTGTAAGTAAAAAGAAAAAAAAAACCAAACCCTGCAAAAAACCCAAAATAACCAAAACTAACAACAGCAGAAAAAATAGAGTAACTTTTAATGGTTAGGTTCACCAGCAATACGCTACATGCATCAGTTGCACAGATCACGTTATATGTGGTAAAGTTTTAATTAAATGAATAGGATTAAGACATATTTTTAAAAATGTCAAAGTTATTTTAATGGCCTAAATGCAGTGGTCACCTTAATGCTGAGATGGGTAAGTCACCAATGTGACTTAGGAGACTCTTTCCCATGACCACCTAAATGTCTAGGCATACACTGGAAGCTGAGGAACTCAAAAAGCTAATTGCCTCAGGTTACAGTGATTGCACAGACCTCATTTTTAGTATGCAAGATCAGTAAATTCCTTCTACGGGAAAAAAACCCCAACACATTATCTCTCCAAATTATTCCAATTCTAGAGGTTCCCAAGGCTTCTCCCAAAGAAATGAAATATATGGAAGTTGTTTACTTGTACACCAGCAATGTGTCCCACACCTTCCTTTACACAGTTCTCTACATTAGGTACTCTGCAGGATGAAGAATACGACCTTCAGGTGATTGTTCTTCCTAAGGAATCTATACAGATCAAAACTTATTATCCAGGCTATATTTAAAACAGAGCAAACCAGTCCTGTGTCATAATCCTTGGAAATCACTTCCCTAGAGAAGGCTGATTTCCCTCTCCCACTGCACCCATCCACATGTCAAAGGTGATGCTACTATTAAACTTCTAACATTTAGGAATTTTGAACTCTTACTTATGCAGTACAGAATATTTCTGTATGAACATTTTGACTACATTCTGTAAACTGCACTTATTTTCTGAGTGTCTTTAGGAATTTGCCTTGGTAATTGCATACTGTGACACGCCCTACATCTACATGATCTGAAGTGGAAAAGTTTAGGTATTTTTCTAATCTTATTAATGACTGACAATTCTGTTGCCATTGTTGAACTGCTGCTATTTCCCCAGGAAATAAGGTATGTGCATTTGCATCAGTTGCCTCGTTATCCATCTGTTAATTTGTCTCCCTGAATTCTCTTCTTAATCACCTCTGAACATTTCAAATAAACTTGAAAGAAGGAGAAAGTCTAAAAAAACATTAAATACCTACAAGTTTTGTGAAAGTAGCCATCTGCCTATTAGAAAGAGATTTGAATTAGCAGTCCCGTTGTGGGAAAGACAGATCAAATTCAGACAGATAGGACTCACAGATCAGACAGACAGAACTATATATTGCACTCAGACAGATGGCTGGCCTGCCAACATGGCAACAAAGAGCGTGTGTACTTCTGGATTATCCACAGCACATGTTAAATCTTTCTCAATTGTTGCCTGTGTTCTTCCATGGTTACTGCTTCAGGAAGGTTTGGGTCCTAAAGAACACAAATCCATAAGAGATCAGCCTTAACTATCTTTACAAGACATTGAATTTTTTTTTTTTGTCTTTTATGTTTGCATTGAAGATTTACAGTATCGAATCAAGTCTGTATTATTTTTCTTTTCTTAAACCAAATAGCCTTATGAAACAATGTTCAAGGTGTAAAAGCACCTGAAATCTAACTAGATATGTCCCCCCTTATTTGAATATAAGTCAAAAAGGAAAATTTATTTCCAGAAATGTATCAGCTCAGAGTGTCAGTCATAGACTCTTTCAGAAAAAGCAGATACAAAAGACATACCGATGAGGATGTTATTTATAACATGTGAATTGTATATCTGAAGTGTGATGATTAACTCGGTAAATCAGCAATATACCTGCTGAGTTTGTACTTCCTAAAGTATTTTAACTTCAAGACAGCAAAATTTTTCTTATAAGAAATTTGGAATCCCATTTTCCCTTTACCTAATACAAAGATAATGGTCTCCAGAACATTGTACAGCTGTCAAAATAAATATGTTTTGATGCTCATCTTATTTTATTGATTATTGCAAGTTACTGTCACTCCAACACCTAGAAGCAATTGTATGACAAGACAACATGGTCCTTATGCTCCTCAGTGGACAGAATTGAGTTGGAGTCAAAAGGGTCTGTCTGCTACTATTTCACCTGACAAACCCAGAGATCACCACTGCTCAACCACTTCTTATTCCTTCTCTTAGACATTTCCCTTTCATTGGGAAAGGAGAAATACAGATCTGTCTGTGCTGACTTTGTACTGTACAGAAGAAATCCTCAATGTCCTCCCGAAGACATATTTTCATCCTTTTTTGCTTTGAAAAATGGAACGGACAACTTCATATAGGTCATGCTTTGTCTGACACCATTACTGGGACCAGCTCTTTCAAGGATGTTGCCCATGCTTGCAGTGGTGTGAACAGCAGCCTATACAGAGTGTAGTACATATAGGATATAATAATGAGTTACAGTATGTGGTGCATAATGGGTGGCTAAACTAAATTAGACATTCATTCAACATTACCTTATTTTTGAATGAAAATATTAATGATTTATAAGCTGTTTAAAATAATTTGCTTAAATTTCCTATCATTAAAATCAATTCCCTTTGGCTACAAAATATAGAAAATTGTAAGATTCCTCTTTACTTTTCAGCTCTGCCACAAATTTCCTGAGTCTGTATAAATTGCCTTTGTTTTATGCCCTAGCACCCACCTCTAAAATCAGATTTAATAGTACTCCTCTACTTCATGGTCTGTTTTAAGGACACATTCATTAGTGTTTGTAGGGTGCCCGAGATGCCTAACTGATCTCAGGGGAATTAATTATACGTATAAAGACCAAAGTGGGATGAGGAAAGTAACTAGCTGAAAAATATTAGAAGTGTTAGTTCATTACATATACTGTATAGAGTTTATACCAGACTAATTATTGAACTTCCTTTCTTTTCTGACTGCTCATTATATAAACCACACCACTGCACTCCTTTCAGTTTCCTTCCAGACTAACCCTAAACTGTAGAGGTACAAAGTCCTGGCCCACGAGTAAATAATTCACGAAGGTGTAGATTTTTAACAAGTATTTCATTTAAAATGCACTTTCATTTAGTCTTTGGTTTCCTCCTGAAAGATGAAACAATGTTACGCAACAGGGAAATGTTGTTATGAATCCTGTGTGGTCCATGCCAGGATAAAAACCTACCGTTGCCACAAAGACCTGGGTGAGGCGTGGGGTAGCAAATACATCATTTGAAGGCCTTTGCCCACAGCCTAACAAGCCAAATCTCCTACCCAGCACACACAAGTGGCATAGTGATTTTGATACTTATGCCTTTTCTGAAAATTCAGGGATGAAAAGTCCTAACTTTAATTTATTTTTAAGTTAATTTATAAAAGGCTGTCTTTCTAAATTCGTATTTAATTCCTATGGAAATTCTGTGCTAGGGCTAGTGCAGATACTATGCTCTATTTCCATGATGGAGGGAATCACAGTAATACAGTGTGCAGCTTGGGGATGAGGAGGGAAGGTGAACTGGAGAAATCCTTGTTGCCTAAATTATGTGCAGAGGGCCCTCTGGCTGCAAGGTGCTGTGACACTAATGCAGAGAGGAGGTTGTAGGAGCTGTTTGAATGGAGGAAAGAAACCATGGATTTCAATAACCACTGAGGAAGTACAAAACAAAAATCAGCGATGCAAATAGGAAACAATAGTTCTCTTCAGCTATCTAACCCTGCCTAATGCTAAATTATTGGAAAGATCTAGGAGTGGAAAAAGCAAGAAATGCAGTTGTGAAGTATAATGAAAATACATGATTGCAGTTACAGGTTTCATTCTGTTAATTTATTTCCATGATTATTGAAAAAAAAATTAAGTAACAACCTAAAATCAATAACTTCTCCTGATGGAATTGAAAAGCTGCTGTGAAAAACTTTGCAAATTACTGTGAATCCCTTATTTAGGGTCTATAAATATTTTTTAATTGCTTGTCAGTTTTTGTTATCACAATTTTTAGACTTTGTAGCTGTTCACACTGCAGCAATAAAGTTGGCCTTGCAGAACCAGATCAAGGAATCTCAACTAGATCTGGACAATGAATTGTGGACAAATTGAATTGAGGATTATTGAAAACCAAAGGTGTGACTGAAATGGGAATGCATCGATCTTACCTCTGCACTTGGCTGTTTAACTCAGAACTTCAAAGAAGAGACTAACATGGTAGGATAAAGCACAAAATGTATGAGATATCAAAACAGATAAACATCTATGAAAGACTGAACAGAGTTTGCTCCTAAAACAATTTCTCCATTACACATTTATTTTATTCCTGTACTTTGAAGGTCTTATTATGGCTTCAGGTTAAATTATAGCTTTTGCAAATTTACCAGAGTGGGAAAATCAGTTCTCTAGTTTTATTAATTATTTGATTAATAGTATTTAAATGCATCATTTCAAAGAAGCTTTACCAAGGCATTTTCTAGTCATTGAGAAACTTGTTAAAGTATAAAACATATGTATTACATCTGATTAAAAGTCCATTTAGCCCATTACATTGTTTCCAATAGAATCTAGATGTGAATGTCTAAACAGAACATTAGAGTAAAAATAATACTATACAACCCCATTATACTTTCAACAGTTTGATTCTTGGTCTTCCTAAGATGAAAATGATGTCCTTGATGGTTTTACCTTCCATGAATTTCCTCAGCCTTGCTCTGTATTCACGCAGAATTTTTCACCAACAAGCTGTGGTAAGGAGTTTCATAGCTTAGGTCCTTCATAATTTATTTATTTGTTTGTTTCCTTTTCCTTTCAGCTTGTTTGATGTTTCCTAGTTTTCTTAGTGGAAAAGAATGTGAATAACTGTCAGTATCCACCCTCGTCTTACCACTCACAATTTTAAAAGTGATGATTCCATTATTTAAGCATTAAACAGATATATTAAAATAAAATCTTATTTCTGCCAAATGAAAACTTTTATAGTAATGCATCTTCTTTTCATCATAGCTGTATTTTAAGCACAGATTCTGCAAAGACTGAAATTTCCAATACGATTACATCATACTACCATGTAAGAAAAGCTCCCAAAGGGTAAGGAATGAAGAGTGCTACAGGTTCTCCTGCCTATTTAAAAGTTTTTCTCTTAGAGTCAGAGGAACTACAGCATAACACTTTTTATCTGGGTCAATATATTTCTTTCTCCCTTGAGTACTTTTTATTTCTTACAATGGCCAATTAGTTCCACGGAGAAATGTTAGTTCCTTAAGAATCTCTGAAGTGTAGGATTCAATGCTGATGTGTACTTACTTAGAGAAAAAAAAATATCTACATACCCAATCCTTGTTTTGATGTTGTTTTCTTCTTAGAGTTCCTAAATTTAGAGAGGAAAGGAAGTTCTGTTGCATGGAGGAACAGGATCATCTTCAGGTACAAGGTGTGTGATTCTCATGAGGCAAAGGGAAACACAGTAAGTAAAGAAATAGCAAGATACCTGCTGTCTAGCACACAGTACATGTTACAGCATGTATTATATTACTTGAATTATGGACATTTTTCTCAGGAAATTCTGGGAACTGGGTTCCTTTCTGTCTCTTCAATAGCATAAAATATTTCATGAGTATTATGTTCAGTGAAGGAATAAGCATGCATGTGCTGGACAGAGCAGAATTTGGCTCACAATCATACAAAGGAAAAGCGAGCCAATCCATGTATTTTTGCCAAATAAGAGCCTTTGCTCTTATAGTTGTAATTTTAAATGTTCAGAGAATTAAATCAGCTTTATGACCTTTCCTGTAGCTGTCCTGTCTAATTATACAGAAAAGACGAGTTTATTTTGAGATGTTAAATGGCTGGATTACAAAGAAAGATCTTCAGGTGAGGCAGAGTTTATGGAAACTTGCATAGCTTACATGTTAGTAGTTATTGTTAAAGCTTCCATGTTAGTTTCTATAGGACCTAAATACACATATATGCTGAAGAAACATGTGCTACCAATTCTGCATAGAAGCTTCCCATACCCTTAAGCAGCAGATCACAGATATTTGAGTGCTCACCATATGCCTGTACCTTTCAGACTTGACAGCATACATCTAATGCCAAGTCTGCAATGCCAAGTCCCCAGTGCTAAGTTTATACAATTTGTCACAGCCTTCCAAGTGCAGAGGATGTATACGTTTCTCCTAATTGAAGGCCTCTGGTCTTCTCTGCCCACCAGTTGCGCAGTCTTCTCTATGTCCTTTTGCCATTGGAAAAACACTGTTGTTCACTGCCATCAGCAGTACTTCACCCTAAAGTCCACACACACCTCAGCTTTGTGGCACCTGCTGGTTCAGCTGAGTGTGTTGTGAAGGTAATGAACCAAAATTTACAGGGAATTCTGGAGAAAATAATAAAGTGTTAAAGGGGGATGTTTTCCCAACTGGCTTCAGCCAGTTTGGAGACTAGATGTTTATTTGTTGGGTAAACATTGGAAATGTTTGCTCCTTGGATCAAGTTGGTACATATGTGCGTACCTAATAATTACATGGTTACATTTGGCTTGTTCTGTTCTATATAAAGACAGACAGCAGAAATTCTCTTGCATGATGCTACAAGACACATCATTTGGTTTATACAAGTAATGGTTAACATAGTCCAAAGTAATGGTTAATATAGTTCAATGATTTAAAAAAGACTTGAGTGATATTTCATTTTACCGGTAAATTTAGCTGCATTAATTAGATGTCTCCTTCCAGTTATTAACAGCTAAAAGATTTAAAATCAAATTTATTGTTCAATTGTAAATTCACATTTACTGAAACCTGTATTATAAAAGAAGTTATTTTTTCCCTGAAGTGCAATTTATTCTACACCAAATAATCTCTAACCTCAGTTTCAACTAAAATCATATCTCCAAATGCAGTATAAAATGGTCACAGATCAGACTATGACAGTTAAGGAAGTCACCAACAGTTCCCAAACATTTCCAGTAACAATTTAGGCTCATTACACCAAATATTGGTATGAATATTTTATTTTTTGCAAGGTTCTTGACTTCAAAAGCCTAAAATGAGATCACAAGCCTGAAAGAAACCCATCGTTAAGATACAACTTTCTTAAACAAGAGGAGGCTGAGAGCCTTTGAAGAGAGGCATACAAACACAAACTCGGGAATGACTCTTTCATTCAAATCTTTCTGTGTTTAGAGAATCAGAACAGTGTGTCCGTTCTTTGTAGAATAAAGTATCAGGTCTACCTGGTTCTATTATTGCTTCTCTTTTCAAAATAAACTTTCTGTTATTTCATCATTTTTCTCCATCTTCCACATAGTTGCATTAATTGTCATTACACATTGCTGACATTCAAAGCTAGAATTGTATCAAAATCTTACAGACTGGAAGCTGGTCAATCCAAACAGTATCTTCCTATTACATTACTCATACATTCATGGAATGAAAAATCAGATTGTAAAACCTTCTAAAATTCACTGTTGCTTCTATCAAACAAAAGTAATTTGTCCAAAATTTACCCCCAGATTCTTGATACTTGATATACTTGCAGCTGGGTTGTCTAAAAACACACGCTTAAATATCCTGTTGCAGCAGACTGGTGATCCAGTGATCCTAGTGATCTAGGAAGGAACAGGCACATCTTGCTTTAAGAACAACATGTTCTTGAATTCTTGAATGTCTAAAACACTCACAAGAGCATTAAAAGCAAATACAATCTGTAATTTTTGTTATTGTCCTAATCATTTCTTGGCTGAATAGGAAGACACAGCTCAAATGCCAAGAAAAAGGACAATAGTTCTTCTGGAAATCCAGAAATCAGTGAAATAGGATAATCTTCTGGAAATCAGTGAAATAGGAAGAATTTTCTTCCCTGGAAGCAGATGTATCATGCCCATGTTACATTCATGTTACATGTTGTTGGCATTTTGGTTCAAGCTACCTTAGTGAGCTGTGGGAAAAACATGGGAAGGTCCTTCACCCAAACACTATAGGAAACTTCAGCTACCCATGTTCTCCATGTCCCTTTGAGTGGGAATGGCATATTCTTTTGTCACTCAGCTGTAGAAATTTTGCATGTGTACTAGATAAATTCCATGCATAATCCTTGAAATGTATGGAATGTTTTGTGAGTGCATTTTAAAAATTCCTACCTCAAATTGTCTTCTGCTCTATGGTTTGTTTTTCTAGAGTGTTTGAAGGCTTTTTGCAGTTCTTATGTAAAGTCCTAATGCTACAAGTATTTAGGATAATGTTTACCTTCATAGATAAGTTTAGTAAATATCTTAGTTTGCAGGCTTGCAAGAAGGCCTTTTTTGAACAACTCACTAAAAAAGCATGCATTTATCTGCACCTCAAGCTTCCTTACTTAACAGGCTTTCTTCTCTCTTCATCCTTGGAAACATATTAAAATGACATTAAACTAAATGCTGCTTTCCAAGGCAGTTGCAAAGCCTCCTGTTCCTATAATTCAGTATTATTCTTTATTAGTCAAATTATTTATTTTTTTTTCCCAACTAAAAACTTGGAAGACAAATATAACCAAATATTTGGTTATATTTCCAAAATACAATCAAGCTAAATTTTGGCCTGTAAGAAATATCTCTGGTATTTGATACTCCACTGAAAAATATCTATTCAGAGTTCATTGTTGAAGTACAGTAGCTTATGAGGCACAAGGATTGCTTTTATATTTGTATATCATTGAAAGATTAGTGGGTGTAGAGTGCTTAATAATATAGATACAAAATCCCCTAACAGTCACCTGTCAATAAATGAACACATCAAAAAATCTTTTTATATTGCTTCTGCAAGTCTGATCGATTGATAAATCCGCAGAGGCCCCAGCATTCTGTGCTGTCAAGTTTACCCAAGGCAGAAACAATTTTTTCCCTATTTCATTACGTTCCAAGCCTTAAAGTTATTTAAACAATTCATCCTTAAGTTACCATAGCATAAGCCACCTGAAGTTTAAAGTATATTCTATATTTCCTGTCTCTTCAGTATCATTAATGGCTGTTTCCTAAATTGTGGAAAATTGTTCCCACTTGTTTTCTTAGCAGAGAACACGATTCTTACTAATGGTTCTCAAATTGTTAGATCCCATTACCAATTCTTTCAGAAGGCCTTTCTTATTCCTTCCAGATCTCTCTTTTTGCTATTACTGCAGCAATTCTCAAGTCTTTTGTTTTAATAACAGTTCAGTTATCTCTCTAACCTCTAAGCTAATTAATGAGCCACAGGGGATAGTCTATATTGCACAACCATAATGATCACTTGAGACCAACATCTGAGACTGTAAGGGTAATAGTGTTTCCAAACCACATGGCAAAAGGATTAGCCTTCCATCTAACATTCAGACAGAGTTCAGATCTATTCCAATTTATCAGTATGAATAATCAAAGCTTAGCCCAGTCAGGCTACCTGTATTATTCTTCACAGTTTCAATAGAATGCTTGTTTTAAGAGTAATAATATCAGACTGTTAAACTCCTCGCCTACTTGCTGGAAGGACCAAAACTTTTTAATCTTCAAAAAACTGTGCAATGCAACTCCTTTCATGTATTTGATACTTTATTTTTTCAGCCAGCCAGCTAAGCCTGGATATGCCTATAGCGATAGTGCTGGACCAACTTATATTCATAACACCATCTATGAATTTCTGTGAAGATTAAACCATTTGAATAAATAAGTTCATAATAATGCATTACTTTTCTTATTGCACCTTATCTGCAAATACTTGACAGTGCAATCCTGTGTCATTATGCCCTTTTTAGAAAGGAACAAATGGCAGGAGCTTGCTTAAAGTAACACGGCAAGTGATTTTATTCTAGCATGTCTTTGTTTCTTGAACCTCACTCTGCTGTTTGATTTACCAAACCATAGAGCTTTTTGCTGAGGTTTTGGGGGCTTTTTTCTAGTGCTAATGTAAATGATTTATTGATATAACTGCAGAAAAAGCATAAACATTTGTTTCACACCTACACAGCCTATTGAAAGATGAAATAAATATTATCCCAGGAGTCCCAGAAGAAGAAAACAAAATAGATATGCTAGATAGGATTATCTATATAATTAAAGCATTAACGGTACATTAAATCCCACGCAATTAGCTTGACAGTACTGATAGGCTTAGTTCTTCTTTAACTGTGGGTGGTAAACAGCGACTTTCTTTTAAATTAGATGTGCAACAGCTTCAGAAATTTTTCTTACTCTTTTCCCCTAAGCATCTCATTTCTGAAATAATGAAGGTTGCTATGTACTCGCATTTTTGATAGACAAGTCAAGTCACTTATTTTGAAACAGGAGAGAAACTCAACTTCAGCTCCTGTTTTTAGGCTGGTTTCTAAGGAAATAGAAGAGATATTTCTATGTGTCTGTCTGCCTGTGTGCCCTCTGAATAAATGGAATGCATTGACCAATTTCAACTGAATCTGCCAGTTTGATAAATGTTTTAAAGACGTGCTAAGGGCTTCATACAGAAAGGTAGTGTCATAGAGACCTACAGCCTTTATAATGAAACTCAGAAAAAGGGTTCAGCTTTTCAGTAATATGGTAAAGCTATAGATGAAGCTATTACTATTTCTTTTATTCCTGTTACCTTTGTTGTTGGAAGACCAGATACACCACTCAACAGCATTGGTCCTGGAGCTGGTTTTTTTACCTGTAAACAGAGGTCCTCACTCTCCTCTCTGCCTGATTTTCTTTTACAGACACTAACTCAGTTGGGATAATTAACTAAAAAAGGAGCAGCCAAGTATAATTGCCCCCTTCCTGTTGATGAGACAGTTAAATATAGCAAGGAGCCTGATGGCCCTGAAAGTTGCTTAAACATGAAAAGTGCACTTCAGGATGATTTGTGTCTCTGCATGAAGTAGTGGAGAGACAAACAGAGTGCATTTTATAAGCTAAACACCACAGTAAATGAGGTATTTCCAAAGGGATGGGAAAGCTGTGCTCCATCTACCTTGATTTGTCAACAATAAACATAGAGCCATTTTGCATATTAGGTGCTATTTTTCACTTCCAAACTCAAAACACATCTCATTTTCTCATGTTCTCCAGGAATATTTCAGTAAATGCATTCTCAATAAGTCCAAGTTGTTTAGATAGCCTTATTTCCAAATGTCTTACATGACACACACAGCTGACAAAGAAAGAATATGGGACACACAAAAAGATCAGTTTGTTTAGCCTGTTTTTTTTTGTGTTTCCAAATCCTATGCCAAATTCCCTTGCTATATGCTGATTAGAATTTTTTTTTAGGTAAGTTAAACTAGTAAGTGAAGTACTTTTTTTCTCAAGAATTTTTAGTCCTCAGCTTCAGCATTCATTCAAGTTTGTCTATCATGAGTTATTTGGTTGCTTTTAAAAGTTATATGCTAACATTCTTTAGTCATATATTGACGCTGTTAGTACATAGTTATATATTTTTATATAGTTATATATTAACATTGTTAAACATTAATGCAATATGATGTTGCAGACTGGGAAAGCTACTGGAAATAATTTGCATTATTACTCTTGGACATTCAAAAATAAGTACTTACTAAGAAGCATCCTGAAATTCAAACTGCATATCACAGGAACTTAAAATTTTTGCATCTACATTCATCAGGACTGTCTTAAGCACTTCTTAGAGAAACTGATCTAAAGAGGGAATAGGAAGAGGGTTGGGAAACAGGTGTCTAATACAGATTTGCTAGGAATAGCAGGAGACACTTTCAAACTATATTCATGTTTTGATACTTCCTGTCAACATCTGTCAGGAAGTAAAGTTTTTACTGATGGAAAGTATAACATAGAAAGACTAATCACAGAATTTCACAAAGAACTGCAGTGAAGCCAGAACTGAAAAACATAGTAATTCGTTTAGCCAATCCCAAATGATAAAGTTTTTCCAGAGAGCAAACATCTGTTCCTCTACTTGCATTTGATAATTTTGCCAATGCTCTTCTTTTATATCAGTCTATAGTGGTATTTTTTAAAGTATCCAGTCAAGAGCTGAAGAAGGGCAAGATGAATCAGAAGTGCAGGTGGCACTCTTTCTGTTGTAGGGAATTCATACAGGGATGGAAGCTGCCTGGCTATGAAATGCACCACTGTGAGAAAAATATTGACTGGAAACTACTGGCTTTCTTAGTAATGAAATAGCCTCCAAAGAGTTGCTGGACAGAGATGTGATCCATACATTATTTTGTGATATACAGAAAAATTTCTAGGTTAACTTTATGTAAGCTTTGATTTTTTTTAAACCTCAACTGCACACGAAATTGCTAGTCTTATAAGCTTTTATCCAGAAAATTCCAGAACACAAAATCATATCATAGTAATTTTTAAACCATCTGTTTAGCCAAATATGGTATACAATTTCTGTTCTTTCTGCATAAATCAGATCCTGCAATAATCATTTATATTTTAGGATTCTATAGGACACAATATTTGCCTCTGTAGAAGACCTGTGAGCACCCTAAAAAAAAATCATATATAAATAAATACCACCATCATTTTTACACGCTTATCTTGTCTTGTCACTGGGCACCACCGAAAAAAGACTTACCCCATCCTCTTGACTACCACCCTTTAAGTATTTATAAGCATTTAAAAGATCCCCCTCAGACTTCTCTTCTACAAAGACCTAAGTCCCCCAGACTTTCCTCATAAGATAAATGTTCTAGTCCCCTTATCATCTTTGTAGCCCTACCACACTATCAAAAGTACTGTTATTAAGTTACAGAATCACAAACTTTGTTTATTGTTAAATATTAATTAAAATATTAACATTAGTTAAAAATATACTCCACTGGATTTACCTGATGTACTTACACACTGATTTTCTCAAACTTTACAGGGACTTTACACGCTGCTCTGTGCGAATTGCACATTCTACAAGTATGAATTGCATATTCTACAAACCAGCATTCAACAGCAAAAAGTTAATAACTATGCCTTTGACATCAAAATAGAAAATACAAGGCAGACTAAACTATTCATGCTCCTTTTTAATTTAATAAAAAACCTGACACCCACAGAATGGCTAGTTTTTGCTCCCAGGGTGCCTGAGAACCTGCAGGACCAAAGCATAGAATCTATGTGCAACTTGCTGACAGTATGCAATAGCCTTAACTTAAAATCTATATAACAGCAAGGGATATATTTTTTTTTATCAAATAAAAAAGTTTTTATCCTACTTGGGTCACTCTCTTCACTGTTTGGGAATTATTGCCTCAGGCTATTCTGTGGGGCTTCTGAGTAGTTATAACATCTCCTCTGGATGCTGTTATGTTAGATTAACCTTTGGTTCTCAAATGGTCATGTTTTTATTCATTTTCTGAATCAAACCATCAATACATTCTCTTAGGAGATCCCAACACAACCCTCTGTATTAAACAAAGGAAATTGTTCATATCTCTTCCGCAAGTTTTCTTTTCCAAATATACATATTGACCTTATAGCACTATCTAGACTGAACACAGCTTCATTGTAAAGCATATGTGAAAGGCAAGCGCTTCTTTTCAGTGGCAAACCAAAAATAAAGAGCCCCATGAGCTCTTTCTGTCGGCAGGACTGCATTTCCAGTTTATTTATAGCTGTCTAAAATGGGTGCTTTTATTTCAGTCTTATGCCCATGTTACTGGAATTCATAAATGAATATAAGTGAGTGCACAAGTTAAGCATTACCTGACTTTCTCATTTTCCAAAGAGACTTTTTTTTCCTAATGACTCTAAAAGTGTTCAAATCAAAACTGTTTTCCTACTGAACCCAGCCAGACAAACCTGAAAGCAATGGGCATGAGCCACTAAGTGGGTGTAACAATTCTTCATCCTTGGAGAGGAGAACATTTGTTTTGTAACATTTTTATGAGGAAATGTTTCTGACTTCTTTTTCATTCTTAGAGGAAAAAAACAATTAATGGGATTTACTTACCCATATGTAACAAAAATGTGCATTCAATTAGTTGAAAATAAAAACAGACAAAGGCTTTTATGTGCTTTACTTTAAAAGCCTGTGGACCAGTTCATAAACCTCTTATAACCTAGAGAGAAAGTGACCTTGTGGTCTGACCACTGAATTTTGTTCTCTCGTTGCATCCTATAGTTATGAGGCTTTGCTAGAAGTAGGCTACAACAGGCAGTTGGCCACACGCTGTAGTGGATAGACCTCAAAGCTAGAATTCAGTTGACCTGGACTTATTCCTACCTCTCTGCTACTGAATGTTGTGTCCTTGGAAATGGATCTCAAGTCTCTGTACTTCAGTCTCTCCTTCTTCCAAGTGGGAACAGTCCAGCCGTCTTCTCTGTGAAGTGTTCTCACATGCGCTGACGAAAAGTGCTATAAAAGAGTAATTCATTAATTCATGCAAGCTGCTATATGTCACCTTCATATAGATCAGAGTGGTTTTTGATGGCTTCAAAGCAAGCTACGGTTTAAATTAATTAAAATCAAGACTGAAACAAACTGGGAGTGTTCCTACACCCCTTCAGCTTGCTTTAACGCCACGTGTTTAAAATCATGTAGTTTCCTACATTCCTGAGCTGCGGTGGTTTGCTGAGTACTGAGACCCCTTATACCTTCATTCATGAAATCTTGCTCATTATCTCCTCTTCTTACGTATGTGGATGTCGGCTGACAGAAATTACACAGGGAATTTATCCCTCTATATATCACATCAAAGGAAGAAAGCCTGTTCTCTGATATACCAAAACACCAATGTAAGGTATTTTTAAAGAGGGGTTTGAGGGCAGCGGAGGAACTGAGTTTGGCCTGGAATAATCAGAAGGCTGTTCCACAGCTACAGGGTGGCATAGCCTAAAAGGTGCAAAATGTTCAGTGAATTCAGAACACAAAGAGAGCAGTCAGCAAAGGAGGACTGGCAGACTGCAGAGAGCAGGAAAAGGTGAGGAGGGCTGTGGTGCAACCAGGAGTGGACCTGTGAAGTGTTTTGATAACGAGGAAGAAAAGCACGATCTTAATACATAAGAAAATAAGGAAAGTGCAAGAAAGAAAATTTTTGCAGCTATATTTTGGATGGAATGAAAGGAGGTCGAAAAGCTGAGAGCAATGGATACTGCTTATCCAGATTTGGAATTTTATCTATGCGATTCCCACAAACTAGCCCACGATCCTTTGATCTTTATCTTTTTCAAGTACTCCCCTTTGGCCAAATATCACAAGAGCACTGCTGCTGTTGAACTGAAATTGCATTCCACTGCCAGATATTAGAAGTAACTTTCCTTTACCCAATCTAATAATTTTGTCATATCTTCATTTAAAACATCACCCAGCCATTCTTCTATGAAAATTACATAAAGATGTTCTTTCCACTACTGCGAACCTCTTCACTGTTCATCATGCAGGATAATACGTAGGTTCTCATGCCAGAGTTGCATCTAGAGTGCTCAAACAGATGTTTTCTTTGCCCAACTCGATAGCTGGGGTGAATTTAAGGACTTTTACCAATTGTACATTTTGATGTTTACTTGGAAATATTTATTCTATAGCTCTGCACCACACAGATATCCCCCACTAAGTTTTGCTTCATAACACAGCAAATACAAGGTCCTAATGTATTTTACAAAACTTGGAACATTTTAAGCACATTAAAGCTGGTACATTGATTTTCCTCAAAGTTTTTCTGACCATGAATTGAAATCTGCCCATTTGGATTTGACCTCTCATATGTATTCATTTGTGCCTAATAAAATAATAACCCATTAATAACATAATCATGAAGCTATTTAATATTACATATAGCATACTGCCACTAAAATTAATGAAAGTACTGTTACATATATTAATCATAGGTATAAGTACTTGAAAGACTTGGGATTATTTTGACAAACTTGAAAGAGAAATCCAAATTTAAATTTTAATCATTTATGGTTATCATTTGGATGTGTGTGGGGAGTTAATAAAATATATTTGCTTACAGCCACATGTGTGAGGGTGCCCTTTTTACTTAGACACCAGCAGCAACACACCATGTTAGACTCCCTCCCTCCCACCACATGCATTAAAGAGGGAAACCATGGAAGCAGATTTGAACTTGTTGGTAGAGCACCAGATTTCTAGTACTAAATCCTTTGTATACAATACTGATACCGCACATTAACACACCTGCTACTATGTTCCTTGGGAATTAGGCGCATGAGCCGTTTTTCTTTCACTCTTACGATCTCCAGATAGAACAGCATTTTCGTATCATGTCTAAGGCTCAGGTCCACCTCTCAGCCTTCCCTCAGAGATCTGTGTCACAGGATTTTAACGCAACAAAATTAACAGTCTTAGCTAGGAATCCTCTTTCTCACTCTCTGTACATTCAATGTCACATTCTTGTTTCAGCTGCAGTAAGAAAAGAAATTGGAAGATTGCTAAGCTGCTGTGAACACTTCCCTTGATAAGTAGTTGCCAAAAATACCTTTGAAAGGGTGATAGTCTTGGCCTTTCCTCTTTCTCAAAGGGTGGAGAGCTTCATCAGAGGTTCAGCTTTTGTGGATCTATCATCTCTTGATCAGCAGACAAAGAATTCAGTCAAAAGGAGAGCTCTGGGATCTTGGAGGATAAATAAGGGTGCAGTAAAATTTTAGTGTTCCAACAGATGTCTCCCTGACACAAATAAATACTGTATTTCAGTCACAGCTGTATTAATCACAGCTTTTGGGATATCTGATATTTTCTCTAACACTCAGCTCCTCCAGTAATATTTGTATATAAGAATATCAGCTTTCATATTAAAAAAAAACAACAAAAAAAACCACAATGTGGTCAAAATGTGGCCCACATGGTCAAAATGTTAACTGTAAAGTATCATGTAAAATCACAGAAGGCAAATAAAATGTATAAATAAGATCATGCAAATATATTTTTTTTGAACCAAGCTCATTATTATTCAGGGGCTAACACATTCCTTTTGAGTGTCTGAGGTCAGCAATACTGTAAATGACATAATCTTTAACCTAGCAATGCAGAAGACTAGCATAAATGAAGGATAGGAAAAAGTAAGAAGACGGTGGAGAATCTGGCAGGAAAAACACTGATACCATTATATACCCCTTCCATGGGTATTTGTGTGTGGTATAACTGAGTAAGAGAAGCAAATGGAGCTATTAGGCTTGTCAGTAAAAGTGGCTGAGTAACTTCAGTGGAAAAAGACAGCACTTTTGTGGATGAGTTTGCGGAGTACAGTGTATAGGAGGCAATGGTAAAGAAAGTGGAGAATCAGATAAAATGGGCTACTAGGGATGACGTTGCTGAGGGAGAAAAGGAGAGCTAAAACATTAGTTTATCTATTTTAGGTCTGCCTAAAGCTGACACAGATGGAAGCTCTCTGTGGTTTAGACAGAAGAGATTGTTTCTACGATACAAAGACATAAAATATATATTTGTATATATTTTAGATTCTGTAGAATAAACACATGATGAAAAGCGTAGCTAAAGCTTCCATATAACAAGTTTATGAAGTCGACATTTTCATTTGGTAATATTATGTATAAACCTAAAAGTGATAAAGAAGAGCTAAGAATATATTTGCATTATCATGTTAATTTGCGTGTTAGTTTACAGCTCACATTCAAGTACAAATTCCACATTACTCCACTGCCCATGTGTTGGTTCATATGTTAACTCCGCTCTGGCGATGCCAAACATGTTCCCTGTCAAACCATGGTAGTACAGACTGTATGTTTAAAGATATTTAAGCCACTTGGCTCTAAAAATCTGAAATCAAACCTTCAGCACAAGCAAGCTTAATTTAAAGACAGGGTAGCTGTATCTTAAGTTACCTTAGACAAAATGGCTTTTTAATGACAGCCTTGTAGCGTGGAAGACATATAAGAAGAGGGGAATCCTCTTTTCATCTTCCAGGACATATAGAGAAGTGAAACACAGCTAACATCTGATTGCTATATCTCAAACAAGAGATAGTCATGGAAGCAATGAAGTACTACAGCCCCAGCCAAAACCAGCTCACATTACTCAAGCCAGAATCGGTGGAGCTGTCACTGACAGTGCCTAGATTGTGTGCAGAGCCTGGGGGCAGCGCGTAATATCCACAGTGCAAGGTGGCCTCTCTTCAGAGCCTATTTCTTGGCCTTTCCAAGTCTCCATGGAGTAATGCTTGGCATATGCAAGCTCTCATTTTTTACATATTTTTTAATACATTTTTCCAAACTTGCCTTTAACTAGTTCAGCAGTCTCTAAAAGTGAAACACAAAGCTCTTGAGCTGTTAAATTCAAAGCTTTGGGGCCCAGTAAATACAGAGCGTCTATTTAAGTTCTGTTCCTTTAGCGGGTAAAGTTCTGCATTTATTACCACCGTACCACATGGTTCATATCTTAGATTTCATATCCAAATCATGTCATTCTTCAGAGAGCAATCGTTTTTCTACCTCTTTGCAACAAAGTAGGCTCTCAGCTGGTCCCTTATACTTCATTAACTACTCCTTTCTAAGCACGTAATTTTATCTGAGTTTTCATTCTCTATCTGCTTTTGAACACTGTCAACTGAAATAAAGTGTCAAATCACAACTTTATATTATTTTTCATCTGTGCCTACACATATAATATCAAGGAAAAATTAATCAGGATGTGGTTTACAGCACTGAATTCTGCCATGCAATGTATTGAACACTGATTAGAACAATTCAGCAACAACTCAAGCCAACTAGCAGCACTGGGATCTGCCTGCCCTTGTGACTGATACAACTTTTCAGGAATATATTCAGTCTCCACATCACTGAAAGCAAATTCATTGCCTGAGAACAAATTCTCTAACAGCTTTTAAGACACCATGCAATGGAAAGGGAACATAATTTAGTCTGGAAAATTAAATGCTGTCATGTCATCATCCTGATGATTTAGACATGCTTGAATGCACGTGCACACACTTTATATTAGTTCCAATGTAAGGGGTGCTGTTTCATGTAAAGAAGTCTGGCCTAGAGCTTAAAAAAACAGGTTCTGTAATTCTGAATTTTCCAGTGGCCTGTTGGTTATCCTTAGGAAACATTCTGATGCCTTCTGTTTTCTATCTGCCTAATATGAAGAAGATACTGCTCTCTTTTTTGCTGCTTTAAGATCTATGGGTAAAGTTAATGAGGAATGAGAAGTCACATGAAAAAAAGACTAATAAGAGTGATTACATTAGCATCTCAAGCTTCCTTAAGAGCTTAGTCTTACCAAACTATGAAATTAAGTAGCAAATGGTTAGATTGTTCTTTGATAGAATTCACAAGCAATTCTGTGAAAAGCCAGTTTGATTTCCCCTAAAATTTCCCTTCACCTCACAAAGAACCACAAGCTTACATACTACATCTATACTGTCTAGGCTTTCATATCTAACTTGGCCAAACTTGCACAAAATCATCTTTGCATTCTGCAGACTGGAATGCCATCAAATTTAAGTCTGGCACACAACACTGAGCTTATCCTGTAACAAAACATTGGTTTGGATAAAACTTTGCCCAAGTTCAGATATATATCTTATGAAGAATGGATGTAGTGAATGTGACCTGTTCTCAGGACTGGCCAGAAGTAGAAATACCAAATGTGGTTTAGGGTACCTCTGGTCTCCCTTGATCTTAGTGCCAGTTTGGCTGCTAGAATATATCAGAAGAGCTTCCACAAAATTCTTAGTTATATATAGCCCTGGGGTGGTGGTATACAAACCACTGGGGATGTTCATTATTCTGAAATGATCTAACTCTGCCTCCAGCTATGCGCTCTACATTAGACAGTGAGTGTATGGAAATCATCTGGCAAAACATAGCTGCCTACATAAGGAGTCACTTAGATCTTGTTTATAGTGAATGAAGTGAAGTAGATACTTGTAGGGCATGGTTCATCTCACTCTGAAGAAGACATCTAAGATCAGATAAAATTTACCCTAGAAGTGCCAGAACATGCTTCCAATCTGAATCTGTGCAGACAAGAATTTAATTTAGGACCAGAGGGTGGTAGAGAGAGAAAGAGGTGGCTCCACAGTGCAGTACATCTGGCTAATTTTGCATGTGTATTTTAGGATAAAAGTTGAAACTTTCCTGGAGATCCCCACTTCTTTCCTTTAAATACAAAGAGATCCTGGGCTGTCAGTCTTGGGTAATAACATCCATGTGTGGAATTCTAAGATGGCAGGATAAATCCCACCTTGAGACAAATTAGGCCAAATCTAGCCAAATCTGCAGGCCTTGTAGACCTTTATCTTTACCAAACTGTTTAAGAAAGTTTTACTGGAGCAGATGAGTTCCACTGGTAAATAAAAAAAAAAATGAAGAATCAATAAAAACTATAATATTATTTTAGGGGTACCTTCTAAATGTTGTTTAATTAGGTAATCTTGTATTAAAGATTTAGTTGCAACCAGTTATGAAATGTATTTATTCTTTCTTACGTTACTTCTGTGTCCTATCAAATAATGAGTCATGTTTGGATCCTCTAGTTACTTCACACTGCAGCCGAAAACAGCTCTGCAATGGAAACTAATCTAAGGACATCATCTAGGTCACATCCCAATAGCAGCATGGCTGTGCCCGTGTGAGCACAGCACCATAGGAAGGCATATTATTATCACTTCCAGAGTTAGTAGGATGATCTATCCATAAAACTCTCATGGTGTGCAGTATACCCCCGCCTCTAGCCCATTTTAAGATCTTGTCCTTAATTCTTCCCCAGTATGACTTAATGCCATAAATTCCACTAATTCCAGTTAGTGTAGTTACCAGGTCACTTAAGCATTATAAATCCAGACAGCTCATTTGATGTATAATGAGAAAAGGGATTATTTCAAACATGGAAAAGATAAAGCCTACTTTATTTGCTGAACAATAAAATTGAATCTTGTAATTTGACCATAATTTTCCTCTAGAACACCTCCAGACAATACCAATTATCAAAACTTCTTGATAAATAATGAAAACTCTCACATCTTTACATTAATATTTTGTGACCTACATTGCACAAAAAATCCAGGAAAGAAGCCCCATGTGGCTGAGAAGCTTTTCAGAACTTTAAGAAAAAAGAAGCAGCCAAGGAAAAACACAAACATTTTCAGGAAGGTAGTAAAATTTCTATTCCAGAAAGCCAAAAAAGAAAATCACACACTATGTGCTGCTTTTGATGGTGAAATAATCTTCACTTTGCAGAGGAAATGATGGAGGAAGAAAAGCTTTAACAGCAAATCCAGCCTTAGGCAAACGCAATTTCTTCTACTTCTGGCAGTAGCTTTTTAGACGTCTGGGTGTTTTTTGTAGAGGTTTGAGTTTCTTTTTGGTTTTGTTTTGGTTTGTTTTTTTTTAATACATTCATTAATGAGATTTCCTTCTTTTCTCCAGACTTCTTGCCTATGTAGTTTTTTTATGAATGTACACAGCTTTTAATATCTTGAGGAAAAGGAAAGGAAAGGAAATAAAGAATGTTTTAATTAGGTTTGTTTTTTTTTTTAAGGACTGAGTGACAAATGAACTAGAATTGAGGAATACAAAAAAAAACGCAGAAGTGGACTTTCAAATACTAAGGATTTATGGGCATATGATTGGGACTTGAAGACCAATTTATCATAAATAAGAGCTAAGTTAGGTATTTCTCTCTACTGAATTTATAGAATCTTTGATGTACTTTTATTAGTTAAGCTCCAACCATTGACTTTCCTTCACCATGTAACACAGGAGCTCTAACCTGATGTCTATAATATAGTCTATTATATATCCTCACACTTTTGTTGTTCCTCAATTACTTATATATAAGAAAGCAGCAGAAAAGTCCATTTAATACTGAAACTATGCTTTAAGAAGTAAATATAATTACAACCTGAACTCGTACATCCAATACTACCTGACTAACACAAGTGGTTGTTGAAAATATAGCTATTTTTCAGTATCTGAGCAGGAATGTGGCATGAATGAATAATATCTGAAAAGGTTCTGAAGCAGAGCTTCATAAGATTAACCTAAAAAAGCTATGCTACTTTACAGGACTATTTTACAATTATTATGGATCTATTCATTTGAATGGTGGAAATATTTAATAAATTTGAGGAAATATACATGATGTGACTGGTTTTCAGACTTGCTTTACATTGATAATGTAGAAAGACAAACATTGTAGTGTAATAGCAATAGCACTTCAGATTATGCTTGCAAACATCTCTACAATTGCTCTTGACAGGTTAAAAAGCAGAAGAAACTTGAAAGCTAGGAATGCTCCCAGAAGAACTTGGCAAAAAAAAAAAAATAGCGTAAGAGACTTTGTTTTAGCTACATGTTCATTTTTTAATGATAGTCTGGTCTGACTCAATTCTGCTCAGTATAGAGTCATAGAATCACATTGGTTGGAAGGGACCTTTCAGATCATCTAGTCCAACCGTCAACCTAACACTGACATAAACCCATTACCAAACCATATCTCTAAGTACTACATCTACTTGTCTTTTAAAAACTGCCAGGCATCTTGTTCCAATGCTTGATAACCCTTTCAGTGTAAAAATTTCCCCTAATATCCAATCTGAACCTCCCCTGGCACAACTTAAGGTCATTTCCTCTTGTCCTATTGCCTGTTACTTGGGAGAAGAGATTGATCCCCACCTCTCTACAACCTCCTTTCAGGTAGTTGTAGACAGCACTATGGTCTCCTCTCAGTCTCCTTTTCTCTAGGCTAAACAATCACAGTTCCCTCAGCTGCTTGTTCTCCAGACCCTTCACCAGCTTCGTTGACATTCTCTGGATACGCTCATGCACCTCAATGTAATTTTTGTAGTAAGGAGCCCAAAACTGGGCACAGCACTTGAGGTGGGGCCTCACCAGGGCCAAGTACAGGGGAACAATAACTTCCCTTGTCCTACTCACCACACTATTCCTTATACAGGCTAGGATTCTGTTGGCCTTCTTGGTCACCTGGGCACACTGCTGTCTCATATTCAACCAGCTGAATAATATAAATAATATATACGGTGATTATTTATTGTCTATAAAATTCAGTTATGGAATTAAACAGATACAAAAAATTAAATACAGAAATTGTAGTTTAAATTATTTTTTAAAATTTAAAATTACATTCCTTCATTTTAAAATTACAGTTTTAAAATTTAATTTAAAATACAACTTTAATTAAATACAGACTTACAGATTCCCTGTAAGGAAATTGTATATTTAATGTTTTCAGACATTGAAAAGTGTTGTACAATGTACTGTCTTTTGTAATAAGGTTGCTTATTGGTACACTTACCTTTAAAATAACTGGTTACACATTAGTGACACTTAATACTGTGATGTCAGTATGAGTCTTCTATTGATTTCAATATGCTGCACAACATGCTTAGGAAAAGGTGGAAAACTTCTTTATAGTCTATCAAGCAACTACCTCCAGAAGAAAAAAAAGTTAAAAGACATATCATATGCTAGAGAAATTTTCATTTGTTAGAAGACTTTGGCTAGATTTTAGCCATGCGCTTGCTCTAGAAGAAAAACAAATAATGACATGATTTTTCAGTACTTTTGAGTGCTTAAAATTTGGAGTAAAATTTGTAAAGGTAAGTAATACAATTTTTTGAGAGCAAAAATTAATATAGGTAAGTACTGGGTTCTGAACATAAATCAGTTGTTCATACACAGAGTGGAAAGGAAGACCACTTAAGATGTTTTGAACCACCCTTCCACTCTTGTCTCTGTCATCAAAAAACTACTTCATTCATCACAGAATTTTAAGTTTTGACCAGAGAAAAAGTAGTAATATATATTCAGGTTGATGATAATTCTGTCATCAATTTAATAACAGGTAACCCTCAATCTCTGTTGTTGTTTGGGCCAGGTGGGCCAATGGCAAGATGTCTGATACTCTCCCCCACCTCTTGCTCCAAGGAGATAAAAGAAAGAAAGAGATTTATGAGTTAAGAAAAACTAAACTACTTTAATGAAATATTAATAAGATAAAAAGTAAATAATTAAATTTATGTAATATATATAACCGTGTACAAAACCATATCAAGCTCCCAAGGAGATGTTACCAGCAGGCACTGGGAAAGTTCCGGACTGGACTCAGTGACAAATGGGAACTGGATTCCAGATCTAACAGCTGATAGGGAGAAAAACTGACAGGGTCCTCCTCAGACATCAGTCATTGAAGAAAGAGAGCCACTGAATAACTCAGACCACCAAAGAATAGCCAGCCTGAACCCTTTGCTCCCACAGTTTTTATACTGCCCATGGCAGATGGCATGGGGTATCCTATTGGTCACTTTTGGGTCACCTGACCTGTCCACCCCTCCCCACAGGTGCTGGCCTCCAGAGGGTAAGTAACCAAGTCAGCTGACCCTGTTTGCCACAGTAACAAGTGTAGGCATGAGCCTCTCTCATTAAACACAAAGTTGGTTCTGCTGTACCGTAAAGCAGGACAATCTCTCTTAGGGTACTTGCTTATCTTAAATAGTTATTAGATCCAGACTGAAATAGGGAAAATAAAAAGTGACATTAAAGACTTGTGCAAGTGATACCTAGGATGGGTAACTAAGCCTTTGAGGGCCCCTTGTTCCAGCATATTTAAGACAACTCTTGAGGGCATTATATGGATACAGAGATTATAGGATACAGAGGGAGAAACATGCCCTTTTGGAAAAGCAGGTAGAAGCCTAGAATAGCTAAATTAGAGGGCTTTGTTAGGTGGCTCCATCCTACTGATAACTTTAAGTCTTTCCTCTAATTAATAGATAAGTTATCTCATGAAGAGGGGAGGTGAACAATTCACTGCAGAATGGTCTGTATCCTAACACAGAATCACAGAGAGATTGAGGTTGGCAGAGAACTGTGGTCCAACTCTCCCATTTAGGCAGAGCCACTTAGAGTCCTGATAACATGACACAGAAAACTCCTCAGCAGTGAAATACATCTTCAGAAAAGAAGGAAAGAAAGTTAGATGCCCGGTATGCTGGGGAATTTCTTTAACTTCTATTGTTGAACCTGAAATCAATTTTATTTTCAATTTTGATTAAAAAATGTAGGGAAATATCTTGGACAGGGGCCAACTCAAATGGATGTATTTTCCCTTCTGAATTTGAACCTGATGAATCAAGAAGTGAATCGTTCATGAGTTTTTTCTGGAGATCCTATTTAATCCTCCTGATGCCCCCCCTGACATGACAGGTTTCCTTCACTTCTCTCAGAGTATGATTACACCTTTGCAATCTGCTCTTGGACTGGATCCCGGGGTAGCAGGCCTTATTACCCACTTGACTTAATACAGCAAGTCTCTTTATCCTTTAAACACATTAGCTCAGTAAGTGATTCAAAGAAGCCTTGTCAGAACTAGGGTATGTTCACCAAGGGGACAGCAAGCAGAATAATGGTGAAAACATTTACACATTAGCTTCTACTTATCTAAATCTTGCATGTTTCTTACATTCTGATTCCACTCACTTTTGCCTCATCGTCAAGGGAGAAGCAGATTATGAGACTGAAACAAAATGTCTAACCTTCATTTAATCTCTCTGTTGGTATTCCTCATACTTCAGTCTCTGACAATATGTTAAAATTTTCTTATTTTTTCTTCATACCCAAGGCATATTTTGAGTTTTAGCTCCTCTTTTGTTCCTAAGGTATGTGAAAAGCTAATTCTTTTAGCCTAATGAAAGCTGGTTAGGATTGTTTCTCAATTAATATATTTGTTATTTCCTAAAAAAGCATCTGTCTTGGTTTGAGGTAAAACAGAACAAATTTCTGTTCAGTAATTTTATTTGCAGCTATGCCTCCTCTAACTAACTGAAGTCTCTGAAATTAACAATGTATTGCCCAGACACTGTTCAATACCAGAGTGATAAAAACTAGTTGTTTCTAATTTATGCCAAGTAATGGTATGCAGAAATTCTTGTTTATACTTATTGCTCTTGTTTATACTGCCTGCCATAACAACCAAGGTCAGCTAACTTTGTTATTTGCCCCATTGGAGGGTCAGAAGCAGGAAAGCATAGAGGGGTTGCACCTGCAGGGAGGAGTAGACAGGACAGGTGACCAAGACTGACCAAAAGGGTGTTCCATCCAATCTGCCTCATGCTCAGTCTAAAAGCTGCGGGATCAAAGGGTTAACCCTACTACAGCAGCCGGTGTCCAAGGTGGGCTCTGTTTGTTAATCTGCCTTTGACCCCGATACATGCATTCCTGACTCCAGTTCCCATCCATTGCTGAGTCAGGTCTTTCCCAGGTGACATGATCATCGTTCTGGGAGCTTGATATGGTTTTGTTTATATTGTATATATTTGATTATTTTCTTTTTATTATGTTATTAATATTTCATTAAAGTGGTTTAATTTCTTTTACAAGCTCATAAATCTCTTTCTCTCTCTCCTTGGAGAGAGAGGTGGGGAAGAGCATCTGTCATTTCTTTCAAGTGGCCCGTCTGGCCCAAGCCATGACACATAAGCATTCAGATTAATTCAGATCTCAGGTCTTTGCCATAGGTTATTGACCCATTGGACTATTTTTAGCAGCCTCCTATTATTTAGATAATACAATATCAAGCAGGGCAATCATCATTTAACTTACTAGAAAATTGCAAAAAAAACCCATGAACCAAACAACCCCAAACCTGTTAAAGAAAAGCCAACGTATCTCCTTGACTTTGTATATTATTGGAATGCTATCAAGAATAAGTTACTTTTATTTTGCAGAAGTGTAGCTAACTTAGTACTGCAAGCTGTGCTGTTATAGAAATGTGCCTACTGAACATATCAATGATTTCAGCCAGTCGTTTTAAGTAACAAGTGATTTACATACTCCTATTGCTAAAATCAAGTATCCCTGAAGGACTGTTTTTTTCATGATAAAATCACATCCTTTGAATAAACATAATCTTGTATTCCAAAAATATTTTATAGGATAGGACAAGGGGTAATGGCTTGAAACTGAAAGACAGTAGATTTACATTAGATATCAGGAAGAAATTTTTCACTGTGAGGGTGGTGAGGCACTGGAACAGGTTGATCAGAGCAGTTGTGGATGCCCCATCCCTGGAATTGTTCAAGGCCGGGCTGGATGGGGCTTGGAGCAACTGGTCTAGTGGGAGGTGTCCCTGCCCATTGGAGGGGATTGGAACTAAATGATATTTAAGGTCTCTTCCAACCCAAAATCTATCTTTTTTATAGATTTGAAAACTATAGACAACATAGTACTAATGAAGAGACAACAGAACTTCAATATGAGCATTCTCTCTTTAAAATTACAGATTCTTACTGTCTACATTAGTTATGTTGAAATTACATTTAAAGACATAAAAAAAGTAGTTAATTTAAAAAAAAAACACAAAACACAACTTGCCATTTCAGAATTTGTTCTAATGGTTATTATCTTGCTGCAGAATGCTGAAAATTAACTTCAGCATTTTTAAATATTTTTATTCATAAATCAAGATTTTAAGACCAATAAATACATTTTTATGCTAGAAGAGAATAATGTTTCACTGAAAATAATCCTATATTATGAAAAGTCATACCTATGGGTTTATTTTTCTCCAGTACTTCCTTTTTTTAAGAAACTAAATAAAAAAAGTAGAAAAGTTTTAGGAAGCTTCATGTATTTTCCAACATGATGATATTTTTTAAATTTCTAAAGTAGGATGTTAATTTTTTTCTTCCTTCTTCATTAGGCGTGCAGCTGATTGTAAATTTTCCGCTTTATAGTTCTAGCTCTAACAATCAACACAATTTGATGGGTCTTTTCACTGTTCAGGGAATCACAAAACCATAGAAGTTTGAAAGGGGTTTGAAGGGTCCTCCAGAGGTCATCCAGCCCAAACCTCTGCTCAAAGCAGGTTCTGAATCCAAAATGCCAGAAGCATTGATTCAGTCACTAAAGGTGGCTGTGAGTAACAGTAATGTCAATCATGGATCTCTTTTCATTGGGGTGATATGGAAACTTAACTAGTGTTAGCAAGAATGAGGCATAAGAGTTAGGTGATTATTGCAGCCATTAACACAGTAGCCCAAAAATTTTTGATAGAAATTATATCTGACTTTACATACTTTTGTGTTGCAAGTTTCTGTCAAGGCATAATAGACATTCCCTTGAAATGTCTCTTCAATTGACACGCAAAGTAGCAGGCAGCAGTGATAGGAAATATATTGCTTATACTGCTGTGGGGGAAAAGATTAAATTTAGTACCGATAATTGGGAAAAAAAAAAAGAAAATAAAAACAATTAGCATATGAAAAAGAAGTGCGTACCTGTTCGGACTCAAAAATGTCTAAAACCAAATTAAACACAACTGCTGTTCCATCCATTAAGTTTATCCATGGAGTTATGAGATAAGAGAAAAGAGACATTTTCAGTGACACTTTACTGAAGGCTATGTGGCAGAAAACTTGAAAGAGCCCTTTGTGAATTAAAAAGACTGCTGAAGGATAGCATATAAGGGAGGAGGATGTTTACTTCCCCTATAAAATGCTCTGAAGCTCAGCCATGAATTTATGTACAGAACAAATTACCTTGGTTTTCATATGTTGACAGTAACATTTTTTGGGAGGACTTACATTGCTTAGAGTAGTTTAAAATAGTTTGATTTCCAGAATAACAAGGCATTTTCCTCCAAAACATTCTTCATCCTCTACAAAATGTTGAGACTACATCTCTGAGGGAAAAGTGACCAGCTGGATAATTTTCTTTTGTGGGACCCTCATATGGCTTAGGAGTTATTATAACAAAATAAGAACAGAATCAACTTTCAGACCAGTGAGTGGTCACTTTGTGGCTGACCAAATGTTGCTACAATTCAGATGTGGGAAAAAGAAATACCTTGCACTAAAACATAGCATCTATCCTTTCAACCGTATTGAAGTGAGTCATGGTTGGGCATGATACTCAGATCAAGACCAATCTAGAGGTTCTTGATAGACTTACTAGCCTAAATTAAATGATTTAAGTAGCTACAGACAATATTTTTTGTTTTAGAAATTGATTCTGAGATACATGCTATGTTTAGGCTCTGTGGAAAGCTTTTTGATCTTGGGATCAAGAAATAATATCACAGCTATATGCATACATAGAACTTTATTTTAGAGATGGATGGGGTAAGAAAATTCTGATCCAGTTCTGATTCTAAATGACAGCATCCTAGACTGTAGGAAATAAAGTGTAGGTTCAGTGTGACAATAAATGAAGAGCAAAACCTCAGTGTTAGTGAAAGCTGAATTAATTTTGAAGACAGAGGAGCAGTGTTCTGTTAAACACAAAACTGCTATTAGAACTTCACTGAAGAATTGTACTCAGAGGGTACAGTCCCAGGCATATTCTGGATGCTGGATGATACTCTTAGAGACCTATTTACAGCTCTTTTCAACAAAATGATCTTCATAAGACTTTTCAGAGGATGGCAGGTAATTATCATTGTTCTTCAGTATTTGTATTTCTTTAACACCTACAGAACTAATGAAGAGGTATTCAATATATTATTTAAAAACAAACACAGTACTAAAACTTTATGCAGCCAAAAGGAATTCAACTGAAATTCAACAGAGACACACAAAACTTAGTTCCTTAAGAAGAATATGTTGCTGAACAGGTTTGTATTGTTTCAAGAGTCAGAACTCTTCTTCTATGTCTACTTTGGTACAAATTTTCAAAGGTCTTTCAAAGTCTTAATGGATGATCTTAGCTATATTTAAGATAAGCCAAAATTACAATCTCTTTATATTTCTAGAAAGGACTGAAAATTCACATAGAAGAAAGGAGTCATTGGCGACAGATGGAGAAAAACCTTTATTATTTGGAGTTTTCAGAAAGCTCTGCCTCATTTCCTTCAGTGGGGTTTCCCTTTACAAGGTTATGTGTTGAACATGTTAATGGAATAGCTATCTGCATAACGAAGCCATCCTAACACATCCCTGCAGTACTTTAGCAGTCTGACATTGATTCCGGTGAGAACAAAATTAAACTGCTATACATTTTTCACTGAGGTATTCCTCTGGGAGTTTATGTTGCCAGAACCACTGCTGATTTCCCTGTCTGGCTAAAAATGAGTGGAAAAGAGTTGTAGAATGTTTTGCTGAAGTCACTAGTTAGTAAAACCTTACTCCTATGTTCTCTTTCAATTTCACCCGCACTGCCTGAAAAGATATTCCTTTCAGCCTGTTCCCACTCACTTATCTCTTCAGCCCGTTAGCCATTCCACAGAACTGTCAACTGAACTAACTCATTTCAGACAAAATAAGGACCCAAGGGCTAGCAAAGACCTCCTATTTAAACCGTTGAACCTGTTTTAGTCAAAAAAAAGAAAAGAAAAAGGAAAAAAGAGAAAAGAGAAAAGAAAAAAGAAAAAAGAAAAAAAGAAAAAAGAAAAAAGAAAAAAGAAAAAAGAAAAAAGAAAAAAGAAAAAAGAAAAAAGAAAAAAGGAAAAAGAAAAAGAAAAAGAAAAAAGAAAAAGAAAGGTCAGGGTGATGAAATGATATTTCACTTTTATAGATCATAAACTGCCATAGCTGCAGTTGGCCAGACATCCAAATAAAGCCTGGAAGGAAGCCTCCTGGCACATTAGAGGAAGTCCCTGCACCTCTCTTTATGGTTGTAAGACTGGATGGAATTGGTTTTCTTGCTTAACTTGGCAGTCCTTTACCTGGAACTTGCAGATACATTCTGTTGGAGAGAGACATGAAGGACTGCATGGGACTACTCCAGCTGCGAAGTAGGTTGTTCGCTAGTACAACAATGATTTCAAATACATGATGCTTCAGGTAAAGTAGGAAGACATGTTCTCAGTCCCGATGAACTGAATCCATTGTCACAAAGTATTATGATAGCTTGAGATAAAACAGATGCTAAAAGTTGCAACACTGACTTATCACGCAATGTTGAAAGAAGATACAGGAGAGGCAGCAAGTAGCACTTTCAGAGCCACTTTTGCTGCTGTTCTCTAGCAACATTTCTGCCACTTAGAATATCCCATTGGCATTAGTTAAAACATCTGAAAGTCTTTTACATGAGACTTCACTAGTGCGAGAACATAAAATTTATGATTTTGTCAACTCTGTGCAGAACAATTACAAGCTGTTATTAATGATCATTTCCAATTGTCCTGTCTTGATCTGTGAGAAAGGAGAACATGGGATTTAATTAATCTTTAGGTATCTAAAATGTAGGATTTTTCTTTGAGCTTGGTATTATCCCTTAAAGATAGCAGAGAGAAAAAGGCCTAGAAGATGTAGAAAATTATTACAGCATGAGATGGAAATGACTAGGTCTTTTCATTAGCCAGAAAGGGGCTTAGCAGGACTAACTCAAAATAAGATGTCTGTATCTGGAAATTGATTCCTATCTTTGGAGTCCAGATACAGAAGATGCCCATGTTTCACACACATTCAAACTCTCTGGCAGTGCTAAACAGTCTAGGCACCATTATTTCAATGAATGAGTCTTACAGTGTCTTGAGTCTGTCCCAGCTGAGTTTCTAGGTCATTTGAAAAGCAGCATTAAGTGGAAATATTAGCATATAATGATGCTAAACCAACCAGGTTTCACCCTGCAAAAGCTGTTTCAACAGGTAGCAGACAGTATTTCAAACTACCAAGTACAATACAGCTGTCATAAGAATTCAGTTGTTTTGGATGCACTTAAGCTTGAAAGGTGCAACTTATTTGATTACCAGTTATTTTTTAGAGATTGGTACTGAAATAACTTCTCAGTGCTAATCTTTATTTTCACTTATAACATAGTCTTCAGTATGACATGACATATTGATAATTTCCACAATATTTTGTGATAGATATATTACAATCTTTGATATAATTATTCTCAGTTCATTTAATTGCCTTCATATTCTGTTATTTTCATATTTATAAATGTTTGTTGAGTTTTCACTACAGGTAAATTATTTGCCCACATGTATGGGCATACAATTTTTTTTGTCATACAAAAAATTAGGCAGCAAAACAGAGAAATGAACTTCCATCTCTCAAATCATAAACAAATGTCTAAGTTCTTGTCAAACTCAGGAAAACAAATTAGTAAAAATACATCCTTCTGTATTGGATGTCTTTTGAAACGATTTAGATTTTTGCTTAGTATCTTCAAAATTTCTTCACAAACATAACACTTAAGAGAAACAGACCACCCCTCTTTTGAATTTTATTCCTTAAAAAGCTATATATATCTATATGAAAAAAAGGTAATATCCTGAAAAATGCCAAGTACAGTATAGAAAAGGAGGAACTGTGTCTGGAATTTTGTGAGTGGCATGTGTGGGCAGGCTGAGCCATTTACACTAACCAGTGTTGGTCAATGTGGATACACTGAACCATTTCAAAAGTAAATGCTTCAATGACTACTTTGTTGTGCTGAAGGGTAGGGCAGCCAATAACCACATGATCCCATCCTGTGCTCTTGGCAGTCTGAAACTTGAGTTCCTGCGTATAGCAAAGTATAAATATAACTCATGCAATAAAAATTAACTGAAGGCTTTCAAACCCCTTTTTAATAAAAAGCTGTTGGATTTGGTGCTTTTCTATGGAAATCTTCAAGTCGTGTTCTTTCCTTCAACCAAATCAGTCAATCCATCCTCAAGTTGAATAAATAAATAAATATTTTTTCCCTACTACCTGTCTCCCCATTTGTGGAGTTTAGAAGATAAGAGAAGACCATATCAGAACATATTTATATGCAAGCATGTGCTTCTATTTTTTTTTTAATGCAGAAGTGCCTGGATCAATAAAAAGCTCACAACAGTTTAGTATTGCTGTTGGTTAACTGGATACTTGAAAAGCTATAAGTACATAGATCAGACAAGCCTACTGAGCTAATCCCAATACATCATTCCTCTGTAGTTATATTTGAAAAGTAAAATTATATAAAACCTGAAACATTGCTGACTGCTTGACTGAGATGTTGAAATCTGAGGCAGATAAAAATCATTGAAGGGGAAGGGTAAAATAAAATATAAAGGGACTAGAGATGAAGATTAAGTTTTCACAAGGAACTTGCTTCACTGAGCTCTGAATTGAAAAGGTAAATTACCTTAACATCTGATACAGAGACGTGCATTAGGTTTGGTAGCAAGATTAAATCCATATGTAGTTACCACTCTATCACATAAGCAATGTGGATCTGTCTGCATTGGGCCTTTCCAATGAGAAGGCTCCCCCTTCACCTGAGAGCATAAAGGCTGATTAGATCCACACAGGAGACATTGCCTTCACTAGCAACGACTAATCTCTTGGGAGATGTGCTATGATCTTCTCTTTGTTGGTCTGACAAAGGCCATGACTTGATCTAGTTTCATTTCTAGCCATTTTGATACCCTGAATTTTTGAAGCAGTTTCTTCCTTCCTGTTCTTTGTATCATAGATTTTTAAAACTGTCTCTACATTTTTTTGGCAATTTTCCCTTGTGAAGCCTAATTTTCAGCACTTTCTGAAAACATAACCCATAATCTTAATGCTACCAAAATCCCTGGAAATATTAGGCCTAGTAACACGATTAATAGCATAAACTGAAGTAGGCCTGATAATGATATAAAACCACACCAAGCTCACAGGATGTATTTGTTAGCTTAATTATCTCCTCAGAGGAGGTAGGTTACAGCAGGTGTTTGACCAAAAAGTCAATAGTCCTCCTATATGTCTTCAAACATCTATAATGCCATGCTATGGTCCAGTAATGGGAGATTTCTGCATAGATGCCACATGTTCTTCTTAAGATGCTGATGCTGAATGATGTAGAGAAGAGTAACCCAGCAAAATCCAGAGCTTCTGTTGTCCCCATATCCTGCAAGATCTGGTCCCTAACACAGGGCCCTGGAGGTTCCTTTCTGAAGGACTAGGAGTCCTGTGTTAGTTACATGGTTGAGACAAGGACAGGATAGAGGAAAGCATGAAACAAACCATTTGTGCAAAGGAAGATTGAAGAGAAAATAAGAAGAGGCCTCCAATAACTTGATCAAGGTGGGGACATTTTAATACAAAATTCCTGGACCTTTCAGGCTGTTATAAGAAAGGGAAGCCTAAGCAGCAAACAAGATTCATTGATATTAAAGTACAAGAGTGATTCCCCTGGAAGTATTTTGTTGCACACACATGCTCTCTTGACCCCTATTGAAAACAGACATGGTCACTTCTGCCGAAATCCTCAAAGGTTCCAGAAGCATAAATATGCTGAGGGGGCTGAGTTTTACTATGTAAACACTAATTTATTCAGGTCATTGAAGCATATGAAATATTTGGAGGATCAAATATGTGATCAGACCTCTCCATTTGTCT
>JAOTQQ010000001.1:9799366-9816282 GCA_026546715.1 Gallinago undulata | reverse complement strand
GAGTTCAGACATTATCAAGATGTTTCTGACATTATCACATATAAATCCCACCTCCCTCTATGCCTTCCATGAATCTGCAGTGACTCTTTCTTCTGGCTCTGCTGGATGGAAGTACACTTACTCAGGAAAACACCAGTACCACACAAGGCTGTTTCAGGCCCTACTCTCAGAAAACAATTTATTGCTCTAACAAAATGGCGCAACTGTTTTCCAGACAGTTTTTCTCTTGTTTTTCATAGCCCACAGAAAGAGGCCAGCTTTAGCTTCTGGCATGAATCATACCCTGGGCAGGCAAACCAGTAACCAGACCAGTAACCCTTTCCTGGTTAGCTTGTGGTGTTACTGGCTCCCCAATTCTGTGACAGCAGCTTGGTGAGCGTGAGGACCATGCCAAGACTCTGCCTCTTTAGCTAAGCTTTTAACAGCACAAATCTTTCATGGCAGTAATAAGATTAAATGATATCTGGATAGAAACAGCTTCAGCCTTATCATGAAGTATCAGTGTAGAGTTCGGGGGCATCTACACCCAATGGTATAACCATATGTGCTGCATACTATATGGAAGGAGGACATTGCTTTTGGGAAGGATTACTTGATTACCTTGATAACCCTGACCAGATGACTCTAGCTCTGCAGGAAATATTGGGGTTTTTATATGTCCCAGAGGTCTTCTTTTTAGGTGAATAAATTTTTTTTTGCATATTCTTACAGCTAGCTGTGATGGTAAGTATTGATAAATGAAAGACTACTTCAGGGTCCTTTGCTTGATATGGGTCAGATAGTATTTCCACAAGGAAGATCCCTGTTAGGAGAATGAGGCCTTTTACAAGAGCAGAAGCTCAGGATTCCAGACTAGTAGCAACCTTATTGCAGTTGAAATAAGATTGTCCTCATGCTGAGAATATATCATAAAGTCATTTTGAATAAAAATCATAATAATAAGAAAAATATTATCTTTTCCGTAACAGAACAATATGAAACGTCCAAAGCAAATAGGAAGAAAAAAAATCCTTCTTCAAATAGGAACAAAAACCATTTTCTAATAAAAATAAGGCCTCAAGCTACAGCAGAATACCTCTCAGATACCTCTCCAAAATCTTAGCATTTGCGTTGTTCTTCCTAAGTTTTGGTGGAACAAATCCAACTCATAAAGTCAAAACATATTATACAAATATTTATTTATTTATTTAGAAGATAGAATATCAAAGCCAAGTAAATGGAGAAGTCGGATACCATCTTTAAAGCTTCAGTAAGCTGATGGAACCCAGGAAGAAAATTTCTTCATATCCAGATTATTAAATAATACTCCCTATGGAGCTTTTTTCATAGCATCAAGAAAATCTGTGAGCAGTGGTCACTGTCAGTGACAGTAACATGGACACGTTGGCTTTACCAATATTATTATAATTTATAATTTTTACTGCATGCACACCTAAATTCCTGCTCGGGAGTGTAGATCCTAAATACAGTACAAACACAAAAACATGTCACAGAACTATATTCCTAAACATCTTTGCTTGCTTGTAGATCAGAAGACTCAACTCAGAACTGTTTGGATGCATCAGGATCTGCTAATAATATCTGGTGTGATCATTGCAACATGTTTCACAAGAGCCAAGTCTACCACAAAGATACACACACAACTTACAGAAACATAAATTGCAGAAATACTCCTATGAAACAATAAGTTAAAAATCCATTGTTGTATGTTACCTAACATCAGTATGACTTAAAGTTTGGCAGGAAATAGACCGGAATTATGCATGCCCTATCTACTTTATCACAGAACCATCCAATGCTGCTGAGTTATTTGTAGTCTTGCATGTTTTACTTACTTTTGGATTTCCAGAAATGGCATTACCAGGTCAGCCAAGATCTTCCAGCTAACAAAGTGACATCATTCCTGGAAGTTACATTTTGTGACAATCTCATTAAAACATAATACCTTAATTTTATTACATACCTTTCACTCTGTAGAACCACAAAATTCTTTGGAAATTGTTTATGTATCTCTCCATGTGTATAAGAATAGCGAATGTGACATCTCTCTGCCATCAGCATTACATGGAAATGGTATGGAAAGGAAATCAAAAGTAATGTAAACCAATGAAATTACAGGGTAATTTTGAATAGGAAGGATGTGATCACTCGAGAGTTTAACTAGGTCATCAAGGAAAAGGCTCTGCAAACATACCCTATGAGATATTTTCTGATTTTCTTACAGTCAAGATCAATATTTTCTGAAAGATGATATACAAGGAGTGTTTTTTTGAGTGACTACTGAAAAAAAAAAACCAAAAACATTACAGTGTTACTTACCAAAACTCTCATTTCCTTCCTGCATACTTGAATGTTAGAAATCTCTCCAAATATTATACTTAGAATATGAAATCTACCATGATGGCAGCTGAAATAAATGTGGCTGTGAAAATTGTCTCTTTTTTAAGTCCAGTTTCTGGATACATTTCATTTTTACAGTTGCACAAAGTGTTTTCAAAGAGGGGCTTTACAGTCCACAGAAGAATGTTTCCTAAGCAGGGGAATACTTGGATAATAAATTCAAAGATATCTCCTTTTGCATTGCTGAATGTAAAATTCAGCATCCGGAGCAGAAATGCGACTTTTATGGTCATGCCAAGGCTGTCAATGAGTGGTCTCCAAACATCCTGTTGTTAAGCTTTACTCAAAAAACACACCTAGTAACAGTGGAGAAGTACACTGATAAGTTTAACAGCTTATGGTATTTCACCTTAGTTTGCGGCAGAACTGTTAAATATATATTTTGTTAAAGCCTTTAACAAATCTGTGCAAGAATCTCTTTGCTGTATCCAAATAAACTTGAATTACCAGTCCTTCTATCTCTCTGGACAGAAGGATATTAAAAAAGGTTAAATAATGTCTTCCAGGTGCCCTGTCCCTTGCTGAATTTCTGTGTAATGGAGTAGGTGTCAGTAGTCACTGAGAGTGATGGGGGACGAGAGCATTTGCATTAGGCTCCTGGGAGCTCCAGGAGCAGCTGCTGCAATACTGGAGAGATATTAGAAAAACAAGAAGCGACTGACCGAGGTGGTATAACAAGGTCCTGCAGGCACATTTTGAGGATCTATGGCAGGGAAGGATGTTACAGATCTGCAGTGTTCTGCTGTCAGAAATGAGTTACACTTTTGGTCTACCAGAAGGGATGAAGGCAATGAAATTAGGGCTGCATCTGCTGCCAGTTTTGTCTCCTCTCTTGTCAAGACCTTGCAAGAACAAAGGTTCAATCAGCAACATGCTCTTATTGTCTTCATCCCTTTCCCAAGGCTTGATGAAGGCGTGACAGGAGGCAGGTAGCAGAGGTACAGGAAAATGGGCCAAGGACTGTTCTCCAGCTCTGTGAGCAAGTGGTGCAGCCCAGATTGCATCTGTGCTTATGTGTGGCCATGGATGAGTTCCCTTCAGACAAAACCAATGCAGAAGCATTTTTTGTACTGCTTATTGTAAAAAGTCCCTAGTGAAAGCTGTAACCTAAATTGTGTCTGGATGTTGTCTTGGAAAGGGCCACTTGGCATGCTAAGAGTTAAGGGCTCACATACCTTCCCTCCCATGGCAGGGGGGTTGGAACTTGATGATCTTAAGGTCCCTTCCAACTCAAACGATTCTATGATTCTGTGATTCTATACTAAATCTCCCTTCTCTTGTTCTCTTGCCTCCTCATTGAATCGAGTCCCGCCTTTTGTAACTGGATCTTTTTAGGTGCAGGTATTGAACCAGCATTGCACAGATTTTCAGGTTACTGTAGATTTCAGGGAGGATTTGCTCCAAAACAAGTACCATGCCCTTCCCTGCTGGTAACAGCACAAAAGTCATACAGCTTCTGGCACCAGTCAATCTAAGAATTTCCAGCTCAAGTAAATCTTATGTAGCTAATTAAAACACCATCCCCTAGGCTTAATTAAATCTCCTACATAAAATTACTGCACATAGGACTTTTAACTGTCAGATTAACCCTGCCTGATATAATTAAGGTGGAAAATGAAATTGTAATCAAATCAAAAGTAGATTTTATGTACTTTATAAACAGTACCTGGACACTGAAGAATTTGTAGCGACAGGTAGCTATAATTATAGATTAGTGCAGAATTCAGGGTTGGCTAAGTCATTACTTTAAGACATTTAATCATTTTTAAATTTTAAATTATTCATGAAAAATGAAATATTTTCTGCTTTAAATCTTCTTTAAGTCTTGCTTAATATTTCTGTAGTATGCTAAGTACATGACAGTGTCTAAGTAAAATTCTCCTTGAGTTAAATGAGCCTGTTATCACAATTTGCAATGCAGAATTAAAGTCACTGGGCTAGAGTCTCTGGTGTGTTAGTGTTAGCATGTGCTACACAACCTAGCTAGTTTAGGGACTTTATGGCTCTATTGACACAGTGTTTAAATGTCTTAATCTTGATGTATTTATACCCTGTGAGGTAGAAAGTACAACTGGCCCCATTCTGTGCACAGATTCAGGCACAAAAAAACTAATATTTGATCATTCAGGGCGTTAGCCAGTTACTTCCGTCTGAAATTATAGAAGTGATGCTCTTAAATGTCTTTATGGACCAACGCTTAAATGATTTATGAGGTCTCTTACAAAAGCTGTGACTGGGTGTATTACTCTGAGTGCTAAGCCAATGCCCTATCCACCCTTCTTAGTCAAGATATACTGT
Source organism: Gallinago undulata (assembly GCA_026546715.1). Taxonomy (NCBI): domain Eukaryota; kingdom Metazoa; phylum Chordata; class Aves; order Charadriiformes; family Scolopacidae; genus Gallinago; species Gallinago undulata. The sequence continues at coordinate 9,811,584 of JAOTQQ010000001.1, read as the reverse complement.
AGATTGCTTTAAAGCAGACAAAACAAGGGACCTCTCTTGAAGTGGACTCCTCTTGAAAGTGGACCTTTGCCACTCTTTGTCAGCTAACATCAAGTGTTGTTGATCTCACCAGCTTCAGTTTTCCTGGATGAGAAAACCTAAATCTGAAAAGAGGATGATAGAGCAGAGCAGATGAGTATGGACTTTAAATTTTAAAATATAAATAATCATTCCTCAGCTTTCATTTACTGAGTTGCTCTCATTTTTTTTTTTTTTCTATTTTCCATCATCTAATTTTGCAATGTGCCTTACTGCTTGCTGATCTGGCTATAAATCCCTGATATAAAATATATTTATCTTTTTAAGGAGCGTGGAAATATATAATGATATGCAGCCTCTTGTGCACACTAAGGTGAATGGAATGTAACTGCTTAAACCCTCAGGTCAATCTGTACATGAGGTGCACAGCAACCACACAGGCCTGGGAAAAGAACAAAACTTCATATTGCACCATTTTTCCCCTTCTCTTTAAAAGAGAGTTGAGACTCCCTCAGTGTCTGGTGGGTTTTATATTATTTTCTGTCTCATCAGCATTCATGTCACATAGGTAAGTATTTCAGCTTTCGTTATAAACTTTAATGAACCATGTTCCTATTCTTGGTGATAATGACTGCCTTTCCAGGCTTAATGATGGGAAGTTCCTAGTAAGTTACCACGCCTATCTCCTGAAACTGTTCCCCAGTGTATCTTTTAATTTAAGAGACCCAAGTAACAGAGTTTCTACAGCTTCCCTTGGGAGACTTTGCTGATCATTTGGTTTGCTCTCAGGAGATTTTCTAGATATTCATCCCAAATCTTTGTGTCCTTAAATTAATCCAATTATTTGTTTAAATCAACCAGGATGATTATAGTGAAGCTGACAATCAAAAAAAAAAAAAAAAAAGAAAGAAAATGGAAAGAAAATGTCTAGCAGGAAAATTAATACAGTGTATGAGTGAATGGACACTTCTGTCTGCCATTTCTGCACCGAGGTATGTCTACAGCCCTCATTTCTACACCTTCTATGAACGGTTCAAGCCTGTTTTCTGGAAAAAGAATGTTTACATTTATCATAGTCACTGGCTTTCTTCTAGGTAAACATTGTAAAGTATCTGTATGCCACCATGAGGGCCAGACATGCATACGTCCGTGATGTCTCTAGATTGAGAAAGAGAAGGGAGGCTTAATAGCCAGATTTCTATTTGCAGCTTTCCACAGAGGTACTACACACAGGGGCTTCTCTGCAGAACAAGTCCTGTTCTCCCAGTAGCCTCAGGTAGAAAATGGTTCTCACAGTGAACTCTTATCTCAGCACAGGAGAGAGTCTAAGTTATACTCTAGGTGTGAATTATCACCAAAAGTACAGTGAGATTCTAATCTTACACAAGCAAAGTTGGTTTCTTTGCTGACCCTGTTCAGAAATGGACAGACCTGGCTATTCTGATCTCCCTTGTTTATCCCCACCCTTTCTGTGTAGTCTGAATTTTAAAATTTAATTGCTAATCCAGCTCTTTGAGAATTCATTAGCACAAAGTAAGAGCCATATAAATGATGAAATTTAGAAATTAAATTTCATGTGCTTTTTTGAATTTTGTTTCTGTTATATACTCATTCAGATCATCATCTGACATACTATGTTAGAGGTGCAAAGAAGGAGAAACTGTTTAATACAGCAAGAAATCATGCTTATATGGCACCCTAACAAAGCAAGGGAATAATTTGGTAGAACTGAAAAAAGTTGGTCAGAAATTTTTATTTTTATTTTTTGGTAAGGGGAAGTTATTTAAAAAAAAAAAACTTATCATTGAACTGGATTTTTTTTCCCCCTGAATTGCTTTATATTTGAACTTTTCCTAAGGTAAAGTCTTCAGGGAACTGTCCGGAGGGAAGTTCACTTAGATTTTTACTTATGGATGTGCCATGGCATGGGAAGTTAATGTATATTTTCTACTGGACTCTACTTCTCTTGCCACCCCCCTTCTCCATTAATTAGTGTAACTCACATACAAAAGGTAGTGGGAAACTGCCTCAATCATCTTTATAAATAACTTTGGTGAAAAAGACAGAAGAAATATTGCAGTAGAGCAATTACAGTGTAACCTAGTGGTATTACCTAGGGATTCCTTTGGCAACTCTTGCTAATCACTTTTTATTAAGAGATGGTTTATGCCATTCATGAAGATTTATCTTTATTACAATTTTTGGTATATTCCAGGACACTAGGGTTAGTTTTTGGAAGGATCACTCTGAATTTTTCTGCTTTGTATATAAATGTCTAGTCTTGTTTTAAATAACGTAATATTTTGGCCGCAATAATGTTTTGTAGCAAAGAAATCACAGATGCCTTGACATTTGCATGAATAGAGCTCATTCTTTTGCAATTTTCTGCCAGGAACACAGCAAATGGATAAAAATATTTTGAGAAAGCTTGAAAATGGAGACTCCCTACTTCACATCACTAACTCAAGATGTCAGACAGGTTCAGTTATCTGTCCAAGCTTTTTGATTCTTACCTCAATCAAAGCCAAATGCTAAAAGTTTTGAAGTTCACCATTTCCTGCTGTGACTAAGATTTGTTAGAACTTCTTATGCCTTTTTTAGTGCAAACAGCCAGAGTTTTCTGACCTCTCAAGCTGAGCTACCTTATGAAGAAAGGTTTTGCAAGCAGAAAAATCACAGTATCTGAAATAAAGTGTTAGATAAATCAGCGTGACACCTATGTGAAGTGACAGGAATCCAAAGACTATTTTGAGTCTTGAAGCCTATTTCCTATGTATGATACGACATTAAGTTGCAGTGTATAGATAATCTGGAAAAGTGATGCAACATCTGTGATGTACAACATAGTTCCTGTAGAGTGACAGCTGCAGCAAGAAATAGCTGACTTGTACCAAATGAGGGTCACTAAAGATGTAAATCAGTACCAGGAAACAGGAAAGAATGGTAATGAAAGGGAACATTTACTGCATCAAAAGCACTCTGAAATGCTTTCTTATTCAGAAATCTTTCACCGTTTTCTAAACTTATGGGTTCTATTATAGCTTAACTGAAAAATGTTGTTGACCTTGTCACAGCCACTTGCTCAAATTTTAGCTAACCAATTTTAATGAACACTGGAGATTTACAATAAATATTATATACAGACTATATACGGACTATATATTACATATGATTGCAATTGTAGCTGTGCATGGGTATAACTATACACTTCCCACTTACACTTGTGAAGAATATCTGCAAAGATATTGTTGCTAGGTATGTGCCCTGCTGCTCTGGTAAACTCTGTTTCTAGATGGTGCATAAGAAAAACAGGGTGATGGCCACTGCGACAGCTTCATGACTCACTTCATGACTCACTCAGGCTATGCCTAAATGTTTTTTGGACATTTCTGCCTGTTTGTTTTCATCTCATTTGTTGTTACCTTTTTTTTTTAACAGGCAAGAAGATCACAGTTATGTCTCCAAGTCTAACAGGCTCTGAACTAAACAAATATTAGTGTATTTTGTTTTGCACTGTGGTTTCAAGAGAAAGCTGTATTTCATTATGTACTTTGACTTGGTGATGCAAACTTGATCTCTGATAAGTTTAATACCTATTTGTTTAGAGACAATCTTGAAAAAAGAATTTTCTGGCTAGATCAAACTGGGGAAAAAGAAAAAACCCAACCACACAAAGAAAAGCCCTTCAATGATTCTGGGCAGATGAAAAGAAAACAGGTATACAAAAAAAGGTATTATTGGCATAATTAAGACCATCTTGTGATTGCTGTTTACAGTGACTTGGCAGACAGTATCAGGTAAATATGACTTCTTTTCTTTCATTCTGAACTAGATAAAAAATACAATGGTCAGAAGAGGATCACCAGAACTTAGCCTATTCAGTAGGTGCCTGATGCTCTGAAGCAGCATCTGGTTGAACCAGATGATAACTTCAGTACACGTTGTGCTATCCAGCCACCTCCCATACATCTCCACAACAAAGCACAATAAGGCACACCACTGCCACAGCAAATGTGACTCATGCTTTTTACATGTTCAAATGCAGGCATTAAGTGGGAAATATTATTACTTACAGGCTGACACTGACAAGGAAAAAGAGCCCTTGCAGATCTGCAAAGAATAACCAGCTGGACAACAAATCTGTCCGCAGTAATGTTGGATCCTCATCTGGAGTGAAGTACTGTCTCTCCATAATAGGAAGTTCTTGACCTTAGAACAGTATTTTCAGACAGTGAGATCCTGTCCAAAAAGGATTTGAGATGATTGCTGATGTTGCACAATTTTTATTCAACAAGCTATTTTTGTAGGACATTATGGGAGCTTGAACCTTTCTGTATCTTCACTGCATCCCCCTACTTGTCATCTGTAGTCCTGTGATGGCTCATAACTCTGTCTCTCACCAAGAATGAATGCAATTTGGGCAAGTTCCCCCTTGTGTGAGTGATTTGCAAAGGTACAAAGAAGAGGAACGAACCTTGCACTCAATGTAGAAAAATTTTAGTTAGTACTTACCAACTGTTTGTCCCTTACGTGCGTTGCGTAGAGTAACATAGGAAATCTGATTCATATAGGAAATCTTTTGAGTCCTGCTTCAGAAAATCATTCTTCTAGCCTGTCTAAAACTGATCAAAAAGAAAGACAAAGAAGAACAAAAATGGGATTATTGATCTTCTCATAAAAAAGGTATTTTCAGGATATACTATACTAAGGATGGCTGCTTAAGGGACTTTTGCACATCCAGTGAGGTGAAGGATGAAAGTTGATCTTTTTGAGTTACCTTTTTTATAGTGAACCTTACCTTTTTTATAGTTAGTCACAGACTGCCCTTTATCCTACAGGTGTTTCTGGTTATTATAGTTCAGGACAAAGAGATCTCAAAGTCTTTGGTGAACAGGTAGATTCAAATTTGCTACTGTTCCTACTTTTTCAGTAACATGAGCAGACACCTAAGAAATAATTTTAAATATAGAATTTCAGAAGGGAACTGTTCTATCATTCTTCTCTTATGCCTTCACAGTGTAGGTTTCATTTTATATGAAGCTGTAGCTGAACTGTAAAAAAAACATAGATCGTATAAAAAGCTTTCAGTAGATTACAAAATATTACTCAATGACATATTTTATGTCTTAACATTTTTACAGCACTACAGGAGTCAATAAGAATCAAGAAAAGAGGCTGGGTGGGTGGAAGAAAAACAAACTTCTAATGCATAATAAAAGAGAATATTAAGCTGTTCATATTTAGAAACTAATACCTATTTGTTGCATTAATGGATGAGCTAATATATCAAAGGTTTATAAGTGTCAAGAGAATGAGGCGAACGTGTGCATCATTAAATGCTGCACTTTATTTCCGTAAACTATGTTTATTTCCACAAACATAGATTATCAAGCCAAAAGGATTTGTTGTGATAGCGTATCCTTCTTCCTAACACAGACTATAAGATTTTTTAAAGTAGAAGATGACTTTTAGAGAGAGGAAAATAACAACAAAAAAACAAAACAAAAAATATCCAACACAAACCTTTTTTTTTTTTTCAAATCCTTCAAAGCATTGCAATGATTCATTTTCTTGTTAGTTTTCTCCCTAAGCAGATATTCGTCAGACTGAACAGCTGGGTTGCAGCCTGCAGGACTGTGGGCTACAGTTTAAGTGGGCTACAGACTGACATCCCTGGGACACTGAAGGGGCATAAACAGTCATAGATACGATTTTGGAATAATCCAGATGCTTAGAAGGAAACATTCATTTTCAATGTTTTGCAAAAGTTAAGGCAAACCTTTTTGCCTGTGTATTTGTTGATGCTAAGTGGAAGGAAAGGACAAGAGTGTAAGACTGCTGACTGAAAGAAACCTCATGGTAACTGAATTTACCCTTCTGGCATCCCCAGAAGGTTCCACTAGAATTCCCAGAATTCTTAACACTATAAACTGGAAAACCAATGGCCACTGGATTCATTGCTTATGTCAAATGTTTTAATTGCATATAGTTTCTCAAAATAACTCGTTTTAATAATACTGGAAGTATTACACTCTCTGAAAATGAATAAAACCTTTACACTGCCCTTACCTTCATTTCTTCAGCACATTGGAGAATTCTTTGAGTTATATTCTGTTCTTTGTGGTATCTAAAATCTTTCTTCTGTGTCTTATTGGACCCAGGATTCAAGTGATAACAACCAATTTTAGATGAGTTTCCTTGGCTAGTTGCTGTTGCATTACTTAATACGAAACTATGAACTTCATTCCCTGTCAGTGTTTTTTGTTTCTCTGTGAGGCTGTTGCATGATTCCAAGCAATAGCATCAACACATTACATGCTGCTCTGAATTTTTTCATTCCCTGAACTTTAGCCGTAAGATTATCAGAAGTAATATCACCCCCCTACTTCTACCCATGAGTCTTTGCTTCAGTCAGGTCTTCTTGTCTGATGCTACTTTGGGAGCTAAAATGCAGTTTAATAACACATTACTTTTTCATGTCCAAATGCCTTGGGCATCTTTCTCTGACAACTGTACCAATTATAACCTGCTTTGACTTTTCATTGATTTTGTTATCCTTGCTATTATTTGCAAGCTGGATGATTGACAGTGTTTTATGTGAGGGGTTGTGGAAGCCTGAGCCGAAAAGGCAAAGCCACTCCTCAGAAAGCCATAATCTGATCTGGATATTGGTAGTACGATTTAAACATGTTAACCTTCCTGGGACACATGCCTGATGCTCTAAGCTCTCCCGTGGCTAACTCTGAGTCCAGTTAAAAGGCTTCCTTCTTTTGGTGATAAAGACAAACAGTGGGATGCTCATCTTCCTTTGCTTGCAGAGGTAGAGACTTTCCCAGTCAGTACTTCCTCTGAAAAGTTGTCATTATCCATGGCTACTGTGGCTGGAAGTTGAATGACTGTGAGCAGTAGATTTTTTGCACAGCCTTGCAAACAAGCGCTACAGCAGACCATGCTCTGGCTTCCAGTCTGAATCCACAAATCAGCTACATTATGTTTAACACTGACATTGGGAAGTGAAAAATTCTTGTCAGTTTTGCTAACTGACTTTTTTTACTAGCTGAAGTACAGTTTCGAGATGTTGGGGAAACAAAAAGAAAAACCCAAAAACCAAATAACAAACCCCAAAACCATGCAAGGAAACAGAAAATCTGTCTGCAACTTCAATGGCTTTTTGATTGCTCTGAAGAGCCTCTTATAGAAGAAATAGCACCTGATGGAAGGAACTTCCAGTGAGTTAATTTGAGAGAGTTGCTTGACAATAAAGGTCAGCCATACATTTAATAGTTGCTATCCAAAGGTGCTGATGGTCATGGGCTCTCCTTCTCTTAAGCTTGTCTCACTTCTCTATCAGGAATAAGGTGGTGAACAGGACTAGGGAAGTGATTGTCCCCACGTACTCGACACTGGTGAGACCACAACTCAATAACTGTGTTCAATTTTGTGCCTCTCACTAGAAGAAAGGCATTGAGGTGCTGGAGCATGTCCGAAGAAGAACAATGAAGTTGGTGAAGGGTCTAGAGAACAAATCTTATGAGGAGCGGCTGAGGGAACTGGGGTTGATCAGCCTGGAGAAAAGGAGGCTGAGGGGAAACCCTATCGTTCTCTACAACTACCTAAAAGGCGTCTGTATATAAGCAGGGGTTGGTCTCTTCTCCCAAGTATCAGGTGATAGGACAAGAGGAAATGGCCTCAAGTTGTGCCAGGGGAGGTTTAGATTGGATATTAGGATAATTTCTTTACAGAAAAGGTCATCAAGCAGTGGAACAACCTGCCCATGGAAGCAATGGAATTGCCAGCCCTCGAGGTATTTTAAAATTCTTAAAGGTGCCCTCCAACCTAGACAATTCTGTGATTTTATCATTTTTCTGCCTCTGAAAAGAACAGCTTGATGTCTGACTGTAAACAAGGGAGGAAATATTTTAGATCGAAGAATATTGCAGTACTGCAATCAGGGAAAAAAGAACCCCACAACAGAGTAATTGGGTTAAGGTTGTATCCTATATCTAATAGCAGACTACTGCTTTCAGAGCCACATGCTAGAAAATTTGAAACCCACATGAAAATTATTCATTGACAAATATCTTTGGGAATACATTTCTCATTTAAGAGTATTGAACACAGAGTCCACTTCTATCTTACCATCTCCATACATTTATGTTAATATAAAATTTTACCAAATTAAAATGGAACAAAATAGAACTTTTACTTTGGTATTGTAAAGAAGTCAACAGATTTGCAGTGTGTAAATGAAAGGTGATCCATGGGTGGTGAAATTAAGAAAGAGAAATAAATTCTAGTAATAATTTGATCCATAATTCATATGCATTTGAGTTTCAGTTACAGATACCAAATTTTATCTTAAACATTTGAATGTATACTTAAGTCTCATTAGAGAAACAATACCACCACTTTGTCATTAAACGATAGAAAGTTAGAGCTTTTCGGAAAGTCAGATATGGTTTAAAATTATGAAGTATTTTATTAAAAATATTCTTGTTTTCCATTTTTTTTTCATGTTCTTCCCTAAGGATTTATTTTGGAGAAGTAATTTAACTCAAATGGGAAGCAGTTGTCAGAACTCCCGTTTTGGCAAACAAATTAAGCCTGTTGACTAGTGTGATAAAAATAGATTTGGGGCAGTATGCTGTATGTTATAATTATAGATGTCTTTAGAAATATATTAAATTAAAATAAAATATTTTTAGTCAGTACATTATGCATTATACAATGGAATACCATTGTCAATTGAAACTTTGACCATGTTTCAGCTAACATAATTATTACAGCTTTAATATGAATGTTTAATCATTAACATTCTTGTCTGAAATAATAAAAGAATATGAAGCCAGAACCATTTAAACTTTAACAGCTCCTAAATCTCATCTTTCAAAGAGCTGTGGGCTTTATTGACTTCCAGCTGACAGAAAGGAAGTGGGTAAAATAAACTTCCTCAAACAGTGATTGGCATTTATTTAAATCAGAATGCCAAAACAGCCACAGTGAATTTCCCCACACAACTTCAGAAAGACTTAGAACTAGTCAATTAGAGATTTAAGCATATGTCCAGGAAAGGAAGTTATTATTTTTAGAAAAACAGAAATTAATTTTCAAGTCTAAAAAATATTCTCAGCAACTGAATTTTTACATAGTTGCTATAGAATAGATATTGCTATACTTGATTTATTTGAAACTGTGGCAAAGATAAAGCTAAATCAAGTAACATAAAACTCAGGAGAAGAGAGTTAAATTACAATTTCATACAGTTCATTAACAACAGTTGAAGAAAGGATGTATAGTAGTCATTATTTGTGTAACCTATTAAAATGTCCTAACTTCATTATTTACCTGAACCTTTGACTATTTGGATTCTAAGGGATCTCTTAGGCACAGAGCCTAGTTTTGAGGTGTCCCAACTGCTAACTTGTGTTTTAACAGCAGAAATATTAACTACTAATAAAATTGATTTAAAATTGTTCTACATTTGACAAGTGGAATTAATACAGTGTAAATTGTTTTGCTATTCTAAGTCTATCCGCAGACTACTTATATCCTGTTCCTGCCAAGCAAGATAACTCAATACTCAGTCATTCCATATGCTACTTGGATTTGCTGGTTCATTTACTTGCAGCCCTTGTGTACAACAATGTTTCTGAAAACTCTAGTGATGTAAATGATGTGTACTCAAATTTTAAAAAAATCATTCCTCAACACTAAAGTATTGTAATACTAATGACTGAAGTATATTATCTATATACTTTAATCAACCTGAATTTGAAAGTATTCAGTTTTCATTTAATGTTTGATCTTTGTAAGAACACACACATGGTTTCAGACTTGTCTTTGCTCAACAGGAATGATTTGTGGATTATAGGATTCCATGAGGCAGGATGGGGCAGTGTACATATGCTTATGAATCATTTTGGACTTATGATCTCTCCATGCCTGTTCTTCACTGCAAGGAAGTGCAAATGATGACCTTTGTAGTCCTACAATTAATGAAAAGACATAATACTGTCATTAAGGCCAGAATCTATACGATGAATTTTTACTAGATTGCATTTTGGTTTGTTTATTAAAAGCTTAATGAGATTATTTTTTTGACACTCTTTTATGATGCACAGTATTTATGCACTTAAGCTAACTACTTCTACAGTGACTAAGAAAGTGAAATTATTATTTCATCTTCAAGAAAATGCTGTGACATATTTTTTGAAGATACTGCTAAAGTATTAGATCAGCAGCAGACTTTGAGTTGTTATTTAACATCTGAAGCTAGTTAGGAAGTTGTGAAAAAAAAGGTGCTAGAACATATATGTATATTCCCTATTAATCTAACACACGTAGTTAACTTCAGAACATTCTTCTAATGCTCTTCTTTTCCTCAGCAAAGGTACAAAAAATCTTGTGTTGTAAAACAAGAGTACTTGCAACAGAAACACATACTCTTAAATTCAGTGTACGGGCTAAAAGTGATTTTGCAATTTTATCTTCCACCAACCCTCTGAGATCTCTATAATTTAGCATCAGTGCAGGGGACATATCTGTAGTATGGACTGTGGTTCACTAGCCACAGATTACCATGTTTCCACCCTTGTTCATCTTTGATTATCAAAACATGTTCACCCTGGCTGTGTTTCAGAAAGCAAAGGAGTGGAATGAAGAACGCACAAGCCACTGAGTTATAAAATCCAGTGTCTCAGATTTACAGGGTTTGACACCCGTCATTAATTAACTCCTGCATTTTGATTAATATGTTAATGAGTTAAATCTACTGTAAATAAATCTACCCAGGTAAAGTATAATCAAAGATTAAATCTTCTTTCTTTAACTATGAGCTTCACCAGGTGTTACAATTTCTCTTCTTTTCTCTGGATAGTTTTCTTTCCAATTTTTTTAGTAGAAAGTCCTGTCTTTTTTCTCCCTCGAGTACAGTCTGCCATCCTCATGGGCTCATACCTCATTCATTCCTCCATGCAAGTCTTAAACAAACAAATTTACATCTCAAAAATGCAATTTACTGTGATTTTATAGAGATCATTACATATTTCACTATTAAATTCAACATGGAGCTTATGTGATCGCAATGTGATCTCCACAGAGATGAAAATTTACCAGTATTATTAGTTGTGGATAAGGATGGGTAGTCAGATGGTAGTTAATGACAGTTAATTATTTTTTTTAAGTGTACAGATCCAGTCCAAATTGATATGATTTTGTCTTCCTACAAGCTGTCAACTTCAGAAATTCTTTCTCGATTGAGGATATCTGTCACTAAACGTGTCTCATAACCTTGAGAAGTACCTGGATCTCGGGCTGATTTTGTACTCTCCCATATTGTAGCACTGAGAGGTCTTCTCGAAATTTTTAATACATTCTTTATGTGCATTTGGCCACAATGAAAAGTGAATTTACAATACTCGTGTTTCCCGTTATGAGACAATCCTTCCACCTCCTGGGTTTACTTTACAGGTCATGATGGTCCCTTGCATTGGCAGCAGTGTGAGCTAAACAAACACTTCTTCCTTGTGTCTCTTCCAAGTGGGAATTTCTACAATGCAGTTGGCTACTTTTCTTCTGCATCAATAGCATCCATATGCTGATTTTTTTCCACTCTATTTAATATTTTCTTTATTCTGGGATCTTTTCCAATTTTGCTATGTAAGAGGTGGCCTTCTTTATCCTGTTGCTGTGGTTAATGCACTTCCAGAAAAACAGAAATTTTGAAAAAGGACAGTGTGGACCTTGAATGAAGAAAAGAAGTCTGAGGAATAAATGTAACATAGACAACACAGAAAAATGAGCACATAATGCTGCACATGACAAATCAACAGAAAGGAAAACTGCTTTAGTCAGAGTCAATCAGCACCAGGAGATATAAAATAATTGCGCAGAAGGCTCAGACACACATCCAAATTACCACTGCTCAACAAGTTTCTGAGCATGCATTGAACCAGTGTAATTCCCTGTGTTCTTAGCCTATGGCAACAAAACACCAAGTAACTTTGCTTAAGCTATTCTTGTTGCAAGTTTGATCAAATTGCATTATTTTATATTCATAGTGTGCTTGCACATTAAAAGGGGATTAAAACTGTTACACTTTTGCCTGTTAATCTATAGGAAAATATTTTCACAGAATCACAGAATCTTAGTGGTTGGAAGGGACCTTTGAGATCATCGAGTCCAACCACATTAAAAAAAAA
>JAOTQQ010000001.1:9704490-9799266 GCA_026546715.1 Gallinago undulata | reverse complement strand
CCCTCTGTAAAGCCTTCCGACCCTCAAGCAGATCAACGCTCCCACCTAGTTTGGTGTCATCCGCAAACTTACTGAGGATTTTTGTTTTCTGATATGTTAATTAGGGACTTGTTTTTATTAACTGTGTTATACTTCTCTAATATTTATTTCTCTACTCCAAATGTCTACTGGCTACATACAAATCTGAACTGGCACAGCACAAACATTATAGAACCTACCAGTGAGTGACAATTTGAGCATTTGTTGCAGTCCCAACAATCACTGGATTTCTGTACATGAATGTTGTGGTGTCCCTATGCTGGTAGAAATAAAAAAAAAGAAGGTAAGTTCTTATGATTCGTTCACATTTACACAGAGAGGCGGTGTATAGCTCATCAATGAATCCAGAACTTGTGATTCAATCCAGATCAATCTTCTTTCAGAGGTTGCCATGTGCTTCATTCTGGTTCTGTTGCATATTAATAGCCTGATAATATAAAATGTGTCTGACTCTGGAGTACTCAGAAAATTGGAAGACAGAAAACTGAGTAAACTGAAAAAGAAAGAAAAACACTATGATGGATTTTTAATGAATAAGGAAGGGCTTTTAAAACCAAGACCTAAAAGATGTGATCGCTAAAACCAGACCTTTGGCAAAACCATATCACTGTATTACTTAAGCCAATTACAGGCATATTAGGCTTTTCCTGAAAAATGATAGTTCTTTCCTGTGTTTATCTGATTTCTGTACTGGAAGTTGCAGTAAGTCACATTAATGAGTTAACGTACCTCAGTAGTCACAAAGACGTCACTAATGAGAGGACACCTTCTAGCGGGGAAATCACAGGTCAGGGAGCTTCATCAAATTCACCACGAACTAAAACACGACTCAGTCTCAATGAAAGCATGTAAAATGTGCTTTGGAACAGTGTAGGGGGAAAATACCAGTCACGCTACTTACTCCTTACTCTTATGAACATCAGGTATTATTATTGCCCACCCTGCATTTTTTTAAACAGTTTCTGTTCATTATTATAACTTCTTTCATTTTATGTGGGTAAAAACCAGGCTCAGTCATGATTGATAAAAGAAAACAAAAACAAAACCACAAAGAAGTACATTAAGGCAGTGGAGCCAAATTGTAGCTGAATCAAATAACAAAGCTGACTATTCCCTTGAACTGGATTGGTGTCTGAACTGCTGTTTTGATTTTTTTTTTCCTTTCTCTTTTGCTTTCTCTTTTTTTTTTTTTTTTTTTTTTTGTCAGTGATTGAGCCAGAATAAAGTTGAAAGAACTTGACTATCTCTTCTTCCTGTTCTATCTACGTTTCTCCATCCTCCTTTTCCAACTAGATACAACATTCGGTTGTATCCAACTAGATACAACATCCATTAAAACTTCAAGTAACACTCCCACAATTAAGATACACTTAATCTAGAATTGTGGAGAGCTGTAGTTAAAATAAGACAATAAAGCAGGGAGATTGTGGAATGTTACACTGAAGTTACATTGCCAGGGAGACAACATACCAGCTCTAACAATTTGCATGGTAAGCTGAAATTTTGGGCAAGAATCTCTAGCAGGTGACAGATCCGGTCTCCAGAAGAAACCGCTACATACATCACAAAATTGGCTAATCGGCATGTGTGGTAAATCTGAAGATCTAGGATGTGAAAATCTAGGATGTGATGGACTTAGGATATAGATCAGTTGCACATATGCAGTGGATTTGACATGGTTTAGGTTTGACAAAATTTAACAATTGTCATATTAGTCAATGTTGGCAAGTATAAATGGTACATAGGCTGACAACAAATTCATTATGTAGGACACATGTTAAAAATGAAATGTTGTCTTCAAGATCAGTCTGACCCAAAACAATATTTTATATTTTTTTTTAAATTATTTTCCAAGACAAGAAAAAAACAAGAAGACTGTTTTCTCCTCCATGGAAATTGAGGAGGAAAATGTATTTGATATAAATGTCTGGGGTTGGGATAATCCTCAAAATGTGATTGAAAATTTCCAGTTTGTTTTCCTTGAACCTAAAGAAGCAAATATATATAACTGTAGTCAAACAATAGTTCCCTCTACAGCATTAAAAATTGGTCTAAGATTAATCTATTAAATTAACCTTCACAAAAGCAAAAATTGCTCTGTATGGTTATTTACATAATAATGGCTTGTATGTAATATTAATTTTGAGAATGTGCTACAATTTAACAGAAAGAAGAAAAAACAACTGATAAAAACACAATAAAAAGATGAACGATCCTTTCCATACCACAGCAAGTTTAATATATATAAAATAATTAAATTAAATTACAAATTTATGAATTGAAAATTTGTCACATATTTAAACATTTTGGGGAGGAAAGGGGTTTTTTGCCTTTTTTGGTGTGGGATTTTTTATGTTGTTTTTTCTTCCAGCGTTTTATTTAAAATGTGCTCTTGAATAGAAGGTTATTTTAAAATGCATACTAGAATAATTAGATGCACCATGAAGCAGCTTAAGGTAATTGAAATGGCCACAAAAATTGTCAATGCAAATTGAGCCATCTGGATGAACAGATAAAAGCTTTGGAGACATTCAAAAGACAGGTGGCATTCAGTTACTTTCCATCTCTTCTTCACAGTACGGTTAGAAAACCATGAGAGAGAAAAGTACAACTCTTCAGGACACTGAGACAAAAATCTAATGTCGACAAGATATTTCTGAAAAGCACAGAATAAGTAACCTACAGTATTAAGGAAAGTTAATGTAGTACCATGGGGTAATAAAAAAGGATAAACTCAAGTGCATAAACCAAAGGAGCAACAATTGCTCAGTGTACAAAGCAGGATCAGGACAAACTGTAACATAATTCTTCATAGAGTAGTGAATTTCTTTTATTTAAGATACTTGACTGGATACAGAAATGTCTGACTTAATTTTCAACTCGGTCATACATTTGGGCAAATCCCACAAGTGTTAATTTTCAGAAAGTGTGAGCGTCCATTTTTCTGTTTCATGTCTGTGAGAATTATGTGTTCTCAAAGGCTCTAAAAAATCAGGCTTGACTGTTTTTGAAGCCTTGTTTGTACATGATGGTGCTATTTCTTCTTCTACATTGTATATCATGCCTTTTCAGATTGCCAGGGATTTTTTTTGTTGGGTTGTTGGGTGACATTTCTTTTAAAAGGATGATAATTTACTTTAAAATGATATATTCCTTTGTACAGTTAAATTTTCAATCAGGGTCTCTAACCAGTACTGTAAAAGAAGATATCAGAATTGGGAAAAAATTGCTCAAACCTCCTGTTCCAAGAAAATGAGGTTTTTATTAAATGAAGTGTCTCCTGTATAAAACTTGTCTTTTTCACACATTTACATCTTGATTGCACTTAAGATGATTTTTAAAAAGGCTCAAATAAATATTTCAATGATGTTTTTATAGCATTTAAGATAACTTTTTACAAAAATGGACAAACCCCAAACATGAGCTTTCCTTTTCAGATTAACAGAAGTTTAAATTTTTCAGCCTCTAAAAAAAATCTAAGAAATCAAGTAGGTCTAAAAATAATAAATAATAACCACAGGAATTACTTGGTAAATCTCAAAAAATAAATGTTCAGTTGTGATATGCTTATGGATAATATTTGAGCTCACCTGGAAGAAGCCCCTGTTGAGAAAAGCCGATGTTTTCACAGCTGCTCTTTTTACCCAAAGATAAATAGTTCTTTTATTGTCACTTACATGTAGTGGAATAGCTTTACATTTCAAACACATTTGGATTGTTTCATATGTGCTACCTCACGTGGCTTTCCTATGAACTTTTTTTGATGTGTGGAATTTCCTTCCAAGTCACCTGGGGATTCTGGTCATTACACTGTGAAGGGCTGTGTCAGTATCTATAGATGGGAAGAGACATGGCATCTGACCACTAAAGAATCATTAATCTGTTAAGTACCCAAACCCTTGGAAAGCCAATAGAAGAGGAGCATCCTCTCAGGTCTCCATGCTCTTTCCCCAGTAGGTCACAGGTCTCTTCTAGGAAGCATCCTGCCAGCTGGCCTCTGAGGGAAATGTCAGCTATATATTGAGATTTACAGCAGAATTAAATTGTCTTTCAGATTTAGCATTTGATATATTCACTGGACTAATCCTGCAGGTCTGGCCAGGTTAAGCACATGCAGTTCTTTGGAGTCTGTGACCAGCAATGATCTAAAATGTTTTAAACACTCAGTTTTCTAGTGTATATGCAGTGTCACGTCATAGTGTGAGAAACTGCAATACTAGGTCATACAGTACATATAAAGGCACAGTTCTAGGTTGCAGAAGGGACAGGCATCTTTTAGTAGGCTTCTTTTGAACACAGGGGTCTGTTAGGCAGTGTACTTCCCAACTATAGGAGGATATCACAGGGCATCCCTTGCTTCCTGACCCCAGTTAGAAGACATAGCCAGAGAAGATGATAGACCATGGATGCCATGGTGTTGTGCTACATGCACAAGATATAGCCCTAGATGTGGGCTGTCACAGCGCAGAGGCAGAGTCTGTTGTTTGAGTTCAGACAGGTAAGATGTGTTAGCTCTGTGCCTGTAAACAACCAAGGGTTCCCTGATGTCGACTTGAGAAATAAAGTTTAATGCAAATACTATGTAAAAAAAGCACAGGACTCTGTGACCACTAGAAGGTATTTATGCTCACTACATTAATTTGCAGCTAAGATTATCTCATGTGAGGCACAGAAGTCCTGGGGCAATAAGGAAAAATTGGTGGGAAAAAAAGAAATTCTAAGTGTGCCTGCATCTGTCAACTCTTTTTCTCATTGCACAGACTTGAAAAGTTTCCATGATGCAGCTAAATCCCTGCATGTCGCTAAACCAGGGTCTGCTTTAGAGCAGTTGTCCTTACTCAGGTGCACATTCTTGTTGCCAAGACTGGAAAGACCCCAACTGGAAGAAAGAGATATAACAATGCCTGACACTTAATGAGATATTGGAAGGAAAATGAGATCATTATTGTCATCTTGGCCTTCATGTGAAGGAGGCCATCAGCACATTTGTGGTTTGTTTTGTTTTTTTTTTTTAATCTAGCTTTTTTATTATTATTTTTGTTATCACTAGAGAAAGCGGCTGTGGAGTTATTTGATGAATAGAATTTATCATCTTTCAAGGGAAATATTTCAAATTACTTGTCAATTTTAGGGAACTGTAACAAGAACATAGCATGATAAATGAAAATAGCTTTTTGTGTTCAAGGGTGTAAGTTATGTTTCAAAAGTAGAACAGCATTGGTATTTCATCATATATGTAGGTACTTAATGTCTGATTTATAAAAAAGGGGTATTCGTTTCTCATTGTACAGCAATTGTTAAGTAATTCTATGAAATACACATGTAATATAATAATATTGCTTCATTCTTGTAGCTTTAATTTTCCTACAAATGGGGTCTTTAAGAAGTCCCCTCTCTGATTTAGAACAAATTCATTAGTAGGAGTACCATTTCAAATAAAATGGACTGAATTTTTATACTAGACTGGCAAGAGCTAAAAATGCTTTTCTTGCTTTTTATTTTCCATAGTTGTAATGTGTTAAAAAAAGGGGGAAAAGCATTTGTAAGGGTTGTGAATGGATTTGAACAAGAACAGACTAAAATCTTTTAAAATAATCAAGAGTCTTCTCTTCAGTTAAGAATGATGAATCTTCTCTTTCTTAAGAAAGAAAAGAAAGAGACTTCTGTTCTTCCTGGGTGGTCCTAATTTAGATTATGCTGGAAACAGAAAAAAAAAATCATTTGTCAAACTTCAGCATCTAAAAGTTAGACATCTAAAACTGAGCTAGTCATGTTAGGCTCTTCATATAGGCTATGAAGAGAAATAGGCACCTCCAGAGGGTGATTCAGCTCATCTTAGCATAAGCGCCTGCGATGAATGAGTTGAACGACCTTAAAGGGTAAATGCCTCATATTTAAAAGTCTAATTTTCAGATGTCCAAAGTAAAGCAAAGTTAATTCACTTAGAATGACCAAAACCCAGAAAAAGTGGCTATCCTCCCAATATCCTGACACCAAAGACTGCATTCATTTCAGCTAGTGTTCACTCTGATCAGATTCTTTCATCTGAAAGGCCGGGACAGAGGATGGAGGAAATGGGAGAGTGGTGTTGCTCACCATAAACAGAAAATCCTGGAGTGCTGGGGTTTTTAATATTGTGACTTTGTATGATGAAAAAGGTGAAACACTCTATGGTCTCTATCAGAAATATAAAAGAAAAAAGTCAAAACTATTTTTAGGAGTAACTTTTTTTTTTCCACAAAAAAAAAGTTTCCTAATTGTGTTACTAGATATGTGACTGATTGAAATATTTTGACATTACACATATGAGACATTTTGAATGTGAACATTCAGTATTTTCCAATAAAAGTGAGCAGCTGTTCCCTAGATAGTATTCCCATTTTTAAACTTACTTCAAATGTTTTTCTTCTTCCCTTTCACCAACTGTAACAATTTCTGCTATTCCTAACAAGTATTTCTAAAAATGAAACAACTTTTATGAAGGACTTCATATATTAAAACATTCTAAGGTCAAAGAAAACCTTGAGCTAATCGAGTTTGATCTGTGGGATAAATCAATCAATCTGATTGATTTACCAGTAAATTTATGTTCCAAACAAATGACTTCCAGAAAAAAATTTAAATTTGGTTTAAATATCTGCCCTCATTCTGAATCTACCACAACTCCTGCTAACTTGCTTCTTAAGAATTCTTTCTGTCATCATTAATGCCCTTATTTGCATATGAATTTATTCCTATTTCATTTTAAGAACTGAGTCTTACTAAGACTTTGCAGTCTGCAGTCTGCAGCTCTTCATTAACTGAGTTCTGTCATCCAATAAAGAGCCACCAAACTCTGGTGAAAGTATCCTTTTGCTTTCTTTTGGTTAAACTAAACAGATTGATTCATTCTTGTTAGAGAGTTTATTGAAACAAGAGTACTTGAACTTAATAATAACACTTAGAAAAGACAGTTCCCTATCTTCACTGGTGCCCTGGGAGTCAGGGGGCCTGCTGAGAAGTATTAGCTGGGGAGAAGCAGAGTGGAAGAAGTTGGGCAAGGCAGCCTCCTTCAAGTCTTTGATAGATTTTATGTCTTGTATAAACAGTATTTAGAAGTACATAAATACTCTCTTGTTTCTGAGGAGCTCGAAATCCTTTGTAATTCATAGTGTATTGAATCTCACATCTTGCCTGCAAGCTAGATGAGCATTATCCCTGTTTTGGACAGAGGGAAATAGAGGCAAAGGGAAATTAAATGATTTGCCTCAGGAGCAGATTACCTTTCTTCCTTATTCACCAGCCTGAGTTTCAGCTTTTCAGTAGCTAAAAACATTTATGTTTGAGTGGGATCTGTAAGTAGATAAACATCAGGAAATTTCCTTCTAATGCTACCTGTTGATCTCTCGCTCCCTAGAGATGAATACATGCAATATGCATGATAGTTTTCCTCCAGATTGCTAACTTCAAATTTCCATTTTATTCAAATAGGGCCTGATTCCAAACCTGTTGAAAGATGGAAGGATTCTCACAAGTTTGAATTAAGCTTATAAATGTGTCTTCCATTTTAAAATGTGATGTGTACATTAACAGAACACTACTAGTTCAGCTATGAGGCTTATATTATTTTATGCTTATGTACAGATTCACTTAGGCAGAATGATTATCGCTATACTTATAAATCCCAAGTCAACAAGATCAAAAGCTAGTGATAATTTTAAATAGACTAATAAACTTTCTTCTGTCTGTAGTTTTCAGCTAGTGTGTTATTTAGGTTAAAGGCCAAAAAAAAAAAAAAAAGGAAAAAAAAAGAAGAAATTGAAGAATTTAGCAAATTAAAAGATCCCCATTTAAATCAAGAGAAGATGAACATTTTATCTGCCCTGTTGCTGTTAAATTTGCTTTTGTACTGCAGAAAAGCCGCTGGATGGCAGCCTTGCTCCTCACAAATTAGAGGCTCCAGCCTTGGTTAAGCGAGCTTTGTTACAAACCTGCAGCCCAAGTGTCCTTTGCCTGTGCCCTAGGAACGGAGGTGCCTTTGCCTGGTTATTGGGAAGGACAGGGATTCTTCACGTGCAGGTGCACTTAATCTTTTCAAGATGTAACAAAGCCCTATAAAGCCGTGCTCTGTTGTGTAAAATGTGATATGTCTGCTGATCTTTCATGTTTATTCAGCTTTTTTGGGGAGGGAGGGGGTGCCACAACAAAAGAGAGGTAGAGTCAGAAGTATGCAGCGTGCATGTTTAAGCAATAAGGAGATTGCTCCATTGTCTAGCGTAAACCCCACCAGTGTGCAATTTCCTTTTTCCTGTTCTCCAAATTAGTTGGTAGGACCAAGTTCCCTCAGGTGGGAATAAGTTCTCCAGACTTCTTGGAAAAAGTTGACCAAAAGTTCCCCTTATAATTCCCCTTTCTCCTTAAAACTAGGGAGATTTGGTAAGATGCCCTGTATCCTATTGCAGTCCTACCCCTAAACTTGCTGATATCCATGTGGAATTTCACTTTAACAAGCTTGGAATTGAATCTTTTGTTACTGAAAAATATGTTTGGAAACAATAATAATCTTCTGCTTCTACAATGGTTACATTTGCTCGTGCTTCTGTGAGACATTTTTCTCCAGGTCAATAAATGAGACAAAGGGTAGGTCAGAGAAGGTAGATGAGCACACTGCTACTGCAAATCTTTTGCAGGATCCAGGTGCCCCAGGACCAAATATGATCTTGGTACAGTTCTCAGCATGTCAGGAAGATTATAGCTCAAGAAACATCATCTCTCATGCCTTGGACATGTGGCAGATTCAGTTACCAGTCCCTAGTTGCTTTCCTCTGCTGTTCCCCTGCCAAGGCCCAAGGTCTCCCTCCATGACCTGCCCCTGAGCTGGCACAGAAGCTTCCCCTGTTGTGTCTGTCACCCTGTAAGTACCGATATTGTCACTGGTCATGATTTACCACACTGATGTCTGCTGACCTTGGCTGCTTGGCATATCAGCCTCAAGGAAGCAGAGCCCATTCCGAAACCTTCTCGTCTCTGTGACATACTAGAGCAAATCCATGGTCAGTAAATATTTCTGCTTGTCACTACGTGGCCTGGCATTGCTATTTAGAGCTTAACAGAAGAACTTTTTAACAACAGAACAAGAGACCTGCCTAATCAGTGAGGATTAATAAGGAAACTGCTGCCCTGTGTCCCCATCCATCTCCCACTGAAGAAACAAGTAGGCCTCTTGTGAATGAGCTCTTGACCCACCTTTGTTTGCATGTGGCATGTTAAGGAAATTCATTACATGTTTTTGTACTGGTGGTAATTCCAGAGCTGATACCCACATAACAAGGCCAGTATACACCACTCAGAAAGGCAATTTCATGACACGTCCCAAACAAAACTGTCCCTACTTGTTTATGAATGTCTGGAAAAGTCTTTCTCCAAAAACATTGTTTTCTGTTCCAAGTAAAGGAGAATCTGCGTCAAAGAATAAACTGGCATGCAGGTTTCCAAGCCTCAAGCTAGGTAAGAAATTACTGCATGCATACTTGTCCCAGTTTACAGCAAGCCCCTGTCACGGAAGCATAGTTCTGAGCAGAATAATCTTTCCATAAAATAGCATGTATGCACTACACAAGCATGTTCCTCCCTCACTTAGGTCTGTAAAACAGAATGTCTCAATCACTGAGAAAGAGCCACTGTGACTTTAAAAGCATATTCCTCATCCTGTATCTCATACAGGATGAATGCCTGAGACAATGTAAAGAATTCACACCATTTCAGCTGAACTATGCAGATGAGGTGCTTGAAGTGGTGAACTGGTGACCGGGAGCTCTGCTGAACAGAGAAGAGTGCCTAGGGTATTGTTTAGTCACCTAAATTAGATGCCTAAAGCCACAGTGTGACAAATATTTCCCTTTTCACATATTTTATTAAGTTGTCAATGTCTGAATGCTTCTATCCAAATCATACTGCATATTTCTGTGATACTTACTGATTTTCTTGTTCCTGTACATTTGTTTTGCATGTGGTAAAGTATTGCACCGTATTGCAGATGTAATGTTCAAAAATTCAAGCCCTACCAGGTGGCTGCCTCTTGAGAGTTTTGGATTTCCTTGTAGAATATGCAGCTATCACCTCTGTCAGTCCAGAGGGAGCCTTGATAGAAAACACAATCAAATGAAGATAAAATCCTCCACAAGAAGTTACTCCAAACCTTCTGCACAGCTGAGATTGAGAGCAAACAATCCCCTCTTGTTTTATCAATGCAATCTGAAGGCAAGCCACCCTGGAGCCTTGCTCTACATTAGTGAAGTGCAAAAATACACTTCTTAAAGAGCAATTACCACATCTGAAATCCATCCCCAGACAGCAGCAACCATCCACTGAGACATGGCCAAAACACATTCCAACTTCTTTCCAAGTATTCAGCACACCAGAAAGTAAGGTGTATGAGAAGTGCTAAAGGAAATCTGAGTCACCGTCACTGCTTTAGGCTCATACCTATCATGCCTGGTGAGAGATGTCCATATTCTTAGCGACTTTGTTGATAGACTTCATCAACACTGTATTTGAAGAGGCAAATCTGTCATCCGCCCTGCAGCCTGCCTAAGGCTAAAAAAATCTCAACAGATCTTATGTACCATTGCCTTGTAGCAAAACTTCTGTTTATAAATAAGATGAGGGATAAACTCTTAAGGAAATAACAACTAAACTCTCTTTCCACTTTTCATATCCTAGACTGCTGTTAATATCAGCTGCATCAAGCCAGAGAAGAGAAGAAGCTTTGGTAATGATAGGGGATTACTTTTGCTTCAAAATAGTTACAAAACCAGTTACAGTGCTCTTGAATTCATATAACATCAGCAAATAAGATACCCAGATATGGCAATGATTATATCTCTAAAGGACACATTACTGACTAAATAAAAATTTATATGATAGATTTTACTAGTAGCAGGTATGACCTTTGGTCTTGTTTTTCTTAATTGCATAATAAAATGTGTTTACAATGATTATTCAGAAGAATATAAAAATTTCCATTTTGGGAAAAGCTACCTATACAAAGTTTTTGAGCCAGCTGTGTAGTGCCAAAGATGTCTGAAGGAGACTAACACTTGCATCGAGGTTCAGACTTTAGTTGTCTTTTATTAAGGTAGGTTAGTCCACTGGCCTACTAGAGTTGTCAGCACTTCAAGATCAGATCTCAAGCCTTCATCTCTCTTGAACAGGTGAACCATACACTCAAAAATAACGGTGGCAGTGTCTTAGCTGCTCATGGGATTCTGCTAGTCTGTGCTAGTAAGTGAACAAGAGCCAGGGTTTGGGCTCAGGTTCTGGCTCACAGTTATCCATAATATCTTTTTGTTGATGCCTGCCCTCTTACAGTTTTGGCCTTTTGTTACCTGGGGCTCTCTGTACTTACAGGAGTGGATTGGCAGATAAAAAAATGCTGTTCCCAACAGGCAATTTGTTTGGGGTTCCCCTGGGTGGGAAACAGAGGTCAGCTATGTGGCACATTCCCCTAGGTCACCCAGGAGTAATACAACCAGCATGTTTTATTTGTTCTGTCCAAGCAGTAATAGTGACCATAGAGACCATCACAACCAAAATCATTACTTTCTTATCCCTCTTGTTTCAAGTATTTAACCAAATTCATGTCTCTGTGGGTATTTCTATTTGGAGGAAAAGTTTGAAGGCTATTTTCTCCTTTTTCTTTTTCTTTTTCTTTTTCTTTTTCTTTTTCATCTAATTCTTATTATTTAAAAAGAATATTCAAATATTTCTTTTTTTTAACAGGTGTCAAATAACTAAAAACAACACAACAACAGTTTTGCTTAAATATTAAACTTAATTCCACACAGCACGGAAATCAGTGTTTCTTATAACATTTCTCAGAGTCATATTATGACTACTTATTTTAAGTACTTATTTAAGTGTAGGTTTTTTCTTTTTATGCTCGTCTGTTTCTTTGATTTTTCCCTAAATCTTCCTCATAAGCACAAAAAATTAAGAAAATGAGAGTCAAGGACATAAGATCTTATTAATATGGCATTGTTTTGTGCAAAGATATCTCCACTCCATATGTGATACCATTCATTATTGTTTTCCGCTGTTTAACTAAGTGAACTAATTTACCTGTAATTTATTTTTTTCATAAGCGCAAGGCAGTTACTATACTTACCCTGTAACAAAAAGTGGAAGCAAATAACTATTCTGAAACAGAAGATACCTTCTTGTACATCTTTCTTGAGTCCTGCCAACACAAAACAAAGGCGCCCATCAGCTAAGCTTCCTCACTTACAGAGATCTGGCTGCCGATCTGTTCCCCTTCAGCTCTTTTCTGGCTTGAGGTTGAGCATATTTTTTAACCTGATGCTGCACTTCCATTCACAGCCATTTAGAGCTGCTTAGCAGCAGAACTTCTTAACAACATACTCAGTGTGAATTACATGCATATTCAGCTAATTCAGGAGAAATGTACCATAGTATCTTACTGTTTCTTATATCCTGGACCTGCTCCCTCTTCCCCAGCAGTGTCACTGCCTGTGATTTCTCACATCCCAGTTGATATGAGATGTGGGTTATCTGCTCATCTTACTTTCAGAGAGCAATACTTCTGGAAGGATGTGGGTTATCTGATTATACGTGAGAAAATACGTTCACTGTTCCTCCTCTCAGCCAATTTTTACTGTGAAAAACCAGCTGCAGATTTACCAAAGGCTAAATTTGAAAACATCAAAGCCTACCAAATGGCTGTACTGCTAACTGAGGGGCTATCTGAAAAACACTGCACATATAGTATATAGTGTTCTTAATATGTTACCTCTATGAACCCAAAGAGTACTAATATTTACAATGCTCAATTAACATAGTAACTTTAATATTCATTAATCTTCACAAGCTATTCCAAGTCTGCTGCATTAAGAACGAGAAATAACAGCAGTAAAATGATCAAAGAAGGGTTTTTTATTTGTTTCCATGATCTTCTCACTCAGACAATTCCCTGCAGTGATTGTATTTTCTTTTGTGGAAGCAATCCTTAATTAAAGGGAACTGGGGACATCAGGAGGTGAAAGACAATTTACAAAGAGAATTCCAGGTGGAGAAAAGCACCAAGGAAATCCTTTTGTGAACCAAAACCAAAACGGAATTGTATAAACAGAAAAAAAGTTAAGGGAGAATAAAACCACAACCAAGATCAAGCAACCCATCTGGATGGAAGCCATCACTTGGTGGGAAATAGAAAGCAGAAGGAAGTGACCATCAAGTATTCCCTTTATAATGGGCTGACATCACTCAGTTCTCGGCTGGACAAGGGTATCAAATTGTCTGTGCTCCCATTTTAGGACAGCGTGGAAAGCCATACCTGGCTGTAAATTTTACTGCCGTTATGTTTTTGTTCTCTGGAGATTCTAGTCTGACAGCAGGAAGACAAATACACCGACGAATGAATATTCTTCTGGGTGATGACCTTTGCAAATACTCTTTTTCTGCCCTAATAAATGGTAGTTCAGAAAATTGTTGTCATTTAGTCTGCTTCTGACAAACAAAAGGGAAAAAAACAGGCCTTACTTCCTGAGTCACTGGATTATCAAGAGCAGTAGGAGTTTAGTGTATTGGGAAAGGAAGGAATAGCTTTATGAGGATTTGGGAATCTCTGAGACCTCATCACCACCAGTGACCCTCAAGACCTTCCTATGTGAAAATCCAGCCGGACACCTGCTTCTCCCACTCTGTGGTTTGCAACTCTTTACCTATTATATTTGTCTGAGCATATTACGTTCTCCATAGAAACATTAAACTCCCTTATGTGAAAACTAACCCATATGGAAAACTCATATGTCCCAGATAGTTGATCAAATATATTTCATATGTTTGAAAGATACTGCAAAGTTTATACAAAGCTGGCTTGAACTCATACCACATATAATCTCTGCTATGGAACAAGATATGTTTTAAAATGAGTGAGAATATAAAAAAAAAAAAATTGAAAGGCTATATTATATACCCCAAAAAAAGCAGTTAGTTTCATATCAGACAAAAATTGTGGTAAGGAATTTGGATTATTTTGTAGATGTCATCTATTCTGTGAATGATTCCAGGATAGTACAAACACAAACCATGTGGAAATATATATTGCAAGCTCATTTATTTAGGAAGGATGGACAGTCTTGTGGTTTCAGACTTGGAAAAGCTGGGTTCATTTTCTGATTGAGACACTCAGGTAATGTTACCCAGCCACTCTGTTTATCTTTTGGCCTGAGTTGTTGGCTGTAGAGCAGCCAGAGCACCATTTCCTACATATGTCATGAAGAAGAAAGAAATTTGTTAATGAAGACATGATGATACAGGGTATGTAAGAGCTTTTATAAATCAAGTCACATTCTGATGACATGCCTGAAAATTTTGCTATGATTGCTTATAATTTAAAATTTAGCTCTGTTAACTCTGTAAAGATGTGATAAACCTGGTCAAAAAGAGACATACTTACTAAGAAGACTTTTGGGGGAAATTCAAGTGCTTTAAGAAGTGATTTTTTTATCTGTTTCATTTCTTGTAATATTCAAAGGAGTCTGTTAAATGAAAGACCAGTCATAAAAGAAGATTAAGAAAAACATACATGCTTTTTAATTAAATATCGGAGGTACTTTGCTGTCTCTACAATACATTAAAAAGGTTAATTTTTGATAAGGATCTAATAAATAATCCTTCAATTTAGTTTAAAATATTAGTTAAGTTTTTATGGAAGAGGTACTTTTAATCTAATAGTTATGGACAAATGCCAAGACAAATAATCACTGTGGTTTCAAATATATACAGATGTCTTTCCTCGTTCAGTCATCTGTTGTTCCACTCCAACACTGAATTCTGATTGTGGGCAATGTGCTAAATGTTCACATATATACACTGACATCCACTGCAACCTCCACCCCCACCATGGAAGACACAAAAGTTCATTCACTAAACAATGGAGTCCTGAAGGTATTTTGAAGCTTCCTATTTAGGTAGGAAGTGCATATAAAAAACAATGTGAAATAATCCTGATCTTTCTATGAATACAAATCATATTTCTAGAAGCAGAGTTGTTTCTTATCAATACATTTTTCACTTGATTATTCACTGAATTCAGTTGGTTTTAAAGAGCTGTTGGAGTGAATTAACAAGATACTAGGCTGTACTGTGCATTTGGAATCAGGTTTATTTTTCTTTCTAGTTATTCCTCATATGGGTAATCTGAAACAAGTGATAATCAGTACAATTTTTAACGAAGACTTATCACAGCTGTCATCGTAATTGGTTTCCCATGATGCTTATAAAAATAAATGGATAATGATAGAAGAAGTATACTCTTATTTTTTGCATTGTTCTACAGTGTTCAGCTGTGCAATTGGTTTTCTCACAAAGTCTTCAGTGAAAATGTCTTTGGCATTTTTCTCATTTCATATGACAATACCCGGCAATAGTTGGGTAGCTGTTGTGCTAAAGTAATTGTCTATTAGACTAATCACTACTATCTCAGCATTGTCTGGCACTTCTTCCCAGCTGACTGCTCTATTGACCTGTTCTTTCTTGCTTTAGGATGTAATCAGACTTTTGGTACAGGTCACCTTCCTATTTGTGTGTTGTAGGATTAAACTTTGTAATTCATAAGTCATTTTACAATCTTACAATATACACCAGTACATAAAAACTAGTACTGAATACTACATATCATTTTGAAATACCTCTTTAACGACCATTGATTTTGAATTATCTGATAAATATACAGATTTTTTTTGTGGCTTACAAATAAGGATCCTTACTGCCTAACTAGAATCCTTATTTCTATTTATTAGTCTGATCTTTTTACCTAAAAAATACTTCTTAATGTAGAGATGTACAGTGTACCTTAGAGTCTTATATTCAGGAATTATATTATTGCTTTTTAAGCAGAACAATAGCTACAACAAATATTATTAATGTTAAAACAAGAACCAAACTATGATTTAATCTAAGCAGAAATATATTATATTATAATTATATTATATTATATTATATTATATATATAATATTAGGCAGGCAGAATGCAACTAGCAAACTTCAAAAGTAGTTAGATTTTGAACTACCATGTGTGTGGCAGAAAACAATGCGTGAGTGAATTTTCTACTGTAATTATTTAAAAGAGGTAAACAGAGGGTGACTGTAGACTGATAACTCAAGGAATAGCCCTGTACAAATTTCTTATCAAAAAAGTTATTGTAGATGGCAATTTTTTAATGGATTCCAAGGAGGTTGCACAAGCTCATGAAAGAGAGGATTGCACTACCTCTGAGATAAAAGGTTCCTGGGATGCAAACTGTTGAAAGCTAGGAGGTTATTCTGGGGGATTATCACTATAGTTGTTTCTTTGTTTTAGTCTTTTGTGCACACTGACTTTTGTCCAGTGTTGCAGACAGGTAGTTAGGCAAGATGGAAGTCTGGTCTGACTCAGCATACTTGTTCACATGTGCTCTTATGCTATGAAGAATTAATAATGTTTGCATGTTTTCAGAGGGATTTTCTAAAGTACTGAAGTGATTTACGAGAATAGATGTCCTTAAAGGAGTATGAAGCCTGCTTTTCAAGGCTCAACAAAAAAATCTTAAAAACTCTCAAATTTAACTTAGCTAAGAAACTCCTATCTTAGATGTTATCAGAAGTTAATCAAACTCCTCCATCTGCAAAATGACAGTTTCTTGGCACTGCTAAATTAAGTTCCAGTTTGGGAAGGCAGTCTAAGGGACGAAACACTAGGACACTAACTTGCCTTGAGAGAATGAATAAATATTTCTCAGCAGATCACATTACCTCCTTGTGATATATGTGCTGGTTCTACAATGTAAATCTAACTGACCCAATTAGCCCAGGAGCCAGGGTTTAGCAGTTATACTGTCCATTTTATGGCCTTGATAAACATTTCTCGTCTTAGTGATGGATATTTTCAACAGACTTACAACAAACTCAAAAGTGTTTGATGCCTGTAATAGAAGTAGCTATCATAGTAGTGACAAAATAGGAAATAATGTGTTTAAGTTGTTAAATTTGAAAATGAAACAGAACAAAATTTAGAAGACAGTGAGACTTGAATAGACGTTGCCATTTTGTGATCTTATTTTCTATGAATATTAAAATATTTTATTTTTTTTCCTGCTTTCTCAATAAAAACACCCAGGTATTCTGTTCTGGTATGCTTAATTTCTGTCCATAGACCATCCATAACCTTTTTAGTGGCCATAGAAAGATTTACAATGATTTACATGGAGATTATAAGCAAGCTGCAATTTGTGAGGCCACCATACCTGGAAGCCTTATTTATGATTTGAGCTTCTTCCAGATGCAAGAGCTACACAAAAGGATTTAGTGTTAACAATAGCTCCAAATATTTGCAGAAATGCTTTTTTATCGGGCATCAGTATGTACAATTGCCAACATATTGTTGAAGCACAGTGAATGCCAAACAGGAGAATTTCTGAGACAAAGAACCATTATTTGCTGAGCATGCATGTATTCCACTCAGTGTTGAAATAAGATTTTTTCAGCTGCATTGTGTCTGCTATTTTGACATGCAATAGTGAACTTAATTATAAATAGTTTAATTCTTCTACTGTTTCTATCCCTCCAGCCAGTGAAGATCACAGAGATGTACAGTGTGTGAAATATTTGTCATAGTTTGAAGTCCTGTTATATTCAATTGCTTTACACTGGCATTGAACTGTTTATCTATCATAAGTAACAGTTTGATCCATAGTGAATAGTCAAGAACTGAAACTCATACTTTTCAGTACCTTAGTGGTTTGATAGATTCCAGTCAATAAAAAAGGTGTTGGAGCACACAGCTTTATTTGTTTGGGTGAGGATCTAGCTAAGTATGCTGGTTAGCATTAAAGACAAAAAATACAACTTGTTGATTTCCAGAAGCCCTGGCATGTTTGTAAAAGTGGTGCGTGCATACAGTTGATTAATTAAGGGAAATAAAGTGAAAAATTCCATATTGCTCTAACAGACCTAGATCAGACAAGTCATTTAAATTTCAATTACCACAGAACAACAACAACAAAAAAAGTTCACTTCTCCTTTACTATGTAGTATGAAAAACAGCACAAACAAAGTGTACTGGACAATGGACAGCCATGAAAGTGGAACAAGAGTTGAGCCTACATTATCTTTAGGTAGAACAGCAATAAAGTATCAATTTACATCAAGAAATCCAGACATAAAGTAAGAAAACATCCTATTCCAGAACATACCATATGAACAGTAACATGTGAGTAAGTCGCAAATAATTACACAAGAACAGGCTTAATCAGGTGTCTGATTGAGGACCTCTGGGCATAATGTATCAAAGACAAACACAAAGTCCAGTGAGGTGGGAAGCTTTTCATTATGCTCACTAAGCTTTACTCAGGACCCAATTATTTGCAGCACAATCACTAAAACTACCACCAAAGTAATTTTTGGGGGGTTATTTTCAAAGCCAAATTCATTACATTTTAGCAATTTTCTTTTAGGAACTGTGAAGTTATTTCCCGATTAAAAGCTGATATTTAAAAACTTTAACTCATAGTGAATTAACTTAGAAAAAACTATTTTTAGGGCTTTATAGTAGAAGTGCTGACAAAATCCTAATGAAAAGAGCACAAGTGGCCCTACTATAATAACAAAACAACAAACAGAAGAGGAAAGTTAAGCCTTCTTTGGAGAAACTTGCACAGTCTGTCTGTTTGTTCTGGTTTATTGAGCTGTTCAATGTGGTATTGTTCAGTGAAAGCATAGTTTACAGGAATATATTTTTAATATGTAGTGCTACAAACCAAGAAAAAAGTGACAAGTGAAACAAAATGGCCTAAGGGACTGGTCATTGCAAAACATAGCTGAAATGTCTGCATTTCTTTTGCCTGCTCTTTTCCTCTCCTGCCCCAGCTATAGCAAGAAATGAGAAGTTCAAATTGAATCATATTTGATATTTACTTGATATACTGGATCTAGCAGAATTACCATAGTCACTTTACCCCTTTTGCACACAGAAACATGTCTCCATTTGCCTCTGCATAAAGAACCATAATTCATGCTAACACGCTTACAAGAAAAGATGATGGTGAAACTCCTAAAGAAACAAATATAATATATTGGTATGAAGCATAAAAGTAATAGAGGCTGCAGGGTTGCTGCATGTTGAGGGGTGTAAAGAGGAGTTTTGTTCTCAGGGCAGACCACCAGATTTAGTTTACACCAGGTTATAAGGTGGAATGTCCTGAAAAAGCATTAGGCCTGAAAAAGAAACAAGATTCATCCTTCAAAACCTGTTCAAAATGCCTCAGACGTAGCTCAGTGGTATGTGTTAGTGTATTGGCAGACATGGCAGGTTCACACACAGAGTGAAGGCCTAAGCCTTTTTTTCATGAGGTCTTTGCTCAAAGAAAAAGGGTCATAATCCTGTGCATATTAATCCTTAGTAACTGTTTAGGTGTACATTTTACCTTTTCTTCTTCAGCATCAACTAAACTGGGTCAACTAAACTAAATGAGAGCTGTACTGTTGGGGTACAGTTGGTTATCGTAGGCTTTCAGCTGGTTACTGTAGGGTTTCAGAAGGCAGAGAAACATTTCAATCTGGAAGGCAAAGAACCTCAGAATCATAAAATCATAGAATCATTTGAGTTGAAGGGGACCTTAAAGATCATCGAGTTCCAACCCCCCTGCCATGGGCAGGGACACCTCCCACCACACCAGGTTGCTCAAAGCCCCATCCAGCCTGGCCTTGAACACTCTCAGGGATGGGGCTTCCATGACTTCCCTGGGCAACCTGTCCCAGTGCCTCACCACCCTCACTGTAAAGAATTTCTTTCTGGTATCTAATCTAAATCTCCCCTCTTCAATTTAAAACCATTGCCCCTTGTCCTGTCATTACACTTCCTGACAAAAAGTCCCTCTCCAGGTCTTCTTCAAGCTCCCTTCAGATATTGATAAGCTGTTATAAGGTCTCCCCAGAGCCTTCTCTTCTCCAGACTGAACAATCCCAACTGTCTCAACCTGTCTTCATAGGAGAGGTGCTCCAGCCCTCTGATCATCCTCGTGGCCCTCTGCTGGACCCATTCCAACAGGTCCATGTCCTTCCTGCGTTGAGGACTCCAAAGCTGCACACAGTACTCCAGGTGGGGTCTCACAAGTGCAAAGTAGAGCAATCAGTCCCTGCCCCAGTGAAGCTGTAAGATGTTGTCTCCAGTCCCACCACAGCCCTGCCTCGAGGCCCTTCCAAGCCAGGTCCACCTGTGGGCTGACATTCAGTTCCCAAGGAGGTGCCCAAAACATGGGTTTGGGGCTGCCCTGACTGCCCCCTGGCCTGACCTGCTCCTGGCTGGGAAGAAAGAGCTGGCCATGGCTGCCAGGCCCTGCCCAGCCACCCCTGGGAGACCCCTCTGATCCCAGCCCAAGGAACCACCTGCCCTTACAATTCCCTGACAGACATTTTCTTGCACTGTAACTCATAGTTCAACTGTAAGATGAAGACATGCTTTTTACTGCCCACCAAGGTCAGATTTTATCTCTGTTGATGAGAACAGAACATTTTTTGGTATAGTACTAACAGATGTGGCAAGAGAAGACTGCACACTAGTTGGACTAGAGCACATGGACACAGAACAGCTCAGGGAGGGCTGGTCATTAAAAATGGGGCTACCCATGTGTGTTGAAGAAGATGTTAGCCTTCCATAAGGACTGTAGAAACTACATAATGACCTTTCTGGGTTAATATTGAGGCAAGAGGCACCTCATTTCCTAAAGGGTTGAAAAACTGCTGTGAAAGAAAGGGAAGTTGCTTTCTTAACCTAAGTGAAACTTTTTCAGTATGGAAATTGCTTCACTAGAGCTTTGGGATTTAGCTCAGATCATCCTGAAGTTCTCCAAAATGATAAATTCCAGGACAAAAACTCTCAAACAAACTCTGTTCTCCACAATATCTTGTTTTTCTATGAAGCTCCTCCAACCTTTCATGCAAGTATTTATGGGGAGCAAGGAAGCTGGCTGATTCACTGATACTCTGGTCTACTTGCATCCTGTTACTGAGCGTTCTAGTGAGAATAGTCCTTTTGTTTTAAGCTTTGGAAAAAGCCGTCATAACTTTGCCTCCCATTAAATATATGTTTGATGGGGGGCTCAGTGAATGTGACCTGTAAGGAAACAGAATAGTGTGTTTCAGTCTTCACAAAGGAAACATTTATAACAATTTGTAGCTGAAGCCGCCAAACTTGTTCTTCAGAGATGCACTAGAATTACATGTAGAGCCTCGAATACTTTAGGGAAAAAGGGATTTCATCTCAGTGAAAGCTGGCTGTTTAAACATGCGTGTCTATATATGTAAATATATAGGCATATATATATATGTATGAACAAAGAAGCATTAAACCCCAAATGTTTCTTTTTTTCTTCCTACTCAGTGTCAATGAAGTTTGTCCCCAGGCATTGTACATTTCCTGGCAACGTAGCAAAGTAGTAACAGAGGACAATCAGTTTAGCTGTGCTCTGCAAGGAGATCCAGCAAAGGACACAGCGTGGCTACATCCAGAAACAAGCGTCATGCTTTCTGAGTATTTAAAATCCCTTCACTGGACAGGAAAAGAAAAAAAATAAAATTATTCTGGTCTTTCACTTAGTGGATTCATGACCCGCCACATCTATTCTGTCCTTGTGGTATCTGCAGATATGTTTTGTATCCCACTGAGTTGCCTGGCTGCTGCTCAGGGCTTATTTTCATCTTCAGAGGACAGTAGTAACCACAGAATATCCTTTTGACCTGGACATCTCTATCCGTGTTTTACAGGAAGGAAGATGGGCAAAGCTGCATGGGTTAGTGATGATCAAGTACTACTGGTTGTTTCTTCAGTTCTGTATGTGCCAAATGGAAATAACAATAACTTCTTTTCTCCACTTCTTGTCTGGTGTATTTAAACTTCATGCTTTCCTGGGCAGCATTTGTCTCATTAGCTGTTTGCAGAACGCTTAGTGCTGTGGCACATCACCTTTAGATAGAGCCCCATCGCGCTTCCAAACAGCTACTAAATTTACCTAAGGATACAAGGGCATGTCAATAGCAGAGAGAACCTGATTTGTTCTACTTGCTGTCTATCCGAGCCAGTTTCCAAAGGGAAGCAGCATAAGTGTACTAAGCCATTAACATCGCACAGAGTGAACTTCATCAAGTACTGGAACTTGCAAGCATTTGCATAGCTTCAGGGCCAATTTACGGTTTGGTTCACGGGTAGAGTGGAGAGCACGTGTGCTTTATCTGCACAAGCCCACGCAATTGTGCCAAAAAATAGGCTGAAGATAAGTTTGTAGCTTTCATTTCAGGCATTCTTAGTTTGCAGTCTTCAAAAAGAAACAATAAATGCCATTAATAAAAATAACAACCTTTCTGGCCTAGTAAACAGAGCTCATATACATCGATAGCATTATACTGGCAAAAATGCACTCCATATGCTCATGAAGGTTACAGGGCACATTTCCATGTAAACACTCAAGACAGTGAAGTTCAAATATTTGGAAGAAATGTTTATTTAACAACTGAATACATGCTAAAAGAAATAATTTACAGCAGCAGTTTCATTACATTTTTTTTCTCTCCAGTTTTCTAGTTCCCATCTGAATTGAAGTGATAAATATAGAAGTAGAATTATTTACTACCCAGTGAGGAATGTGCTTAAAGAATGAGCACATAACTTTGGCACTGATATAGCAAATAAACCACCTTATCACCTGTGTGGCGAAATCTTGCATTTTAGTATTATGCTGAACACACCGAAATGGAGTACCTCTAGATAACAGTACTTTACACTGTACCTCCTTATCTAGTCAAAAGTATTTACATCTCTTTTGGCTAATGTGTAGGTAGCAAAAACTGAACTATTAAACACATACCATTGATATTCACTAAATAATACATAAAAAGGATCAGTAAATGCGCATTCACATGCATTTAATTTATTTTTTTTTTTTTTTTACATAGTGACTTTATTGGGTCATGGAGATTTAACTCTGTTCTGCAAAGATGCACATTTTCTCAGTTTGATGTTATAGTTTAACATAACCATACAGTTTTTAGGAGCCATTGAACAAATTCCCATCTTCAGCGATCCATGCAAGTGCAAAGTGTAGATGAGTCAGAAAAATATTCAATACCTTTTTGTTCCTGGCAAATAGATATCTTAAAACAAATCAAAATAATCTTTTGATTATAAGTCAAATCTTTTATTTCTCTCCAGCTTAAACAGAACTTTTTACTTACTTTTTCTAAATTCAGTAACTAGAGGTTTAGAGGGTTTTATTGATGTTCTACAGAAGTACCATTTTTACCTTTATCTTCAAAACTTATGTTGTTTTAAACAAAAATGACACAAACATTACTGAAGCTGCAGGGCATCTTTCTATACATGAATTCATTAAGGCTTATGTTCTTTGAAAAAAGGTCATTTCACATCAGTATTAAATGCTGTTTTAACCTGACCATAATATGAACCCAAAAATAAAAAATTACCACTGCTGGCTTTATCTTCTGCCCTCTTATGTATATAAGCAATTCCAAAGACATAAGCAAGACTACTCAATTCATGATGGTTGGATTGAAATTTGTAAGATCTGATCATATCAATTGTCCAATTAAACTGCCAGGTTACGGTAAAAACATTGCAACTTGTGTAATTTTATTCCCACAGGTTATCTTTCTCTGTATAGAAAAACATCTTAGGATCCTGACAATTTAATTTGTTTCCTCTTCAGGCATGGTGAAAGAGCTTGGTTTTGGTTTGATTTTTTGCAGCAAGTTGCTATAGAGCCAGTTGCTATGAACATGGTAGAGGAAAAAAATAAGGTAGGTAGAAATTTCATTAATATGTAAAAAAGGAAACAAAGTAACAAAGTCAGTTAGGGTCGGTTGAAATCAATATGTATTTTTCCCACTGAATTCTCTGAGGTTCATTTTAAAACTGATTTCTTTTGTAACAAAGAGGATTCTAATAACTGGAGGGTATACAACAGTCTTTCACAAAGGACCAGAGCGTTCTGTGATTACAATTAAATAGTTCAACTGACAACATTGCTCAGAAATTAATCATAATCTGAGCTGAAAAATTAATATTTCTGGACAGGAAAGCACATAGTTGAACCTGTATTTTAATTCATCCCTATTCAGCACATCATGAAAGCGTGAGAATTTAATGGCATATTGAAATTCACAAGAGTCAGATTAGACATGAGAGACCTAAAATTCCTTTAAAACTAAATTCCCAAGTGCTTTCCTAAATCATGTCCTTACAGACTTGTCCTTGTTTATTCAATGAATTTTTTGCTAAAGAATTAAACGACAAAATATCTTGCAAGTTCATCGCCTGCAAAAGATTCAAAGGGGACTAAAGTGACCGGGCTGTTAGTGAAAATCTAATTGCTATGAAGACAAGAAGCCAAGGCTTTACTAATCGGAAGGATACTTGAATTAGCAAGTGGCAAGGAGACTGGGACATATTGTGAGAGATGCTGTCACAGCAGTGGTGTTATATTGTATCTGATAAGGCTGATAGTGCAGTGATTGATAAATTAAATAACCTAAAGTGAATAATGACAAAACAGATCAGTCATCAATAGAGACATATTTCTATATAAAAGCTCCTTTAGCAAGCTAAGGACTTTGTTCTAGTAATTTTCCCCACAATGACATTACCTGAAATTATGTCATTTATGGACTCTACCAAGATAAAATATGGGAGGCTAGAGAAAGATGACCTCAAAAGAACTGGACACCATAGAACTGGGGACCAAAGGCACATCTGTGCTGAGGTGAATAAATTCACTATTTATAACCCTAAACTGACACTTACGGTGCAAGTACATTGTCTGTTTTACCCTGTTGCTCTCCTGTATGTAGAACAAGACAGAAGTGCAGGATGAAGTTATCTGTTAGTATAAACTAGTGTTAAGCTGAACTTCAACAATTTATGACTGCAGCAGACTTTGTCCACAGATAAAACTGTCCCTTAGATCTTAAAGCAGAGATTTGGCTTTGAAGTTGCTATTTATATGGCTGGTTCTTTGCATTGGGTGATTTGGACCACAGAAAGGTTGGAGCACTGAGAATCAGTAGTGTGGACATACTTCTACCACTGAGCTGGGAACAAAACTCCTTAAACTGAATGTGAGCTTTGCTCATGGATATATGACAGTCTATGAGCCACAGTATTTAAATATTAGCATTCACAAATATTTACGAACCAAGAAAGCAAGAATGTAATTAGTAGAGGGTATTTTAATGCAATTTACTTTTTTAATTAAAAAAAATGTACAACTGAAAATCAACGCTCTCCTCTTCATTGGTTCAGTCTATAACAAGGTATCATACAAGTTGAATCATTTCAAATACCATACTTAGAAAAAAAGAATGCAGAAGACTTCCATGCTATACAGCGACTTTCATGTTAAAATAGCTTAGTTTTAAAATTGTTTTGAAGTTACATGTCATATAGATTACTGAGAGGGGAGGTGGTTAACTGCAGTGTGACTAGCTCCCCTGCAAGATTTTTCCAAACAAAAGAGTAAAGCAGCTCATAATTTGAAGTTGTCTCTTTTTCCTCTAAACCAATAATTAGAAGTACAATATTCCTAAGACAAAAAGTCTAATCTATTTTAGAAAAGAGCTAATGTTTGCTGCATATTTTTCATAGTACATTTAAATTATAGTTTTAATAAAATACATCTTTAGATCAAAGCTGAAAGAAGTCATCAGTAGTAGGCCAGTGTACTCCACATTTTTTATTCTTCCAGATGATGGATGGCTTATGCTGTTCAGATTTCCACAAACAATCTCACTCAGTATTGTTTTTCCTCTTCTAGCACACATAAACAGGAGAACTGGTAGACAAAACAAGAACAAAATCCTTGTGTCCAATCACGTGTTTAGACGTTCATCAGCTTAATGAGTTCATGCAGTTTTATATATAAGTCTAGAAATGGTAGTGCTGATGATGAAAGGTGGGGTTTTTCTTTTCTCTAAGATGACAGCATGAAATACAAGATTTTGTTTATATCTCAGGCAAAAGAGAAATCAAAACTTGCCCGCTGAACTCTTGCAGAACTTTTTGAGCAGTAAGTTATGTCCGGGTGAGTTACCATCCTTGAAACTCTGGTCTTTCTGGTCTTAGAATCAGAGCAGAGAGGAAGGACTTGCTAGGAAAGTTAGAAATGGATTTTATTTAAACCTGGTGGAAATTGTTTGAACTTTCCACTCTTGTAAACATCCACATAATGCCATGAAAAAGTTCATGAATATTGCATTTTTTTCCAGTTATCTGTCTATACAAGTTTCTACTTGGATGAGGTTCCTAGAGGTAATGTAGCTCAGACACTACGTGGTGCCCTCTCAAATTCATGGGTCCTCCTGTTCCTACCTTTTTTATTCTCTTGTAGGTGCTTCCACTTATTTGTATTCACCTGTGCATTGGCAGGCCTTTGCCGGCGTTGTTTGCGGTCTCTTTTCCAAACTTGCTCACAGAACTCATCCATTGTGTTGAGATTGGGGTGATTTATTAACTGCATGAAGTCTCTGTACCAGATCTTTTGACTAGGGGTCATGCTATTGGTAGCATCCTTGATCTTGGAGGCATCACCATCTTCTTCTTTATGGAGCAGCTCTTCCAGGTGGTCAGTATCAATTACTTCCAGGGTCACTTTGAGCAAAGTTTGCATGAACCCATGCTCCACAGCATGACAAAAATAAATACCAGAGTCCCTCCGTTGAAGACTTCGTAGCAATAGGCCCTGTTCTGTCCGGATCATGCGATCATCCACTTTTATCTGTATTGGAAAAAAGTGGTAATTTCAATAGTTATCTCTCATATATGTGCAAAATTATCCTCTAACCATACTAGTTCCTCAGTACTGCTTCTTTCAGCTGGTAAAACATGGCCACAAGTTCCCCGAACTGCTTGAATGGAAAATCCCTTGCCAGTCATCTTGGCTATGGAATGCTCAAATACTCTGGAAAAAACACTGATGTGCTGGGAAAGGAGTCTGGGGGATTAAGAAGTTACTCCTTGGACCCCACTGCTGCTGAACAAAGATCTGTGTCAAGTCTATCAGGTGGGTTTGCCAGTAAGATTACACAAAATGCAAGCCTGTACACAACAGAGTCAACATGGATGCATTTGGCTATATTGCTGAGGTCACATTTATAATTAGCTTTCAGTCAAGTGCAGCTATATATGTGGGAAAGGTTCTCTGGCTTCCTGTTGTTCCTTACTACAAAAGCCCTTATGCATAGAAGTGGGTTCTACATAAGTGGAATATTTACAAAGAATCAATAAGGATTAATCACAAAATTGTAAGTCAAAAAACAGCTGTCCAAAAAACTGTATTTTTCTGAGTTAATTAATATCTAGGAACATAATTTCATTCTTTGAATGAACATATCACAGCAGACAGAAAGGTCACAAACCTACTTGTTGCTTTCTCCACCAAAAATATATTCTAAATCATTTACTATTTATGCAAATAAAGCAAACAGCCAAACTACTAGAGCTGCTAACATAAATATTTAGTACATGCTTCAAAAAACCCCAAATGCTTAAGAGTATTTTGAGTATATTTACAAATATTTCAATGCAACAAACAAGTTTTTGTTTTCTAGCTTCATCTCCCAACCCACCAGAGTAGAGTATTCTTTTAAGATATATGTGACTCAGCTTGATAGTAACATTACTTAAGAGCAGGGTGAGTAATAACATAAGAATGTTGGTGACAAGAGGAGAAAAATAAAGTTTCAGCTTAGCGTACTGCAAGCATGGAGAGCCAGTGCTTTTGCCTCTGTGAATATTGCTTTTGACAAAAAAATGTACAAATTTTCATACCTTTATGTCCACTTCCTTGAGTCTCTGTCTTATCTGCAGTTAAGTCTTAGAGCATGCAGTATACAGGAAATGCTCCTGTTAGACTGCCTTTCAGTATAATTAGATGAATGCACCCAGACTTTTTTTCAAAGGCAGTTTTAAGGTCTTTGTAATATTTAAGTTCAATATAAGCCTTGTATGATGCTTTAGGCGGCACTTAGATGGCATGATGAATTTTCATATTTCTGAGCTAAGTAAGGGAAAACTGGTATGTTTTGCAAAGGTTCTGACCAGGGAGGGGATATTGTGATGTAACAATCTGTAAAATTTATTAGAGAGCTTATGGGATTTTATGGTGATAAGAATAAGCATATGGTGAAGAACAACAGAAATTATAATATTCCAGCAAAACTGCTAAACTAAAATACAGATTGACTTTATTCTGGGAAGGACTGAGGTTCAAGTATATCTTCATAGAGAAGACTAGTTGATTGTCATAATTTTTTCTACTGTACCTCTTCTTTGCGGTCATCATTTTGCTTCTGGAATTGCCAGTAGACTACGGCACGCTGAGATTTTGGACTGCACTCAAGGAAAGTGCTGCTATTCTCTACTCCATAGATAATCTTTTCCTCAAGGGTCTGACCATTTGGGTTATCTGTAAAGCAAGAAAAAAGAATTTAAACTATCAAGAAAGA
Source organism: Gallinago undulata (assembly GCA_026546715.1). NCBI lineage: Eukaryota > Metazoa > Chordata > Aves > Charadriiformes > Scolopacidae > Gallinago > Gallinago undulata. The sequence goes on along the minus strand of JAOTQQ010000001.1, from coordinate 9,770,682 downwards.
AAATTCTTAGTTGTTAATTGACTTTGTTTGTTTAGAAATTAGGCTCTCTTAAGGTGTTTAAAGATAAAAACCTTAAAAGAAAAATTTCCTCATATCAGTATGCCATTTTGAAAATCTCCATCACCATCTATATCTTTGTAAGGATCCCTGGTAGTTGGTTGTTTTTTTTTTGTTATTAGTTTTGTATTTTAAATCCTAACAGCTGTTAACATCTCAATATGTGAAGTTAATGAATTTCATTGTGAAATTTTGTGTAAACCTCATCATTATGCATCAAGGAAAACATCTAGGACATGACAAGAATTTTTAATAGCAAACCGTATGCACTGAGAAAACTCAGGGTGTAGTTGCAGACTGTCTGTAATGATGCCTCCTGGGCTCTATGATCATAATACTTTAGAGCAAAGTAATAAAACATGGGGCTATTTAAAAGCAGTATAATGTGTTTAGATTATATGGCACTGCAGTTTGCTGAAGCTGTTAATGACCAGGAATAATGTTTTTGAGGAAACAATCTTCGATTAAACATTTCCTCTCATACTGATATAATTTATGGAAATGTAATGAGGTTAATAAACCAGACATTGTAGGAGGGGAAAAAGAAAGTTAAATAAATTACTTCCTTTTGTAACAACGTTTCAAGATATTCATCAACTTGCTGGAAATATCACATAGCTATAGGACTTATATGGTATTTGATTCTTCTCCAATACCACAGAGGCTGTAAGGCATCATATTTCAAGTCTCAACCTCAGCTCTTTAAAATTCTGTTATGGACTTAAGTGGGAACAGTACAATAATCCCAGAGAGTAGATGGGGAGGAAGGGGTTGGTAAGCTATTTAACACTGTGTTGATCTCATGGGGTTTCCTATCTCTTTGCAATTTTTTGTCATTCTTTCCACTTTTGAGCTTTAGCAAAGGCAGTCTTTAAGAAACTTCTTTTGATATGTTTTAACAGGAAAATGATGTCTAATTAAAATCCTCTCAGAGAAATCCTTTGTCAAGTTTTGCTTGCTTTCACTGTGCCTTTATCATATTGGCCATGTTGTTTAGCAAACACAGGCTGTTTACTAAATGACAGAGCCAAAGGTAAAAATAAAATTGAGCTCCTAGTTTATGTTGATACAGCAATCATATGTCTTTCCATAATGACTTGCAGCCCTGAGAGAGGATGGAAGAAGGGATGGGGGACAGAATAGGAACTGGTGCTTGCCCAGTTCTCAGTAAGGAAACATCAAATGGTGTATTAGCACTAAGCAAATAGGGAATGGGTTAGCTTGCTTTCCTCTGCTGGATTGTGAACCTTTCCAGCAAGTAAGTGGGGTGCTATATAAACAACTCAGTGAAACAACTTTTATGGCATCTCTCAGAAACCACATCCCTATGAAGAACATCAGTGCAGCTTCGGGCCAGGAATATGTGGAGATATGGAGGAATGAATTAGAAAGCAAAGCAGCAAGACAAGGGTAAGACAGCTGGAAGAGAAGGTAGCCAAGGGTACCAGTGGAAATGTCTGAGATGGAGCACGGGTGAATTTCTGTCAATGAAACGCAGGAACTGGAAGTATTTGAACAGTTTAACTGAATATAAATAAAAGTGGTAAGATAAAGATTGGAAAAGAAAATGATTTGCTGATAACTCATGGGCCCAGATTCAACATTGTGAACGGCTGACCGGTGTCCTGACTCTTCTGTTTTAAGTTAGGTGCTCTCATTTAGGAACAGAATTCACATGGATGAGCAGGCAGCCAAAGTTCCTCAAATAGTCAATGAGAGGCAGTTTGATATCTGAACTAGAATCCACTACAGATAGCACATGCAGGGCTGCAGCATAAGACTGCAGTAGGAAATGTCCCTTTTATAGCCTGGGACACATATGTTACTGCTCCAGAAATGTGTTTCTGTGAAAAAGAGATTTACAGGCTTCCAGAATAAAGGATGGAAACACGGGGATTTCACCCTAGGATGCATGCTCCATTTCAATTCCTCTCTTCCAGGTTCCATGAACTTTGAATCATGGTTGCAGAATGGCCCAACTTCAACAGCAGCCATCTGACAATTTGGGTGTTTGTATTGGAAGTAGACTTATCAAGTCAATCTCCTAAACCTAAGTGGTCTTTGAGTCCTCTTCTTCCACATCGTAAATAGCTGATTTAACCAGCAGGTTACTCATTGGTTGGCTTGCAGCACCACTTGATTATATTTTCCTGAACACAGCATAGTCCAAGTGAATTATACAGGAACAGAACACGTGTAAGACTGGTCTCATTATATCCGAGGAGACAGTCTTCTAGATTCTAAATATCAGTACAGAGGATTAAAATAGTTTTATTTCTTTGGAAAAGGGCCTAATACCCATGAACAGTAGCATATTTTTAAGTATACAGAGAAGTAAGGTACCTAGAATATCCTTAGTATCTAGAGAAGTTAGTCACACGTTTTCATGGAAGTCATGCTGAAGGTGGGTGCTCTGGTGCCATTTCAAATTTCTGAGTGTTTTCTTGGATCTGATCCATGGCATTCTAGTGTGTTAGAGATCAGCACAGGAAGTGGCAGAACCCCCCTTTAAATTTCCTCACAGCTCCAGAAAATACAGTATAGGTGACAGTCAGGCAATGAGAGAGGAAGGATTTAATAGATCCTTCAAATTCCATTACAATGACTTAAGGGAGTAGAATGCAGGGCCCAGAAATGTCTATAAAGTTCATGTAATATTGAGCACGTGGAGTGCAAGAAAGTAAGCAGAGTGATGGAATAATCACAGGATCAGAGTGCAGCTCTGGGACTGAGGGAGAAGCTGAAGAGACTAGAAGGAAGAATGAAAGTCTGGGAAGTTCAGAAGAGCAGCTGGAGGAATATGAAAACTATAGAAGTCATGAAGTTGGTTATGAAATTCAACCCAAAATCCTGTCTGAGAGCTGTAATTCCCAAAATGAACCCAACAGCAGTATCAGTTTACTACTCTGATAAATATCCTTTAAATACATAATTTCTGACATAACCAAAGAAGAATGAAAGGCTAAGTACTTATACCAAGAGTGCTTTGCAGATGAATGAATCTCACTATACAGTTAAATTCAGAGTGATTCTTTGAGCTTCCTCAGGGATAAATCACCTAAAAAAAATGCCTCTTCTTTGACAAATTCTTCTTCAAAAAAACTTAATTTTTTGACAGCACCAGTATGTTACACTTCAAAAAAAAAACAACCAAACACAAAATTGTTCTTTAGTTACAAAGGTAATTGTGCTTTTAGATTTAGGTGTTAATGTCTGCCAAACACCTGTACAGCTACGGATCCTCAGCTCCCTCTAATGTTGCCATGTAGTCATTTTATACTGTTTCTTATACATTTGCACAAAAGGGCAACTGAAAGAACTACCTAAACCATATTGAAAGCATTATTGCTTCAAACTAAAATAACTTTAAAATATAACTTTAAAATATCAAAATAACTTTCTGTAATGTCTTTAAAAGTGAGATGATAGACATTAAGAGATTGTTCTTTTTTCTTTTTTTTCTGTTGGTTCACATGGAGAATCAACTGGCAGTTACTGCAAAGGAATGTGTAGACAGGTAGTAAATGATGGCTGGAACTTATTTTTGGCTATAGACAAACTTGATTCTTCATCTGTTGTCCAGGAAACTGCTACTCATAACCAAGGAAAAAACTCAACATAAGTTGGCATAGGAAGTTTATGGGCTATGCAGCTCTCTTTGCAATGTAGGAACATTCATAAATGATAAGTAAACATGAAAATTTTATAGATTTACAACTTGGAATTCATTTAGAGAAAATTTCACTCGAGCAATCTAAACCATCAATTGCAAAAGTAATTTGAAGGTACATCCTTGAAGTCTACGACTTAGAACTGCATTACCTCAATATTTTTGTAAACTACTGATTCTTCTAATTATGCTGTCTTTGTTTCACCTTTCAGCAAAATTTTCAGCTATACTTTGTTTCTCTGCTTATTTTGACAAAGATGTAATAACAACCCTTGTGATCAGGTGTACCATATCATAGCTTTTTTCTGACCTCGAGTTCTCATGATTATTGTAATGAAAAAACTGTGCTGGATTGCTCTCTTCCCTTTGGACAATGGAAGATGTCTTTTCAGACAAATATGTGTACCAAATATAGAAAGATATAAAAACCAAAATCCTTTGAAATCTTTTCTTTTTTCTATGAAGATAAAGAGCAGACCTACAGTTGTAAAAAGCACAGCTAGCAAAAGAAAGAGAATATTAAAAGAACCTGGGTTTTTGGTAGCCAGGGCCATTGTGTTACTGGTGAGTAAAATGTCCAGATAGTATAAGGGTGAAGCTAAGATGTGCTTCTGCTAGTAATAAAAACCATATGTAGTGCTGGGTGAAATTTTCTTACTCGGGAACTGAAAATGTCATCTCAGCCCTACTATATGGGTAGTCTCATCTTCACTAGATAAACATTGCTAGATACCATGCGACTGGAAATTTGTGAACTTTCTACTAGTTCACATTGATGAGTTCAAATCTAAACTAGCGCATTTATGAGTTCTCAAAATATGACAAGTGCATATTGATCATAATCTATTAATGCACTTTTCCAAACCCTTTTCCCCCGTGAGTAGCTTGGCCTGAGTCTGAGAATTAAGAAGTAAAAAGAAAAGCTATGGTATGGTAGCTGCAAGTTTCAAATCATTAAAAAGGAAGACAGAGAAAACTATTACTGTAATGTAATGGTGGTGAATTATAGCTGGCACAAAAGTACCAGTTTGGACTACTTATCATTCTTGCTACTACAAGGACTGGAAGACATGAGGGTTTTGAGGTATCTCTATTTTCAGCTGCCTCCTCTTTATTTGTCCCAGAAATCTGGCCAGTGGTTTAACTGTTATTATAGATGTACCACAAACATGAATAATCTTTTTTTTTTCCAGCAGGGGGAAGTATTGCCTAAGTGTTCTCTTCACTTATGGCAAAATGGACTTTTTTTTTCCTTTTCTAAGTGAAGATCTGAAGAGTTTGGCAGCAAATTAGTAACTGTGAGAAGTTTATCAGCCAAACAATTCAAGAAAGAAAGATCTGGTCAATACACCGTGAAAATGAAACAACCAACAAAAGCCAAAACCAAATGACATCAAAGAAATTCCATGCTGAAAGCACAGTGGACAGGCCTACTGCAAGGAACATCTTGATTTTAAGGATGTGTGACTTCTACAACAAAGACTGTTCCATATTTAGCAAAAGTAGTTAATTATGTGCTTGGTTATGACCTTATGCAAAGTACACATAGCAACATATGTACATATTTCTTGCTGTTCTGAAGGAGATATGACTCTTTGCTGACACAATATGCCTAGCCGGATAGTATGGTATTATCAGGTAAGAGAAGCAGAAAAAATAAAATGATTAAAACTGTTAACTTGAGGAAAAACAACAAAAAAAAGAAAATCGTTTTTTAATGACAGATCCAGGCCACAGTAAGCAATCTATATTGGGATAATGATGTATTGTATTCATCTTTTCCAGATGTTCAAGACAATTTCACTAACAAATCATTCATGTGCTTCCTACTTTACTCATGCAAAGTCTGAAAATTACATACAAATTAGTTGTACCTCAGTCATGCCAATAACTTACCATGATGCTGCAGGTCTGAGCAGTGGGTAAGCGGGTCTCCATTTCGGATGTCTTGTCGTCTAGTACGTCTGAAAATATCACATTTGAAATCTGTTAGTGACCTTCTCATTGCTCAACATTCACATTTGCCATTACTGAAGAGTAACAAATGGAACATATATATAATTACAGAAGTCAGAAGTACACCTAAACCACACTTTGAAGGAAATCATATTGTTACTACTATATTCTATGCTTTATAGAATCAGCCTTTACATGTAAATTGCTCAGAAAATGTTAAAAACATTCCTCTGGCACCGAGCCTATTAAGTTTATTTTAACTTTGTTAGTAATATTGATCTCAGAAAAATTAATTACTTGATTCATAGATAAAGGGATCTGCTAAGGGATCAAAGTACACTTTAAAATACACCAAAAAACCCATGAAGAAACTACAGCTTTTCTGTGATACAGAATACTTTAAGTATCGTGACATCTTCTAGCTAAAAGTAACGTTGAGATGGATGGCTTTGAAACAATGACAAAGTGCTGTATTTTTGACAAAATCTAAATTAAAACAAATAGATAATTTCAGCCACTACAGATCTCATCAAAACATTTCTGATAAAACATTTTCCAAAACTGTTGCAAATGGCTTTGCCTTTAGAATAAACAGGACAAAACATGTGGATAGGAAGATTTTGAAATGCCATTTATTCCACTCTTTGCAGCTTGAGTTCTAGCTCTTATTGCATGTCCAATTAACATAGTATATTCTTTCCCCAGCTTGATTTCCACTGGCTCTTTTGGGAAACATATTGATCTGTGCTAAAAAATGTTGTATTTAACAGAAGAAAGCTTTTTAAATACAGTTGTATTTTACATTTGTTGTTCTCTCTTTGTTTGCTCCTATTTTTATTTAAATAGCTGTGACACAAAATTCAACTGAGCCAAAGCAAAGCATTTCATATAAAAAAGAAGAAAAAAGAAAAAGGCAAACAAAGCTGTGTTTCAAGTGTGAGCATTTTACTTTAGGAATCAGAGAAAGCCTGAGGGCTTGCAAAATTAGAGGAGAACAAAGAGGATTAGGCTGCTGAACAATGCTGTGATTCCAGATTATGGCATCCAGCAACGGATATGCAAAAGTCAAGTAGCCTTGTAAAAAGCACTGTAGGTCACTCCCTTGTGACAACAACTCGCATTTTTTAAAAGCCATTGTTCTGTAGTACAGAGACCGTCTCTCTTCTCTTCACTAACCCTGTTTGCAGACTCTCACTAACAGCCCAGCATCAGCACACACTAAGAGTTCTCACAGAGTCACCATCAACTGCACAGCTGACTCCTCTAGGCTGACAGATTTTAACCATATTTTTTTTCACCACTGAAAACTACTGAAATGTTAAAACTGAAATTAATTATATGAAGTATGGCAACAGTTGGTTTTGTTTTGTTTTTTTTTGAAAAAACAATTCAGAATGTGCATTTTTTAAAACATTCTGAATAAAAACTTCTTTAAAATTATCCTACTGAATTAACATGCTTTAATAGGAAGGAACATGCTGTCAGTTGACATATGATTCTAAAAATGTACCAAACTTAATTTCAGCTATCATCTTCATATCACTCATTATCAATGCATAAAAATACACCGAAACCATAAGGAACCATGAAATTTTGTTACTCCTTCCTAAATTTTGAAATGCAGCATATTTAAAGGCTACTATTTGTAGAAAAGAAGTCCGTGGAACAACTCATATTACTGTCAATGGAGGCTGGATGTGATGTTTAGTTAGAATCTCAGGAAAATATCGCACATATCACCATTCTATCAACACAATGATTTATGAAATATGAACCAGAACACATCTGCATGGGGTAAAGTTAAGTGGTCATACTACAGGAGCTCTGAACTGTCATTTAGGCTTGTAAAATACACAAAGAAAAAAAGTGAATTAAAATCATGGCTCATAAAAGCTCCTCTTTAAAAAAAGAAGAAAGAAAAAAAAAGAAAACATAACAAAACAAAAACCCCCAAACCCCAAACCAACTATTAGTAAAGCATATGTGCAATTTTCTCAGGACTCAACTTTCCCAATAATTCTGGAGCCTAAAATTACAAGGATTCATTATTAGGAAAATGTTGACATTTAAGCTGTTTCCAGCAATGCTGATTTTGTCATAGATGCACTCAAAGCTGGCCTGAGGCAGTGGGTACAGCAGGTATCACGTAAAACAGAGGATCATCTCCTCCAGTAACCCAGACCTCTACTCTGCCACTGCTGCTGTTGCCAATGGAAAAAAGGGGTGAAGCAGGGGGGAACAGCAGCTGTTTTAGCCATGGTCAACCTGCCCCTATGTCCCTGTAAGAAAAGGTTCCAGTCCTTTACCCTGATGTCAACAGTGAGCTCCATCTGCTGCTTAATGAGTTGAAGAGACAGATAAGGAAGATAAAGAGCCCTATTCCTTCCATCATCTAAGCAGATGAATGACAGGATGTGCTCTATGAGTCTTGAGATGGGTTGGGAGTAGGAATGGGTGCTAGTGAATGATGAGAAAGGATGAGGTTCAGGGACAAAGATTAGTAGGGAAGTAGCAGAGAAGAGTCAGTCATTTCTGACCTTACTCTCTCCTTTGACTCAGAGGCGGTAGTCAACCACACTGACTTCTAACCTTTAAAACTTTCAGATCAAATCAATCTCTCAGACTCTCCTTGAAAACCTTACTGGTCCATCTACTCTGTTTCCTCCTCCTCCTACAGAGGAACTGCCGTGCTCCCACCACAAATTTGAATTTAGCCCATGCAGCTGAAAAAATTGGACCAGCTCTTCTTTTGGGATGGGTTCAGTTTCTCCTTTTTAATTCTTTTCTGAAGAAATTCACAAAAAGCTTGTCTCAGATTAACTCTATTTCCTGGTGTAAAATAGAACCTGATGTCCCATAATCAGTTTTTTCTTTTGTCATCAGTATTTGTTTAGGATATATTGTAATGCAAACCTTGAAATTTTAATCACCTCCATCTGAAAAGTCTGTGACACAAATGCTACTTCCCACCCTTTGCTACATTTCACATCCTGCAACAACCACTCCAAATCTGGAATTTGAAATCCCTACATTCTCCAACTTAAAGATAATGTCTCCTTATGCATATAAACCCTTGCATTCCTTGTTTCTTTAGTGTGAGATGTTTGGCATATTTGATTTAATGTGAGCACTTTTTAATTATTTTAGACAATTTATCATGGGAATCTCAGCAGTACACCAATGTCTATTTCTATTTGCAAGTGATTATCTATTCTATTATTCCTGATTTATACTTCAGTAGCTAAGAGCTGTTCAATAACTACCTTATACATTTTATGAAAAAGAATTTCAGAGATAAAGGCAGGCAAAGAACATATCATTTGAAATTTTCGGATCAGGCAACTAGGACTTGTAATGATATTTTTCACTTGTAGAGTCTGTTTTCCCTTAACCTTTCCATTGCCAAACCTTTAGCATCAGTGCAGAGTTAATGTAAAATAGTGGTTGTTCTGACCTGGCAGCATTTAGACACACATCAACATACACTTTTGAATAATAACAGTAATATTATATATCTCAAAAAAACCAAACCAAAACCGAAACAACTTTCCGTTCATGTCCAAACACTTTACAAATATTTCCTTTGAATTAGAATTCATGAAACTGCAGGACAATTTACCTGGACAAGTAGTTCTTTTATTTTAATATCAAGCCTTCTCCTAATGTTAGAGAAAGGGATTTTTTTTTCTTTTTGTTACTGAAAATACAGTTATGAATGCACTTCAGACAACTCTTTTCTGAATGTTTTTTTTACAATAGCTTTTTAAGCCAGCCCAAGAAGTAGCAGTGTTCACTTTAAATCAACAAAGACTTCATATTCCTTGTAACTCCCACAATTATGTTTTCTTTGGAAGAGCAAAGGCTTCAGTTAACTATCCCATGAAAAATCTCCAAAGCCCTCTGGTCATATTGAGCCCATCAGTTAAAACAAATAGCAAACCATGCAGACATCTGAAACTGTCCCTACCTTTTAGCAGTGGGGAAGTAACGTGAGCAAGATGAACCATCCCAGGCACAGTAAGGGTCTCTCGCAAGGCAACACTCGGCACATGCTTTTCCATACACATCACAGCGGTGTAAAGGAAGCTGTGAAACTCCAGTGGCTGAGCCAATGTAGAGCTGTTGCTGTTAAAAAAGTTGTGTTGTTTTTTTTTTTAAAAAAAGAATATTTTGTTTAAAATTGCAAATTACCAGGTTTTTGCTAGGAAAGAATAAAAAATAAATAATTATATAATAATATGCTAGGACCATTACAAATACAATGAAGGATCATGATCCTGATGTACACTAAAGGACGAGAGAGAATTGTCCTCAGGATAAAAAAATCAAATAAGAATACCTATGATTTTTGTATGAAGCTCTCAGTGGCTTCTCTGAACTGTAAGAAAAATAAAAGTACTCTTCCATTTTTACTTTTGTATTCAGATCCCTGAACTGGGAAAGCACTACAGTCAGTGACAGAACACAATGGAGAATATGCTTTTGAATGTAATGAAAAAGAAAACCAACTTGAATGTAAATTTCCTATATATGACTTTGATTTGTGTATGTGTGGGGGAAACATAAAGTTAATTATTTCAGACTAATGCTAGGATATTTCACACAATTCCTTGCATGTCTGATAATTCTGATGGTTCATATTCTTTTCCATAGGTCACAGACACTAATTGAAACATGTCTTTAATGAGGGATGATGACTTACTTTATTTTGGACAAAAAAACAGTGTTGAGTGGAGGATGTAGTTCAAATGCAGAGAGAAGCCATAAAGTAAATAAAAAAAACATGCATACAAAATGAACTACAGCTTTGTATGGCATCACAACAGAATATCTTGTCTTTCTCAATTTCCTCTCTGATATCAAATTCATGTGCTCCATTAGGGAAGTTGGTCCCCAGAGGGACATAAGGAAACTGAACTACTGATCCTACGTGAAAGTCCAAACTGTGATATTTCAGCTTAGCACTAATTCACAAAGAAAACAAGTAGTGTAGTAAGTAAATAAAGTTCCCTCTGAGATACAAAACTAGGGGAAAACAAAATAAACAGGTAAACAAAAATTAAATGGCATAATCTTCTGTTTTGGAAACACTAACAGTTTGCTATCAAAACTAAGCTTTGTCACCCAGCACCCATGGTGGAACAATTAACACATTTCTTTCTTAAGTCTCACTCCAAGCAGTCCCACCAAGAAAACAGAAATTTGTATTCATTTTTCTTTCTTTGAAAACATAATGCTGGTGTGAAAAAAAAAAAAAAGTCAAGAAATTTTATCAAAATTCTTCATCTCTTGCTTTGTGATGTCCCAGAGATACCCCTTCTAGGGAATTCAGGGATGGAAGGTGGCTGAGGTCACCTACCAACTGGAAACGATGAGCACTGGATACCACGAGACAGCAAAACCAAAAACACTGATAAAAGGTGTTGCATTGACTTCTTTCAGAGACAGCAGCTTGACAGTTTATACAGACATACTAATTGTAACAGAAACATCCCCTGCATTTGTATAAACATCAGTATTTTCTCAAGGAAAACACGACAAGAAAAAGCACACAAAGGGAAATTCACTGGTAAATTGTAAACCAAGCCCTGTCTTCACAGCTGCTTCCCTCTGTTATGGTGCCATAACTGGGCTGCAAACCCACATTCTCTGGGCAAAAATCTCTCACTGTGCAGAGCTCTATACAAAGGCTTGACTGCACATACCAGTCCCCAGTTAGTGCTGCACCCTTGAGAACCAGAAGACAGGCAGCACACAGGACAAGCTGTGTAAGTCACTTCATGAAGTACCCAGCTCAGGGGTAAGTTTTGCAGTGAAAAGAGCAGAAATACAAATCTTCGGTGACCTAACCATTTCTCAAGGGATGCCTTTTCTCTTTACTGATTATGGAGGCAGCACAGGTCAAGTCAGAGCTTCAGTTAAGTATCTTAAATGTCCAGATGGTATTGATCTGAGCCCTATGTAATTGGGACATTAATACCTCTATAAGCATGTAGAAATGTGTGGTGCAACTAATATAAGAATCAACCCAGAGAATACACACGGGAAAACAAAGAACGGTGTGATGGTTTCCTATGCACTCCTTTAACCAATTTCATTTCATCAGTAAACCCTCCCTAATTTCTGATTAATATCTTCAGAATTATAGAATGATCAGAAACACATAAGAAAAAAAAAAAAAGTGAGACCAAAATGGGGTTACTTAAAGACCATGTCTTGCAGATAAGTTCATAAAGTACAGTCAGTAAACTACAGCACATATTTCAGGTGCTGCACAGCCTGAAGGCTGCTGCCCTGTTTGCTGCTCTTCTGATCATAGTTTCAGACTCCAGCTGGTGATCATTATTCTCGGCACTAATAATATATAAATCCAGGCAGTATGAAAATCAGAAAATACTAATAGCATGATTTGCAACAATGGTCTGACCTAACTTTGCCATACACAGTCAAATTGCCTTTTGGGCAGAGCGTCTCCCAAGAGATTGTTAACTTAATAAATCAGCTGATTATCAGATCAAATCAAGGGGGGGGGGGGGGGGAGGAGGGGGTAAATTTTCCCCTAAAAATTCTTGCAGATGTATGAAAACTCCAGAAAAGCTGAGGAGACTAATGTTTTAAGCAATCCAGTGGTTTCTGTGTGCCCCACAGTGTTGCCCAAACTGCATTCTGTCCCTAGAGGTCAGACGAAGAAATCTCTGAGACTTTTGCAATTGCAATTAAAAAAAAAAAAATGAGAGATAAAAAAATTGTAATGCTTAAAAAGAAGAACTCAGGCAGAATTTTAAAAGAAACTTTAGGGAGAATGAGGTTCACATCCCATTTAATTTAACTTTATGTGTTGACAAGTACATGATGCAGTATAGTTCAGGAGGCTCTTTAAGTGACATATCCATTTTGAGCTGGTCCTTTCTATATGCTCACTATAGACAGAAATGGTGATTTCTGAATAAAATTCAATACTTTGGGAAAAATACTATAAAGGTAGTCACTAAGGTCTTTCTGAAGGTCTCTGCCATGCTTTTCATTGAGAATCTTATGGAGGAGAAACAAAAGCTCTTCGTAGCAGTTCACCAGATGAGAAGATGGCCTGTATCAGCCAAGGATCTCCTTGTTTTATCCCCATCTTGCCAGAAATCCAATGGCTTTTTGAAACAGAGGATTGCAGACCTGACCCTGAGAAAAATATGAGAGCTTGCTCTACATAAGTCACCTTTGACTGAAAGCCAGACCTGACTTTTTGGCCTGCTTCCACATTTTTAGATCAAGAGAAGAATTATGGAGCCTCACCTGAGAGACTCATGGCCAAGTGGTAGCCAGGAGTTCCCTGAAAGCCCGGCTCCCACAGAATTGTGAATTTAGGCAGATGCAGGGTGTTACAGTGGCTCTAAGGATCCTGTCTGCTGAAGGTTTGTGTCTATTGCTAACCATGCATAAGTTGTTTAGGCGATAAGGTTACGCAAGTCTAGGGTTCTGAACACAATTAGGAGGAATATGTGGCTTCAGTGAGAAAATATAAATATCGTTCCTGTGAATTAAAGTCTGTAGAGTTGAGATGGACTGTATCAAGGCTTAGTTTTACACATAAAGTCTAAGTCTCCTCGTTCAAAGTCATTCTTGCTCTAGGGCCAAATTCACACTCAAAGAGGTAGGCATGGGAAGCTTAAGAGTTTCATTTATTTTAAAACTTAAGCTAAGTTCTGCTCCTGACAAATTTGTAGATTTTGTTCTTTAGGAAAAATAATAATTTGTAATATATTGTACTGGCATGATGGCAAAAGACGTTGCTTTGAACAACCAGTATAGGAAAACATTCAAAAATAAGGAGAAACTCCCTGTACCATGGTTTTGTAATTGAATGAAAGAATTTTTACTGGAAAACATAAAATGAAGTGATTGCTTTAAAGTTATTCAATAGGACATGCTGGTTTTACTGTTTACATTTCATGCTCCTGCTTTCTACAACGCATAGAATTATTGTGCTGTTTATATGAAAAACGCCCTGCTTATCAGAACACGAGTAAAGTGTTTGAGTTATAAAACTACAGTCTTTTAAAATCATAAATATAAAATGCAAACATGTTGCCATATACTTGTTTGATACAGAGACACAGTGCCAAAAGCTTGTCACACTGTATCATGCTTCTGTCATTTTTAGCCTGGGGCTGCTTGATTTTTCATGAGTTTAACTCTGCCTGAATAACTTGTGTTTTATGCTCTTTTTTAGCTTTAGACAATTTTAGCAGTGTAAATTTGTTTTCAAAAGACTCAGGGAAAATTGTAATCTCGCCTGCATAATTAAAGATGCTTTGAAGAAGTTGTATGAAAATACATGGTCCATTATCCAACATGACTGGCTGCTTTAAGGGAATGTACGTACAAAAACAATCCAAAGCAGAGCATTTTGGTATGATGTGAACACATATACAACTTGATAGGTTCATTTTTAAGTATCCCAGTAATCAATAGTCCATTTTTTTGGCCTGCCATTTTTGTTGGTTTAGCTGGTAAACTCTGTTAGAAGAGTGTCCCCAAACAAAATGTTTTTTGTCAAATACATGAATGTTTTCAGACAGCTTTCCTAAATGCAGTTTATTCTGAGTTAAATAAGCAACATTTCAAACAATATGGCTGTTCTTTACAGACTTAATTCAACTTCTGTTTAATAATGTATAGAGCAAGGTAGATGAATTAACTAAATCTTATTTATTACACAAAATGTTTTGTGCACTCAGTCCTGGAAGTAATACCAAATCTCCTCTTTACTGAAAAGGACATTAATAGAAAAATTAATTAGTGTGATGAACAAGTTGCTTGTATTTACCGAATTAGGTTCCAAATCAATACAAATATGAAAAAAAAACCACTAAATTTGACATTGAATTTTATGGCCTAGACTTTTGAGACAGGAAATGGCAGTGGCTGGAGTCCATCTACCTAATTCCAGGCAGAAGAGGAAGATTGACCCCTAATACCTGCTTCACTCCCAGACCAAAACCCATAGTCTTTTGTATGACTACATAATTTATAATCTGATTTATAAAGAAGCCTAACAATATTTGCCCATATTTGCTTGGAAATGCAGCAATCACCTTTACTGTAAACCAGTCAAAACTTTACTTCCATCCATCAAGAAGTCCAGTTAGTTTTAGCTATGGTCTGGTCTATAACGAAGGTGTATAATGTAAATATCTTAAGAAGCTAGTTATTAGTGCACTCAACGGAAAGTAAGAAATATGAATTCTGGAGCCTGGAACCCATATCCTAACCATGTCACTGAATCAGAAGGCCATGGAAAATTTGGACTAAGTCAGATCTACCCTTCTTGTTCAATCTGAATGGTGCACATTCAGGAATGGAATGGGCATTGGATAGAAAGACAGGAAGGTGTCTCATTTCCAGTTTTTGCTTCCACTCTCTGCATTTTGTACAAGATCATTCCTACAGTGAGTAGAACTAGTGTCATGGAAGTAAGGTACCAAGTCTGGCCACTCCTTTTGAACAGTTTCTTTGTCATGAGAACATTCCATAATGTGGAATTATGTTTTTTTCTTGAGAGCCTCCAGACAGCTGGCTAGTTTGTGTTTAGTTTCCACCTTACCAGTAACACAAGTTAAACTTTTCCTTTCTGCTTTGCATGTCACATTTTCCTAAGAAACTACTGATGTTTATGTAAAGGGATGGGATGCTGCTGCCATAATTAATACATCTCTACTGACTGCCAAGTTACTGCCTCTAAAAGACACAGACCAATAAATCTTTAGAAGTGATTTAAAGCTTGTGCGCATAGTACCTGTTTTGTGGAAATCTTCATTGCTGAAATAACAGTGGGCTCCTAGAGGGAAAAAAGAATTAAAATATAAAATGAGTTCTATAATCATAAAAGTGCTGCTAGAATTCTATTTGTCCAACCCAGAAATCTTGACATTAAACTAGACACTCCTTAGTAATAGTGCTTCTTCTTGTCTTTTGCAACAAGTGGAGTATTCTTTAGCTGTAAGTGAATTAGAATGGATGTACCTATCAAGGTGCACCTTTGATTGCTATATTGATTTGAGCTATATAATTTTCCATGTCTCTTATGGTTTTATTGTGATTACTTTGTTACTAGTTTCACATCTTGAAATTAATATCTGCATTTAATATAACGACTACTTTTAAAGAACCTCCCAGGAAATATGAAAATAATAGTGGCTGTATCAAAGTATGTAGGTACTATATTAAACGTGATAACACTAAATTAAGCAACACCCTTTAGCCATAGGAAAGTAAAATGTCTATTCCTGCAAAACCTTATTCATAAAAACAAGCTTTAATCCCAAGCGTAATCTTGTTGACTGTACTGCACTATTCACATACTAAGAAGTTACTCCTATTTGCAGAACACAGACCTAAAACTGGCAAGAATTTTTTTGTACACTGAAATAACCATTATTTAATCAACCAAATGGGTCACTAGGAGTTACTGCTCTCCAAGCTAAATCTACTCTTAATTATACTTATCTGTAGCGAGCAGATGTCAAACCAATATCTACTCTTTTACATGAGAGACTGCAGGAAATATTTAACAGAATAAGTATGTTTAGATCTGATTAAAAGGCTGTTATGCATTTTAGGTCCAGCTGCTTGAATGGATTTAATCCTGAGAGTAAAAGTGGCATCATTTAGTTACAAACTGTGCAAGTCAATTCTGTATGAATTTTATTCTATTTAAAAACCCGTTATTGATCCCATGCATCATACTATTGGTTATGTATATTAATACAGTCCTTATTAAGCTTTTACACTTGTGTAGCTTTTAACTTGCTAATCCTGAGAGAATTTGATATGGGTCAGTGGATGTTAAGCATGTGGACCTGCCTTTACAAATGGGTTAATAGACCTTATATTAGAAAGCATCAATTAAGTGTAACATTTGAACGAAAATTGATCTCATTAGCTTGTTTGCTCAGCTGTTCAGAGAAATATTGCAGAAATGGGGTTAAAAGAGGCATTTGTTATCAAGGTAACAGATATGGAAGACTTTCAGTATGGTGGAATTATGAATGAAAAGCATTGTATTCAGCACACTGCAGTTTAACCATCAAAATATATTCTTTATGGTGCACGTAGACTCTTTAGTAACTAAAGAAAACTTGCATTTCATTGAGGTACATTTAAAATCCATTGCAAATTCCCTATTGAAAGATCCATATCTTATGCATACAAATTCTGCTTATTCCACTGAAGTATGTTAATGCTTTCTTTAAGGATTAAATGTATGTCAAATGAGATAAATGAGCTTTCAAGTAAATCAGAACTTTTGTGCAATGAATAAATATGCATGTAAAGTGAAATACCAGGTTTGAATTTGCCATTAACCATACTACTTCTGTAAAGTCTTTCTCAAATAAAACTTTCACTCTACTTATTTTCTTTTGTTCACTTTTATATTTCTCTGATCTGCTTTACCTTGGCACTTCTACTAAATTTAGGGAAGATACTTACACATTATCAACAATTGTCAAATTACCCTGCATTAATGTAATGACTTTTGCGTGTATAAAAAAGAAAAAAGCTGGGAGCCCAAATTACTTGTCTCATTTTCTCCTCACAGTTTCTACTTTTTTCTTCTCTTAAAAAAAAAAAAAAAGAAAAAACCCCACATTTCTACCCTCCAAAAAACCCCAATGGACTGCAGAAAATAGTATCTTGCACTTGATACAGTGGATTCTGTGCAAGATTGGTACCAGTAAAGGCAAGATTGCCTGTAAAAGAAAAAAAATAATTAAAAAGAACAATATAAAGATAATCAAGGTCTGTTTAGCTATGTTTTGTCTGTTTAGATGCCAAAGATAAAGGGAGTATGATGAGGACATGGTGGCTGAGCTCCTGTGGCAGGTTCGGAGCCCTTGTCAGCACATCTGGAGTGAGATCACACGACACATCATCTTCACGCTGTCAGATTACCCTCGTCCTCCCAGCTAGGTACCAACCCCCCGAAAGCCTGGGGCCTGCGAAACAGTGCTATAAAACAGCACTGACAAAGAGAATAACGTGGGGAATGTAAATGATTCGCTGTTGTGTACAAAACATGAGACATCCCTGGGTTCTGTCTGGAAAGTGTTTGAAAGCTTTACTCTGCCTCGACTTGCAGGGGTGCCTATGGGATGCCTGATTTTTTAGGTGGCTCAGACAGGAAAAATGGAAGAGATTGATTTTCACAAAAGAAGTACTAAAGATTAAGTGTTTATGGTGTCTAACCATGAAAATGAGACCCTAAAGTCACCTTTGACAATATAAACACTTTCCTTTTTTCTCAGATTATTAGGCATAAGAAATCTGTGCAGATCACTGTTTTTCCTAAACTATCTTCCTAGTTACATTGTGCTGATAGTTTGAATAGTGTTAAGAGTTGATGCAACTACAGAATTCATGTACTGTATATCTCTGCAGGAGAAAACAGGCATTATTCCCAGACTTGCATAGATAGATATTTAACTCCAGCATGTAATAGCTTTAAGATTCAGAGATGCTAATTTACTTTTTAAACCACAAAACAAGAGCCCAGAATGCCATTTCCTTTATCATTAACCTCCAGCTAGCACTGAAAGTTTCAAGGTTTATTTTGACTAGTGTCTGGGTCTCTAAATGACAAGCTAATTAGAGGGGTATGCCAGGCTATTCCTTGGCTAGACTGCAAGAAGTTTAGTTTGCAGCTGTCCACAGAGAAATCTACAACCTGACACTTGAAATTTAGCCGCACTTACCCGAAAGACTGTCATTTCTTCCAGCAAGACTTCCTCTAATTCGTGCCAAGTCTCCTTAGGAATTGAAACCACTTTAAGAACTGTTCCAATATCTTGAAAAGAAAAGGAAAAAAAAAGTTTTCAGGTGCTTAAGAAGCATGCTTCCTTTTCAGAGCAGCCAGAGGTTCTTCTAGTATGTAATTATTTCACATATAAAGATTGTGAAGCTGCACATCTCTGAGCACTTGTTAAAAACGCCAACTGCTATTCAAAATAACCTAGAAAAACACAGAATGTCAGTAGGACATTTCACTGAAGTCTTTCAAGTATCAAAATGCAACAAAGAAGATAAATACTACTGTAGTTATTAAAGAATGAAAAGTACTGAAATACTATTTAAGTCACGGTATAAAATGACAGATGTTTCAGTTATTTAATTGAGGAAGGAAGTGCACTAAATTCACCCAGACATGTTTTATTGTCCTTATTGAATATGATATTTGTCATTCTTAAAATGCATATGAAAATGCTGTCAGAAGGCTCAGTATAGATATAAAAACATCTGGATAAATGTTGTTAGGCAGATGAAGCTGTTACATCTCTTAAGTACAGGCGATCTTCTTCACGTCAAACAAAGTACCTAAGATGTATAAATCCCTTAAGGCATCTATATTTCTCTGTATGCTAGATACTAGTCTTCACTGAGGGGTAAAAAGCAATGCAACTCGTATCTTCTGTTTAGAAATAGGTGTGTGCCAGCATTTTAATACTACATCCATTTACATTCTTGGGGTTTTGCAATTGGCTTTAAAAAGAACAAGGCCAACACTTGACATTTCAGAGCTACAGCCTCTGGTTTTGTGAATATGGTTTGTGACTTAAGACCATCTCTGTTTTACAGCTTCTGCATCTGTGATTTTATTAATATTTTTTTGTTTGTTTTCATGAAAAGGATTTTCAGCAGGAAAAAATAAAAAGGATCATTTGTAGGTTGGTACACATCATTGCAGACTCTCTGAAATGGAAACAACAAATGGATGCAACTTTTCTTTTTAACCAGCCAAGTGTAGTGCCATGCAAATATATCATAGGAATAACTAAGTTCCTGAGGACCTTTCATGTTGCACATTCTATGTCAGTAATAGCTTAGGAAAAATAAGGCATTTTAATATGGCTAAAATTCTCAAAGCAACACGACTGTAAAGTCAACATTCTCAAAACAAGAATAAAACAAGATCAAAACAGGTTTTGTATGTATATATATTTGTGTGTGTTAGTTGAAATTTCTGATTAACAAGATGACAATTCAGCACTTCTGTATTGAAAATGTAGACTAAATTGAAAAAAATAGATTACATGGGTTTAAAATATAATTTTTATAAAATTACTATCTTAAAAGCTACAGATTTCATGAGAAAGTTCTGGTATTTCAACTTCTTTACAGGAATTTGGACTAAAATATTCTAAAATCCTAGAATATCCTGTAAAACTGAGATTTTTGGTTTTCCATCTGCTTCCCTTTAAGCAGATGTTGGTTTCTAAATACATTTTTTTTTGTATTTTTTTAAGTTTAGAAAGATGAAATATTTTTTTCCATTGTTTTCTTTCATTAGTCACAGTCATAAATTCTTTTTTAAAAGTAAAAAACCCCTGGTTCTTTCTTAAAACAACAACAACAAAGCAAAGCACAACTTTCTTTTTACTTAGGCAGCTACATGTACAAACTAATCTATTAAAATATACTAGATAAGTTGTTTGGGAAGTGGTTTTCATTATGGTTACTGGTGTTAATTTAATATATTTCATTCAAGAAATATTGAGAACAATGCAGAACAAAAGCAATATAAACTTTAAAACAAGAAGAAAAAAATTCACATTTCTACAATGGAGTAATTCAGAACAACAGATAATTTAACGTTATATTTGTAATGTAATGGATGAGTTCATTTCCTTAATTAACATGATAATTTGATGACTGTGGTTTTGAGGAAAATACATTGTATGGGTCAAAAAAGAGAACTCTGATCTAATAAATATAACAGTGTAGCAAAGTGTCGTGATTGTATTCTGTGTTGGACTATGTCCTCCCTCACAATCCATCAAAAGCCATATTCCAGAAATAAAAGGGGATTTTTGATCAAACAACACAAGAGAAATTGTGGAGTCTGCACAGGGCACTGAGCAAACAAGAGTTCCCCAGATAATGTTGTTTCAAAAAAAGACCTGACTTTTAAGGGAATCTTGCAACAATTACAGTGGCTTGATACTTGCGAAAGCCTCTGAGGTCAAAGATACACCGTGTTAATAACTACAGCGACTCTGGTCAGGCCACAGGTACCAAAGTGGGGCTTTATCTGAGTTCTAGATCAAGTTTTACAGAGTAGTATTTCAAACAATTTCACACAAATGGAATCAGGCTTCTCCTTTAGGATCAATAGGCTCTGTTCAGTAAGATAAGATTACTGTTATTAATTTGCTTTACTGACAGATGTACCTTGACTGTGCCAAATGATGCCAAACATCAGACACTCAGGATATGCATTAAGTGCATATCTTAAATCCTGTTTTTTTCTGATATAATTTCAAGCATGCTGATATGATTTTATTTCCATTGTGAAACACACTGGTACAATCACAGTGGGAAAGAAACTGCTCGGCTAAAGATTTCACCCACAGGAAAGGAAAATGTGACCACGCTGGATGGCCATTAATTATGTTGTGTTCAATTATCATCAGTTATTTAATGAAAAGGGAAAGAAAAAAGTATTTCTTCAACATATTGAACTTCAGCAGCATGTGGGAATAATGTAGATTGCTGCAACAGCAGTGGGAAAATACACAGAAATGTATCTAATCTGATGGGACAGATCTGCACAGAAAAATCCAGTCATACCCCAGAGAACTGAATTCTGGCTTTGTCATAGGTTCACATCATCAAGCGGAAAACTGGACCGTGACTAGAGTCCCTAATCTGTTCCTCAGCTTGCTCTTTGCTTGGAGAAGATGTAATACACACTGATTGTGTATCTGTTTCTGGTTCCTTTGACTTTGACCAGCACAGCTTTCTGGAGGAAGGCAGCAGGGCCTCAGTTCTGCCTCTTTTCCTTTCCTCCTGCATGGAAGATGCCCTTTCCTCATTCTGAAAACCACAGTAAGGATAGTGAGCTCAGAGGAGCACCTTTTGTGCCCCAGCTCCAAGCACAGGTGTTGCAACGCCTGTTCTTGTCCCATGAGGGTATAACATCCTCCTGGAAAAAGAACAATAGGAAAAAGTAATATTTGAAGAAATAATAACATTCTGCACTTATGAAGCTGTGTTTTGCTGCTGAAATCTGTTTTGGCAAGTGCAAGTAATAACCTTTCAATACTTTTCTTACAATTCTTGGGTGCAAATATCAGCAATGTTGGATGGGATCCAGAGCATTTACCACACACCTGAATATTAGTGGTTTAAGGAATTTGGTGAGTGGGTAAATTCCCAGCTCAAAGGTAAGTGCTAGGTGTCACTGAGGCTTTTTTGGAGGGAGATCTTGCCTGACAAATTTAGATAAGAACCACTATATATAATGATAACTATCTAAAAGCTATAGCTCAGGTTTAAGCAAGTCTAGTGTACTGTCTGAAAACAGGCAGGAACTTCTGCATAACTATCCATCTTACTCTTGAAGAAAGGACAATGAATCCCTCTGGAAGTACTTATCTCTCTCCCTTGCAGAAGACAACGCATCTTTCTTAGACTGAATGCCAAACTTTGGTGAGATAAATGCCACCTTTCATGCTCAAGATGTAGACATAAATCAGCTCCTTATGTTTGTTCAGCATCAAACTCTGGATGCTGAAGGGCTTGTTCCTTCACATTGCAGCCAAGGGGAGAATTGCCATTAATTTTTTTTCTGGGCTGAATCAGGTCATAGAAGACGTGTTGAAAGGCACAAAATACTGCCACGGGTAGACGGCATTGAAGTTTTCAATGTGCGATGGAAAATATTTGTGCTGTGTAAAATTGCATGAAAGTGCTTTTCAATGTTTTATGCAAGAACATATTGTTGCACTGGTATCTAATATCTCAGTTCAGAGCTTTAAAGGGCTGGAACACTTTCGTCAGAGCTGCATTTCCTGCAGTAAATGCTCTGAATTGCTACGCATGCACTGTGTTTGGTACACAAAGCTTCATCAGCTCTCAGTTTACTCGTAATATATTTCAGGCATCAACATGAAAGAGATCTTGAGATTTATTGCTTGGGAAATCTGACCCCAGGTCTAGAGCACCAGAACTGTACTTAAAACAAATCAAAAATTGGACTGTTATAAGACAGACAGCCAGACAGATATTTTTGGTCCGAAGCTGAAAAGAAACAGTGGGGTTTTGGTTTGACTTGTTTTGGCTTAATGATGCCAATGTCTAATTACTAGCAATTATGTTCAATAGAAGTTTAAAATACTTTTATTAAACATAACTGAAACAATCAGCCAACTAATGGAAAATCTTCAAAGGTGAAGAAGCAGATCTGCTTCTGGACTGCTTCAGATCTGCTTCAGAACTGCTAATCGACATAGTTCTGAAGCCACTGAACTTAGGCAAATGCGTATCAGCTAATTCCACTGCTATTTCTCATTATTACCTTTCTGGGAAAAGAAAAAAACAAAACAAAAAAGTATTTCCTGAGTGCATATTTCAACATTTATTAAATGCCCAAGCTGTATGATTCCACAAATGTTTTGGAGAAGATATCATATTATATTTGAATATCAGCTCTTCTTAAAACATTTTGTATGAGCCAGATATCTTCATCTTAAGTAAAATGATGCACTCTTCTGGCAAAAGAGCTGGGCATCTTAAGGTAACACTTGAAAAGACACAGAAGACATTTCCCATACCTGGGCATTTGTCTCATTCATGTTAATATCTCCTATGCTGCACTTCAAAATGGGAACCTCAAAACTGGCATTTTAATACTAAATTATAATTAATAAGGCAAGATATTTCTAATAAAATTCCCTAATAATAGTAGTTGAAAAGAGAGTGGTTTGATCTGAATCC
The DNA here is from genome assembly GCA_026546715.1 of Gallinago undulata. NCBI lineage: Eukaryota > Metazoa > Chordata > Aves > Charadriiformes > Scolopacidae > Gallinago > Gallinago undulata. The sequence goes on along the minus strand of JAOTQQ010000001.1, from coordinate 9,747,233 downwards.
AGTTGGCAAAGCTCCTAAAGAATTAAGCTATGCAAGCCATGGCCTGAACCTGCAACACTGAATATAAATTAGCAAAAGTCTCCCCACACACACAGTTTTGAGTCCTGCCCCAAATTTTCACAGGTATACACTGGAACATATATCACTGTTATATCTTTCAGAGTATGAAATTTTATCAGATCTACCTGCTCCTGGAAAAGCAGACAATGTAGACTTGAGGATTCTCACCTGTGCCAATGAACATCACATCATATTGGCCATCTTCTGCGTCTACTCGATCTACTACTATCTGTGTGAACTGGTAATCCACGTCTGTTTTGATCATGATTGGACGGTTGTTGATGGGGAATACTGGGTTGTACATGGCTGGATGACTTCTTGCAAATGTTATAACTTCATCAGGAAGGTCTTTGGTGGAATCAAAGCCTCCAAATGTTTTACTGGGACACTGGAAATAAAAAAAGGAAATGTTTTACATTTTATTATTGATCACTAGTAACATATTAGAAAACCATTGAATTACAATCATCGCAACTACTGCAGTCTATAATTAAATATGACAGGGGTTCTAAGTGTTGCATGACAGATAGAAAAGTTAATTCAGTCACTAAAAGTCTCTTTTTTATTATTTTGGATTTAAATCAATATGGTTAACAGAATGTAAGTGATCCTCATTCATTGTTTTTCTTACTACTATGCAGTGCAAAAGGATTTTCAGTCATTTACTGATTAGTGTTAATCTTTAATAAGCAGAAGGAAGAAATTCTGAATTATCTAAACTCATTCAACATGTCACAAGCAGTTGCAGTATTTGCTTATGTATACAACAGAAAATTAATTAATTATGCCATCCTCTTAGTTTCAAAGTATTATGTTCAGAAGTTGACTGGAAATCAATTCCTCTCTGAAGAATCTGACCTTTAAATGCTGTGGCAATTCCCTGTTCTACTGACTTTTCAAACTCCTGGTTGTCTCAACAAGCCTGTGTCATCTGTGTAGTCCCGACAACATGGATCCCTGTTACACTAAATCAAATCAGGTGAGTCATGTCCTAAATGCATCTCTTCTCTCTCCATTGATTCTAAAGAAAGCCTCTTGTGAGTGTTGCTGCTGCTCATACCGTTAAGAGAGACAATTTGTGCTAAAGAACTGAAATAAATCCTCACTGTTGTGTACTGCGCAGGAATGGAAAAGCTGTTGTCCCTTTGGGATTAAGCTCATCCCCATGAAGTTTCACAGTAAAGAGGCCCTTTGCCCCCTTATACAGCCACGGGTGGGCCAGTTTTGCCCATAATCTGTGAAAAGTAGAGAATTGTCTGCTCACATTCTCCCAACATGAGCATAACATAGAGGCTAAGAAGGGAAGGAGAGACAATGGCTTTGGTATCCACAAAAATATTCCTTCTCTTTCACCTATCTCATGTCCCCACAGGGAGATGTGAGGACTGTAGCTAGTCACCACTATTTGCCCTTGTCTCTTCTGTACAATTGATAAATATTTTATGAACAATTTGAGGCTACTTTAAATTAAGCATTAGAAGTGTGTTAGTAATGTTGAATGGATGAAGATAATGAACCACGATGGCATTAAATCACCAGTCCAAAGATACTCGACAAAGGACTTGGTGTCCCCCACTCCTAATCTGTTCAGAGATACTAATTTAGGATATATAAAACTCTGAAACACTGCTGATAATTATTATGTTTGCAGCATTTGAACCTGAAATATAAACATCTGGTGTTAAAATGCCCTGGATAATTTGCCCTTTATATCCATGTGTAGAATATCTTCCAACTAAATTAAAAACCTAGAGGACAACATCTTATTAACTAAGAATCCAGAGCTTGCAGGATGCTCAGCAGAAGAAATCAATTGTCTTTGCTATCACCTTGATCCAAATTATTAATAATTCATCAGAAATTAAATTAAAAAATCAATGTTGTCAAAAGGAGTAGTTGTTCTACTCAGCAAAGGGATGGTTCCAGCATGGACATGTAAAGTGTAAATTGTCCCTTTTTGGCATATTTGTTAGTAAGCAAATTCCCACATTCTGTTCCATTATATAGTGTGGAAGGGAGGGAGGGAGGGAGGGAGGACATTTGATTAATGCATGTGGAGCAGACTAAGCAGAAAGCAAGTTAGTTATCTACTTCATTGCGTCAAGAGTTTTCAGCTTTTTTATTATTATATGTTTTTGCTCTCTCATACAGAAATATTACAAAGATAAAATCAGATAGGCTTTTTAAAATCATTGGCCAAGCCATTGTATGTCTCAAAGATTCTATTTAAAATCCAACACTGCAATTTTAAGTTTGCTTTACATTTTGATTAATATTCTAAATACAGTTCAATACTAATTGCTCAGATTAATTAGATAATGATTAATTAGACAATAGATGTAAAGTGCTTTAAAAATCACTACACAAGAACTAAGTATTGTTAATTGCAGCTGGGCAAACACTGAAAAAAACAGTAAATGAATATTCATCTCAATTTTAAGTAAATAAATTTCAGCTGTGTTTCAATTGCTTGAATATTTACTTTGTCTGATTTTCTAACAAAGGATTTTACTTGCAGCAATGTTGACCAAGATTTTATGCAGAAAAATCATAAAACTAGAATTAGTGTCATAATTCTGTGTATTTAAATGAGACTCCCAATTCTGAGAGCCGGATTACTGCTTGGATCCCCTGCTTTTATGAGACTAAACAAATGACAATTACTTTGTAATTTTACATCTGAAGTCTAAAGTGTGTTACCTGGACTAGGCTGTAGCTCACAGTAATCTCACCCCATTTTAGGAAACTAACTGAGATGAAATAAAACTCTTTTGGATATAACTCCTCAACAGGTGATATTTAACCCATCCGTAGTCCAAATTGCTTGCAGAGGAATCTCAGCCCACATAAAGTCTGAGCTGTCCTGAGAATGAAAATCCTGTCACATTTACTTATGTTGTGGTCACAAAACCAGGACGCACAACAAAGACATTATCCTTGGTGCTAATAACAGGACTGCTATTGATGTTAGTGGGTCTAAGTCAAGCTATTTGGCAAGGTGCTTCATCTGAACTCATGTTTATATACCTGATCAATGCCACTGATATCAAGGAAAGAGAAAGTTTTCAGGTGCCAAGGTAGGCATGAATACAGATGTCCTGAAAAAATTTGGAGAAATGAGCCTGATCTTTGGTTTATGTAAAGTCAAAGAACTGTTTCTTTTAACGTCCACTTCCAACTGCTGGTCCCCAGTATGCTCTTTCAGGGTGTTTGATCAGTCAGAAGGAGGTAAATAGACTATACCCTAACTGGCCTATTAGGGAGTCCAGCAGAATAAATCAATAGCTACATTTTGGTGGGAACAAAAACTGCGTTGATCATAAGTGAAGATAGACTCTTGGTCCCATGAAGCAGAGAATACTTGAGCTCTGTAGATGAATTCACAGAAAGTCAGATATTAATTCAGGATGACGTATCTCATTCAACATGAGGCACAAACAAAAATCCTCCCTCCTCTTCAAAATGCAGTTAGAAGATTAAAAAAAAAAATATTTCTATAGATCTAAAAGGAAGAATCCTGGCAACTTCTTAGTTAAATGTGAATCTGTTGTAGAATTGTTTACAAAGTTTTCTGACTTTTCAAAAGAACCATTAACTTTCCTTTTTCCTACTCGTACTGGGCAAGCTCAAAAAGTTTACTGGCACCTCACCTACTAAATTCAGTTCTGTTTAACTGCACTGAGATCTGGAACTGAATCACCATAAGAAGTTCAGGTTTTTTTCTTCCTTTCCTTTCCCTGTTTCTTGGAAAAGGAAGCCAGAAGACTGACATCTAAAGGAACTTCAAAAAACCTTTCTTCTTTATACTCAACAGGTATTCAAAGCCATTGAAAATATATGCTATGTTATCACTTTAGGAAAGAAAAAAAAAAAAAAAAAGAAGCAGCTTCTTTTCAGCCAGAAATTACTCTCATTTTAAAATTCATTTTTATCCTATTAATATAATAAAATGTTTTCAGCAACTCTGAGAGAAGAAAAAAATCCTTTTCAAAGTGGTAGACATCAGGATTAGAGTCAGTGGTAGTGGGCTAGGAGAAACTGATGGCCTCAGCCACTCTTTATTAATCCATTTACAGTAGCATGGCCTCTTGCGCTACATGATGTGGCTGGGGGAATATGTAGAATGGTATAATTTGGGATCACTCTCACCCTTAGTCAAGAAAAATGTTTACAATGAAATCTGAATGCCTTTGGACTTTCTTTGTGAATCTTAACGTGAGTATGTTATAGTGAAATTGTAAGGGTAAAACCCATCCTGAGAGGGTAGCCAGAAAAAAAAAAAAAAAAATATATATAACTTAATTGTATTTCCCTACTTTGGCAACAGATCTGGTGATTTAGGTCACTTGGTCACTTAGGGGCTGGATTCAAGTCCCTGTTTTTTTTCTTGTTCTTGGGAATTTGATCAAGCTATTCTTCTCCCACATGGACCTCAGTTCAAGACCCTCAGACAAGTCTTGGAATAACTGAGACTCTGAGGCCAGCAGAACTCACATGTTGCCAGGCAAATATTGTCCCTAGGGCAAATATTTGAGTTGAACATTCAGAACCTCAGTAGGGCTGTGTTTAATCTCTCTGCTCAGCAGTGAATGTAAGAGAGCCATGGGGCAGCAGTCAGTTCTCTATCTCTGCCTGTTTCTGTGATAGAAACATGTAACATTCGTCTTTGTGTGTAGTTTTACGTACTTTTTGTTTGGTTTTTGTTTAGAAACATTAAATCAACACTGGAATCAAAGAGGAATATGAGTAAACAGAATAATGAACACTGACTTATTAAGTCTGTCAGGCGGAAAAGAAGATGACATCATTATATAAGAAATACCAAAAATATGTACTCATTCACATTTTCCATGGGGATGTAAAATAATACAACTTCAAAAAACCCCTCTAACATATAGTATTAACTATAGCAATTAAAAAAAAACAACAAACAAGTTCAGCATCAAATGAGCTATGCCTCAGAGCTTGTATTTTAACTCTGGAAAAAGTTAGGAATCCCTTTAGCAGTCAGAGTGAGGGAGTGAGGAGTGCTGAGGAATCTGGCTGTCAGGGAGCCACTGTTTTCTTTTGCTTAGGAAGTCATTTTCTTTAGGCTGAGCAGATACACTGTCTGACCGTTGGACATCATTTGAAAGAACAGGTTTGAATGAACAATTTCAAAACATACCAGACAAAACCAGAAAATTCAATGATCTAACAGAAAGGATCTAAGCTATTCCTGGTTTGTTTTGAGCCTTACATTTAAGGAGACTTTTAAAAGAATGTTCTAGATGTTTATATTAGTATGTTTATATGTATACATAAGTACACATATATTTCATCTTCAGCAATGATATTTCAGAATTTAAATGGGTCAAGTTGATTTGTGCTAGCTATGGATCTATCCCAATGTATACAATTAAAATTTTTTCATCAATGTCCCATCCTCTTAGACTAGTGGCAACTTTACAGGCAGTTAAATATTTCTATGTGATGACATCAGTTGGGAGTTATAAATATAGTTGTCTTATATACACTAATATTTTAGTCATTCATAAACTAGAAAGAGAGAAACAGGTAAAAGCATAGATTTTAAAAAATACCAATGGGAGTTAGAAATTATTATAGTCAACCTCTTGCAGAAATATCTGTCTTACTGTACTAGATTCAATGTTGAGAACAATCGAGTATTTCTTAAAAGCCAGGCAGATGCTCTGTTTTCTGTTCATTCTCACCAAGAATGATTCAGCCAATATTTGGAAAAATGACAAATTCCAAGGAAAGGATAATGCAGAGTAATTTATTAAACATTTGGCTTTCAGCAAAGTTCTCCAGCCATTGTGCAAACTTCTGCTGAAGTTGTTAATAAGAACGTCAAAATTAAAACCCGAACGGAGTTGCAATTGCAGCTTCATTCTTTACAAGTAAATCAGTACATTTTGGACCTGGAGGAATTAGCTTTCCCTTCTGCCACCTTGTCCATTTCATTATCTTGTTCAGTTTTTTTCCTGGACCTGAGGTCCAGGATCATGTAATGTGTGAAAATATTTTCCAGAGTTTTCCATTTTTAGATTACTGTATTTTTTAGGGTACTTACAGTTCCTGGCCGTGGATACGGCACTCGCCCTTGGTAAGGAACCCACTGGTAGTTTGGGCCATCTCGGTGGGCATAGGGTCCAAGAAATACCCTTCTCACATCAGTCATGCTGTACATGCACACTGCTGACCCCTTGAAGATATTACTAAAAATGAGGGGAGAAGAAATCAAGTCACGTTCTTTAAATTATCAGTTGGCTTAATCTAGTGGAAGAGCTATGGGAATAGCAGCTTGTTGCTTTCTAATTTATTGCATGTGCTGATTATCAAAACTCTGACATGCTCTCAGAGCAATCCTAACTCACCTCTTGTGAAAGTTCAGCATAACTGATACGATCTCTCAGACATTTTCCTAAGCAGATGGCTGCTATTCCTCTGTTTAAAACGTATTGTCCCCAGAAGGCCAAAGCTCCAATTTGAGTAAACTTCAGCAGGCCTGTCCCTCGAGGACTATTCAATTCTTTCCTACACTTTGCATTTTTCTATTTTTTTTAGCAGTCTCTACTCTCATTTAAGTAACACACACACAAACTTCACTGTTGTTTCTTACCTTGACATTTCTTACAGAAGACAGTAAGTACTTGCAAATCTCCCTCTTCTATATCTGGTTATCACTAGAAACATTCTTTCTGTTTAGAAACTAAAACTTTTGTCCTTCTCAAATGAATGTGGCAATGCAACCAGTACTGCAAACCTTCCTCAGGCCCAAGCTACAATTACAATTTTGTTCTTGGTGAAAGCACAATGAAACCAAAACATTCAAGTCACAGTTATATGTAAGTCAATAACAGAACTTTTGAAAGATTGTTAAACTTTCAGCAAAATTTTTTATAAATACCTCCTTGACTAGCCCATTTCTCACACCGCAGCTTTTCTATTTCACCCTGCCCCCAAACAACTATATTTATGCTTGTGTTATTTTTCCAGGTCTGTGTGGAAAAGGCTACAAATTCTGGTCCCCACTATAAAAACCCAATTCAACAGCAAGAACAGCCTGAGAAACTGATAGTCTTTGTGATTACTTGCTCCAGAGTGATGATGTACGTTACTCATAAGAAAAGAAACCTAATTCATTACTTCTTACTGCCATTGACTTCTTAGTTCAAAGGTTAAGAAAATTTTGTTTCTTAAAAAACATTTTTAACAAAGAGACCTCTTTAAAACAAGCAGCCACCCAAGTTTCCATGCAAGTAAAATAATACATTCTGTACCTGGAAGTTGTAAACACTCCATAGACTATTGGGTTTTTAGGGTCTTTTGAGTTCATTAAGAACACATCCTCTGTAACAATAACAAGAGATGGGAAAGAAAACAAAGTTAAATTCATATGGATAATACCTGAAAACATTTCTGCATTTCAAAGCCATTTGTGCCACTTACGTAGTTCATCAAAGTGTGTGTCAATGCCATTGGGTCCTGGAACTGAACAAATCAGACGTGCTTTGAGGAAAGTTGTCCATTTGTTAACAAGGCTCCTGTGTCCGCCAAAGTCATTCTAATAACAAAAGTATTTTGCATTAATACCTTGTAACAGTCTATGATTGAAGTATCAACAGAATAGAGAGAAAATGTAGTAAGTAACCACAAGATGCTACTTAACAGAAAACAGAAAAAAGAATCCACCTTCTACGTACAAATGCATTCTTATGTTGTCAAAGACACTAATTCTGATTTCCTTTTATTTTATATTGTATTATTACATATATCACAGTAGCACATCATTTAAAAAACAAAATCAAGACACCCCAAGCCTCTTTATATATTGCAATACATTTGTAACACTAGATGAAGACAGAAAGGCAGAATATTTTGTTCCAGAATTCCCAGGCTGCCATGTCCTGGTAAAATTTAAAGGGTTTAATATTCTTAAGTGGGTCGCGACAAAGTAGAAATGCAAGTTGCAAGCGACCAAAAAAATAGATTAAAATGCTAGAACATCCATACTTATGGCGTAATTGATTTTCAAGCAGCTATCTCTGGATTTGAGGAGATAAATTGAAATTGTGCTTATGGATTAACATGAAATTTTACTGTAAACATCAGAGTTGCCAACACTACATTTATGAATATTATTCCATTTGTAGAAATATTTCTAAAAGTCTGTTGGAAAAATACATGGGCGTTTATCAGTGTGGACGAATGATTCAATCTGCAGTCATTAAGAGCCTTCTGAAATGTTGCCCATTTCTCAGCTAAGCTTAATCAACTGTTTAATTTAATATTCCTTTGCCTCTGTTTTAAAGATTTTCACTAAAGTGGGAATGGAAAGGTATTAACATTCCTTTCAAAAGTAAATTCTTCAAATGTTTTTGGCCTACCTGGAAGTATCACATTTCCTGTAAATGAGTTTCTCTTTTGCAGACACATTCTAAGACTCAGAAGATGCCTATGACTTTTTAAACAAAATGTTGTAGTTTGTGAATCTTCCTCAAACAGAGAAGAACTGAATAGTTCTTGGGTGTGTTAACCCCCAGTTGTTTTTCACTTGGGATGATCTCTGCTTTGCTACAATGCCAGTGTTCATACTGGATAGTTTACAGGCAAGAAAATGCAGTTCCTAAAAATCACTTGCAAAGTGTCTTGTAAGAGTATTCAGTCTAACTCAAAGGAGTCATTATTTTACCTTGCAGATCTGCCCTATTCGGGCATGAGTGGCTTTTCCAGTGTGTTCTCCATCAATTGCGTTTTCACGGAAGAAGAAATAGATTTTGTCATCTTCTGGATTGTCGCTCTCTGGTATCAGGTGAGCACTAATAAATCTAGGATCTGAGAAGAAAATGCCATTGTGCATGTTATCACTCCATAAACTGATGCACTTGCTTTCCTTATATAAATGAATTCTGATTTTGCTTCCCACTACTTGATCTTTGTATCTAATGGCAAATATAACTATGTTAGGTAGAACACCACCAATTAACATGTAACAGGTATTCACATTCCTCTTACCTTTAACACATAGAGGTGTTTGCTACAGATATTTAATGAACATACCTTAAGTTTATTATTTGAGCAATGAAACATTCATGAAATCTCTTTACAAATGGTTGTACAACATTACTTCATGGCTTCCTAATTTAATGCATTTATTACTGACATTTTTCTTATTTCTTTGGATGTTTTGACTTTTGGTCAAGAAACTTTCTTTATGTGTTGCACATAAAAGGAGACAATCATTAAGACAATTGTAATGTTCCTAATTTTAGCGATAATGAAGAATATATAAAGAGAGTATTTTACATCTAGAAAATTATTAATGTGTTACTGTCAAAAAAAAGTTAATAAAAAAATACAGTTTTGACTGATATTGTCTACTTCCACACTATGATACTCTAAGCCCCAGCATTTTTGTCTCATTTTCAGAAGAGAAGTGCATTTTTGAATTTCTATTCAAGTTGTTGAAATATTGTGTCTTGCCTTTCTTGCCTTGCTGTTTTGTTGTTTTTTTTTTTTAATAAAAAACCTTTATTTCTTGACAATTAGAGTGACAACATTGTTTGGTGATAAAGAGGATACATCAACAAACGAAAATATATAAAATGCAGGTATACTGATTGGTTACATAAAAAAAAAAAATGGTGGAAAGAAGTTTTGGGAGAGAAGTTTATAGAAATCATAAGAGTAAATTCATACCAGTGGTGAATCTGGCTCATCACTGTATTTTACAGAGATACTTCATCTGGTATCTTTCACTATATTTGGAAAAAAAGAAGGCATATCCAACAGATTTACCAATCTGTTTTATAACCATTTTACATCCTGCTGGGATAATTAACTGCAAACTATATTTAACTACTCAAAGAGTCCTGTTCTTATGTGAAATTATAAGCTATTTTAGTGTCATGCATTAACATCTTTTCAGTGTATGTTTATTGCTATATAGTCATGGAAATAATGAAGTGTACTTGGTTTTGCCAGTTTGCACTAGCTGTCCTGTGAGACCCATGACCTTATTAAGGATGTCAGTGTTTGTAAGCAACAATATTTCGATGTTTTTATATGTATTTGCATGCATGTGTTTAGATGTATTTATTATATGAGCACATACTGCATAATTTTATGTCTGTGTGTATAAATATATTCTCATGTATTCAGTGTGTGTATATATATATGTATAGGCATATATATATTCTTGTGTACTCTGTATGAGTATTTATGTGTATATATATACACAGTATATGAGACTAGCTTAGACCAAGGTTTACAGATCAATACAGATCAATATATACAGAGTCCGACATTGTTCAGAAGTAATTATCTGGGACAAAGAAAGAATATGCTAAGTACAAATAATACTCTCCCAGAATAATCTCTCTTCCTCCACTATTTTCAGCGTAGCTTGTTTCCTGAGCATGGTTGCCTTCTATATGCTTAGTAACTCTCAATAGATTTTTCATCCAGTTATCTATCTAGAGTCTTCTTGAAACCATGCAAATTTCCAGCATTCATAGTGTCTTTTTGGAATTTGTTCTGCATGTACACAGCCTGCTCAATTAAAACCTGCTTCTGATGTCATGTCTTCAACATTGATCTTACTAACTTCATTTGGTGCCAATTCCTGTATCAGAAATACCCACAGTGTTCAAGATGTGGATGAGTTGTACTCTTATACAAGGGCTATAGCAATGCTCTTTGTTGAATTCTCTGTACTTTTTCTATTAAATCCTAATTTTTAATACGGATGTGACAGTTTCTAAGCAGTAATCTGAAATTTTCATGGAACTTTATGTGCCATAACCCCAGAACCTCACTCGTCATTGGTAGTGCTCAGTCCATAGCCCATCATTTTATATGTGAATATAGGCATGTTTTCCTCATGGTTTTCCCCATGATTTATCACTACATCATTCATCAAGAATAATTTAATTTGTCATTTGATTGCATAGCCACCCGGTTGCATAAGATCCTTTTGTAATTCTTCACAGTATTCCTTTGTCTCACTATGTTGAATAACTTAGTACTGTGTGAAAAATTTTCTCATCCTGCTGCTCAACCTCTTTGTCAGGTTATTTATGAACATGTTGAACAACACAGAAGAGATCTCTGTGTAACTGTGTCTATTACCAATTGTTTATTAAAATAAATCTTTTTACACATTTGAAAACATTAACATTCTGTAAGCAGTTTAAGCTCTCCCCTCCAAGCCCCAGTAACTTAAGCCACTCAAATAATTTCCTTTTATCTATTTTATATATGATCTACTACGACTCTGAATGCAACCTGTGTCACAAGAAACGCAAGGCTACAGCTTGAAAATTTCAGCGTTACAGCCTGTGGAAGACATCAGAGAAAAAGAATACCCATTAGTAGACATTTTTCTGGGCTAATGGATCTGGAGAACCTCTTGTCTGAATATACTGTTTTTCCAGTCTTAAGGTCTTAATCAAAAGGGTAGGAAAAAATAATCCAAACAAAACCTAAATACATTCCCAAATGGTTGAATGATTTTTTTGTGTGTGCAATGGGTTTTGTAAATCACAAGATATCAAATTCTAAAATAAATCACCATATTATCAGGCATCAAAAATCTAACTTTACATTGGTCTATGAAGATACTGTAGGGAGTCCCATTTGAGTCAATAATATTGCTGATATAGTACAGGTTATATAAACTTGCCCTCAGTTAGCATATTGTTATTCTCTTCTTTGCCTCTCATAATTTTGCAAATGAACCTAGAAACAGTAAAAGAGTCCAGTATTAAAGGAGGACTGATAAAAGAATGACAGAAAAATAGTTTAAGAAATAGGAAATATGTGTTTTAAAGAATTCTGTCAGAATGGTAGCAGAAGAGAGGGGTGTGTGAGGAAGGCATATATGACTAACGCTATAGCCAGAGTGCATGAGAATATGCTCTGTATACGTTTCTTACCTGTGTTTATTTGGGACTAATTCAGATTTTTGATTAGTTATTAATAATCCTAATTACACCCCTGAAAGCAAAGCCACTGCACACCCCGTATTAGAAGACATTCATTGTATATCATGGAAGAGTTTTTGTTGAATAACACTGGTGTTTCTTACTGAGCAAACCTCAGGCTGTTTCACCATCTGCTTAAATTGATACGTTTTAGTCAATAAAAGAGTGGTTCTTCATGTTATAAGGTCCTCGTTCTTGTTACCTGGTGGCATTTGTGTTTTTTACTGTCTTTCATATAACAGATTTGTGTTTATGCATTGAAGCAAATAAAGGAAGAACAGGCCACACGTGTTCTGTTGCATATAGAAATAGATTCATTTTTGTTCAGAATGAATATAATGATCATAAAAGCAACATCATGATTGTACATGTGGAGAGAAGGAGAGAAATCTGGTTGATAATTTTGTAGGTTATAAAGCTAAGAAGTGGGTGGTGTGAACTAGTGATCTGTAGTGTGTTCTTTACTGTTTCATTAGCGGAGGAGCTGTTTGACTTGCCCGAGGCTTGATGTACACTTACATTTAACTCCAGGGCTTCAGACCATGTTTGCAACTTGCTGTTTAGGGTCATGATGACTCAATCAGCCAGATGGCCGGCAGTCACGCAACACAGCCCTCTCCATGGACTACCTAGCATTTTTGTACTGCTTTTCTTTGAGGAAGGGAAGGGAGACGTTGTCCACAGATGAGGGACTTCTCCTTGACTCTCCTAATTGCTCACCCATGCAGTAGAAGAAAGAATGTCATTCATGAATGTGTATGTTCCAAGTATTGAGACTGCTCTGCCTCAACCTGCAAAATTAAACAGGTTCGGTATCAAGCGGTCCCCATGGGAAGTTTAAAATAATTCAGTCAGGGTTGACCTATTTCATATATTCAACACAGCCACAAAAGCAGCGCTGGAATGAACTTCAAGTAAGTTTTACTGAATGGAAAGTGGGACTTTGATCCAATTGTAAAAGTCATTGCACCGCAGCTATTGTGGACAGATAGGATGACTTCAAATTTCCATGCATGAAATATCGGGTATTCTGCGACCCTAAAACTGTCTCCAACCTGTGAAGTGCTCATAAATATTGTTACAACAGTTTAACACTTTCTTGTTTAAAACCAGTCTCCCATTGGCTAAAAGTCCAGAAAGCATGTTTTGGGAAAATGAATTTAAGAAATATTTTGCAATGATTCATTGCTTTAAAAAAAAAACACAAGCAGACAATGTGGAAGAGTGCTTTAAAAAACAGCATACATCAAACAAACATGTCTGAAACATGTTTAAGCATGATCAAAGGAGAAACAAAGCCACAGCATAAACATGATCAAAATGAAATTACAGCTAAAAAACCCTTCTCTGATCTTGCAGCCAACGTGAACAAGCTAAAAATAAAAACGTAGATTTTTATTGAAAACAATCAGCCCCAAGAAGCAGATTATTAAAGCACACACCTTTTTCAGTCTCCTTTTTCTAGTTGTCTTGGCTGTGGGGCTATTTCTCAGCTCCCACATGACACCTTCCTAGCGCCACTTTTTGCGTGCCCTCCTGCCATTACCAGCTCTGCAGACGTTTCATTGGCAGCAGCCCATTAAACTGTCCTTCATGAGAAATCTGGCTCTTTATGGAAACGACACCTTGGTCCAGCTGCCTTTATGATTTATATGCCATTGTTTGCTTAGTTAAGTAATGGAAACATGTTTTGCTTGTCTCAGCACTTCAGGTTGCAAAAAAGCTAAGGAAAATCAATCTACATTTGGTCTTTTACAAATGTTACTCTTCAGCAACAACAGCCATACACACGCACCTCCCCCCACACACGCCCCAATAGCAAGAAACTATAAAACTCAGAAATTGGATTTCTAACTGAATTGTATTAGCATTTTAATGAAGACCTATAAACTTGAAGGCACAGAAATTACCTTTAGCTGTCAAGACTGAGTAAACTGGGGGAACAGAAGCTGGGGTCATCTCTTCATCACTTGACAGGAGCCAAAGGGCAGTTCTCTCAGGAAATTTTTTGTAAGGAGTTTGAACTGGATGCCCCTATTATTGTATATTTACGGTCAAAATGACTAATTTATCCATTCACAGTAAGAAAATTCTAGGAAACTAGGGAAATTTTACGCTCAGTAAAACTGCAATTGCTATAATTTAATGAAAAGTACTGGGGAGTGACTGGGGCCCTGAGGAGAGGAACAAGACTGGGGAAGCTGAAATTAAAAATTTAATAACAACAAAAATAGACAGCTACTCAGGACTTCATAACTACATACAGTGCCCATCCACTGAGACCCAGCACAGAGATCCGAGCACTGTCCTCAGAAAATCTGAACTTGCAATCACAGCGAGTTCTGCTACCCACAGAGAGGAGGACTTGCAGCACCAGTCACAAATGTGCACAGCAGAACCATCCATCATGGGCATGCTCATCAAGGTCACCAGAGGACAAAGTTTTTAATATACGGTGATGAGAGAGCTAAGTTGGTTTGTGGTTTTACACACTCGAATGTAGTTTACAAAACACCAAAGCTTTTAGTGGTGTTCTTCCAAAGTCACTTCATTTTAATTCTTCAACTTTCACATCCCTTTTATTGTTAATGACTCAGGCCAACACTGCTGGGGTCTCGTGGATTCACCGCTTGCAGTGAAGCTCCTCAACAACACGGATGGCATCAGACCACATCCTCAAGGTGGGAATGCTCTTTGCACAAGGGATAACTTGTGGCTGTTATGGAGCTAATACAAGGGGTTTGTGGTAACTTATTGTCAGATGCTGACATGGAAGGTAGCCCCAGGAACAGACCACAGAGTAGAGATGTGATTTAAAGATACTATTTTCAAAGCCATGGGTAGGTGGAGGTGGATGTGTGGCATGCAGACTGTGCATGATTGAGATGTTAGCAGCTGTCACAAGGTCACTCATTGACGTTGCAATGGAAATTCTCATCAGAAACAGTTTTATAGACTGGTGATATTTATTAAGCAGTTTGAGTCAAGCCAGACTGACACTGAGGACTGATGATCTAAAAAGACTGTGTTAGTTATGACAGTTAGTTTTTCCTTCTTAGAAGTCATATCCTGTTTTCCTCCATTTTTCCAAGAGTAGTAAAAGAAATTTTGGTGACAGAATATAATAGGGGTTTAAGTTTTAGTTAAGGTTTAAGGTTTAGTTAAGGCTTCTTGTAATTTCAATTGCATACATATTCCTTTTTTTCTGATTCAAAACTCTTTTCAGAATTAAGAAAATCTCTATGCAGAATCTGGCTGTTTCAATGTTGACTTGTGGGAATTTTTTTTGTGACAGAAAGATATTACAGATTTCCAAGGATGAAAGCATTAAAAATAATATTAACATATCACTCTCCCATCGTATCAATACATGGATGCCAAAAAAAAGACACATAAAAAAAATGCACAAAGCTTTTACACATGTAAACTACTCCACATCTCAGTGCTACTCTTACATATACAGCAAGAGGAACCTAGTCGTTGAGGCTTTTCAGTGTTTTGACCTTGAGTGTTATCTATGGATCAGTCTGGTTGAGTGAGACATTGAATCTGAATTCAGTGGAAGTTGGGGTTTTTTGAGGAATTCCAGATGTATAGATGGGACAAAGGCAAAGAAGAGCAAGTGTAGTTTGGAGCGCTAATAATATACCAAGGTATATAGGCTGAACGGTGGCTGGATAGCAATAAGGAGAAGCGAAGATGGTGATTGAGCTGCCGGGTGAACTTCCAGAAGAGCCTGGTTTCCTGGAAAAGCAGCTGGGCAGGCCGAGGGGAGGAAAGGCGAGAGAAGCCTCCGCTCGCCGGGAGGGGCTGGAATCGGCGCTTCCCGGCGGGGCGGCCGCGGGGACCGGGTCGGAGACCGAGGGGACCGGGGGAACCCGGGGGACCGGCAGAGGCTGCAGCGCCTCACTGCACCCGGCCACCTCCCCAGGGCTGCAGGATCAAATGTCCTTAAGGGGAGCACAACCTTAATTTGCCGTATTTAACACCTCTAAAGCGGTGTAAATGAGCCTCCGAGTACCAGCCAAGGCTTCAGTCTCCAGGCAGCGCTGCTACCTCCGGATCTCTTTCTCCTCCGCTGCCTTAGAGGCACGATTCGGTATGAGTATGTCTTGGGAGTAACATTTTAGCTCACGCAGGAAGGAGTAAGAAGAAAATGTTGATCTCTGATGCAATTATCAGTTTCTGAAGCCTTTGTTCTAAAGACACAACAATAGTTTTGATTCCCTGTAAGGACTAATTAGATGGTGAAGAAAAGTGAATACAAAAGTTCAGTAAAATTACAGCTTAATTCTCAACGTAAATTAGATTTCTCACAAAACAATGCTTATGATCTACCCACCCTATTTAATTTAAAAGAGGTGATTATTATCTCTTTACAGAAAAACAACTAAAATTAACACCTCTTTTCCATTGCTGACTATGTTTTAAGGTGTTGTATATCTATCAACACAATTAATTTTGAACTGATTTACTTGTCCTTCAGAAAGAATAATTGGGCAACTGAGAAAACGAGTGTCCTTCATAGAACAGAAAGTAGGACTTGCAGCATATTGTCTCCATTCAGAAACACTTTAATCTCAATTTTCTGTATTTCTTAACCTCTCTGCAGAAAAAGCTAACGAGAGTTCCAGCTAAAAGTCTGTTTCTTCCTCTCTCAGTCATTTATCTGAAGTTTTTGACATTGATGCTTGGAAATAAAAACACTGGGAAGCCTCTGTCTTAACTGTGTAACCTACATCTTTTGCGCTGTGGATGAGTGACAAAAACTAAATACCACAGTCTTTATGTTGAAAAGTGATGTATTAGGGGAGGAAGTGAAGCATGGAAGACAAAAGAAGTTTCTGATTCAGGGTGTTACACACTTTCAGCGATCAGAGTCACGCTTTGGGCCCACATAAGCTCTGAAGATTCACAGGTGGAACACAAGTCCTGGGAGATGCCTAAGCAGTTTATGGTAGATGACCCAAAACTCAGAAACTAAACCTGTTCCTCTCCACTAGAGATGCATGATTATGTCTGGGTGGAATATTCTTCCTCTTTGCAGCTTGGAAATTAGAGGGTACAAGAGAGTGTCCTGAAGGCAGATAGCAGAACATGCTGCAGCAACACCATCAGCCAAACTCTTGACACAGCATGTTGCAGGAGATGAGTCACTGGCTGAGTGTGAGGAATAGTTGGGGACTATCAGGGTAAACACATTTTACTGTAGGGAAAGTGGGACAGCCTTCAGCAGCACAATTGGCAAAAGCATGAAACGTAAAACTGAGCAACAGTGGTTTGACAAGTATGTCTTTAGCCTCCATATGTCTCCTGAGACCTATATTTCCTGAGACCTAAGATTTCTCTGTAAGCTCCATATAGTGCACAACCCTGTCTCCAGCAGAAGCATTTGTACACACATATATTACTTTTTTCTGCCTATGATGTGAACGAATATGGCTTTTGTGTCAGAAATCATCTATTTTGAAAACACGAAGAAAATTTCCAAACTTTGTCCTGCCAGGTTCAATTTGAAATGTGTGAGAGGGGTTATGTAGCTGTAAAAACAACCTCCTCTATAACATCATGTCAAAAAACTGGACAGGACTCTGCTATCATCTCAAGCCTCAATGAGGGATGTTCATTCATTGGGAAATGATCATCAACCCAAGCCAGTTCCCACGGAGTGATCCAGCAGAAAACACTCCTGTAGCAATTTCCTAACTTATCCAATCTCCTGTAATTTAATTTCTTTGTTAAATCCTTTAGATTTGGCCACAAAACTGGGATCATATTGTCAAACTATGAGAAAGGTTTTGTTGTTATAATTAACTTTTACAGCTAGTGTAAAGCAACTCGACACGAAATCCATTAAAGTAAGATTAATGAGAGATGGCAGAAAAGACTGAAAAAAGGGCTGGGTGAATGACTGGTTTTAACTGATCTGTCAGTGTAGCACAGCAATATAAAATGCAGTAAGGCATCTGTAAGCGGAAGCAAAACCCCTCAGCACAACCTGAGGTATTCAGTGTGATAGCATCAGTTATGACAACCTCTTTCAGTAGTCATGTGAGCATAATTTGTGATTCCAACTTAATTTAGTTTCAGTCAAGATAAGGTATTAACAGGATTTGTACGCAACTGAAATAATGTACTAGTTCATTGAGGATGTGAAACTCAGGTCTGCTCATTAAAAAAAATAAAAAGAGAAAGTATTTAATAGCACAGGTGTGATGAAAATCATAGATTTGCTTGAGATAGACAGAAATATCTTGCAACATTACCTTTTGCACTTATCTGTGAGAAAGTTGTTCTTATCAAACTCTGTTTAATTGCTATATACTTTTATTCTCTACAAAGAAAACTTCCTTTTTTTTTCCATTCCCCAACAGCATTTCAGAAATATTTGACGTAATTACTGTGACTTTTAAGAATTAAAACCTTCTTAGAGTAATATTGTATCAGACTCAAAATTTTAGCATCTTTTAAAAGCAGTAAGGAAAGAATTTGCAGCACACACTTATGATACATAAACAGCAGGGACAGGAATTAGCAGAAAGTTTAGTGCAAGAAATTAAAAATTAATAAAAGTATGAAATGCAGTAAAAAATATATGGAACATTTTTTAAAGAATTCTTTCTACTGACAGGTCTGGCAAAAAAACTTCACTGGAAGTATGTCAAATATGGAGCAGAACTGAGTATTAATAATGACAACCCATTTAGACAATCTTGTGAAAAAGGCTGATGACTCACTAGTCCATGTAAAATATCTCATAGGAAGGTTTTACACATTTCCCTCTCACGGAATTTTTTCTGCCTTTAGTGGAATTTCCTTTAGGGAAACAGGAGAATAGGAAACAGAGACCAAAGGGGTGGGTAAGTAAGTAAAGAGAGCTGTGCCCTGTGACTGTCAGATTTTACAGTGTGTCAAATGCTATCATAGAGCCCAGGAAATATGATTAATCTCGCTGACATCAGTGGAACACTTTTTACTACTTATAAGGGTATTGAATTTTGCTCAAACAGCAGTAAAAGAATCAATAAACACCAATCCTCTGATATATGGCCATATTCATAGATAATGTATTGTCACTGAATGCTTTCAAATATTTCATAAGAGCTGTGGACTGAATGGGAAAAATATGCAATCCAGTCTTTAAAATTACTTTTCTTCTGTTTTTCTGAATGATCGTCTGTAGAAAAGCTCTGTCCCTGAAAGGTTATCTGGCTTCTTCTTATACCAACTCATCTAATAAAATCTTCCTACAAATCTTGCTGCACTTACCTGAACAGAAATCTTTACAAACCTACCAAAAGGAAATAATTTTTTTTTATATATGAACATATGTTAAAAATACTCTTTTCCATAATCTAGGAATCTAACAAAAACACAGGCCAGCCTATCACTTTAAAAGGTAAACCAGAAAGGGAACTATGTTGTCTTCTTTTAATTAGTAAAGCTGCCACTTAAATTGAGGCAGCCCTAAGTGCTCAGGAACATCAAATTCTGCTGGATGTTGTACAAGAGATGGTGCTTTCAAAGATTTACAATTTAACCCTTGCCTTTGACAGAGGTAATTTTCCCTGATATGGACCTGAGAACAGAGGGACAAGAAAGACATGTCAGCTGGGAGCTCAGTTTCAGTGGGTTACTCTCTTTTTGGGTATGGAAACCTTCAGATAACTCTGCTGCGACTGAGATTGAGATTCTTACAAGCAATGTTACAACATTTGAATGATATAGCCGTTCATCTGTAGACTATCACATTATCTGAGGCGTTCCCTTCTGATTATCAGCTATTAGCTGGTGAATGCCTGTATACCTACACATATCTGAAATGTTACCATTAACTTTACCACATCTTTTTTACTGTATGGCATGTAAAAGCACCTATCTACACATTTAGAAAGCTATTCAACAAGGATAGATTGGTATAAATTCATGGAATCCAATGGAATAACAAGGGATGGGATGCTTCAGATGTCACTTTGCAACTTAAAAGTTAGGAATTGAAGTTTGAAAATAAGTAATATAGGATGCTTCAAGGATCACAGGGAAAAATTAGTGCCTCTTTGGCAATGCAGCAAAATTGGAAATTTAGGATCTATTGCACTGTGAAAACATAAATGAGGAACCATTTGTCAAGCTTTTTTTTTTTTTTCTTTTTTATCTGTCCATCATATCTGAGAACTGTCATTCTGTGAATAAGGTATTTGGGGCTTCTTTGTTTATTTTCTCTGTTCTTTAGTCAAACATGCTACCTTTACAAGTGAAAAATAACGATCCATTTGTCTCTCCCATTTGTCCCCTTCCTGTTCTCTCTTCCTTACAACACAGTCATGAATAAGGCTCTGTGGGCTAAATGATGTGGGTGGTGACATCTGTTTCACCCTTTTGTTTTGCAGGTGTTGCCTGGTGGAACCTGGGGAGCAACCCAGTGAAGTGGCTCAAGTGGGACTGGAGCAGTATCTATCTTGGAAACATGGGTTTGCAGAACTAAATGAAGGAAAATCACTAAAAGATTTTGTATCAGTTAAAAGCCTGAAAAAGATGAAGACTGATCTGCTGGGAAATTACATGCCATATTAAATGTACAGTTTTGTAACTAAGTGTTTTCTTTCCTCCTCTCTTTAAAGGTTACAGAGATTTTAAGATGTCCTACAGTTATAGCACAAAAGGCCTGATTTGGTATGATATCAGAAATAATGAAACTATAAAATCTGCAAGGAATTAACAAATCTGAATTTAACTACAACAAGTGCTCTATCTACCTTTCTTGATCTTACATGCTCTGTGTGCCTGCCTAATCACAAAGTATTTTGTTAGGCCCCATCCTGCTCTAGTAAAGTCAACAGCCATAACTCTGCTAAATACAGAAGCTGGAAGATATCCTCAAGAATGGAGCTTAATATTAGCTTTGCAATTCTTTGCTAGTGTGACTTTTGAATTGTGCTCTTGAACTACCTGAATGTGCTATCAGTGTTTTAAATACACTGATGTTTCCAGTTCGTTGTAAAAATAGGCTTTTAATACAAGACAGTACTTAGAAATCTAGTACCAGCCATCAGTTTGATATCAGCCGTGACATTATTTAATTTTCAGAATCACAGAGGTTAAAGCTCACTGAACTATAAACAGTTGGAAACATGGAGTGTAATCCCAAGGCACAGCTCTGCACAAGCTGTAATTTAAATCATATTGCATGCTAAGCTGAAAAGGCAGTGCAGGTCCCAGGGGGCATGAATAAATCTGCAGTCACTGATTTGCCACACACATTTGTGTTGGGATTCTGTAACTGTGCAAATGTGATGTCTTCCTTTAGTGCAGAGGACTTGTCATCTACTGAGATTTGTAATTAAATAACCCAAAGAACAAAAGCAATTACTTAGCCTTACAAGCACTCAGACTGGAATTTACACGATTTCATGAACAAAGAGATGGGGAAGTTATGGAGACAGAGAGAAAAGGAGGCTTTGAGTCTGCAATTTAATTCACCTGTGTCTGGTGCTAGTCGAGATTTTAATGTAGAGACCAGGTATTCACATACCTGGCTTACTTTGAACTAATAATTCCATCATCACAAACTCCACTCTGAAGTGGATGTTCCTCCATCTAAGGAGCCAGTTATGTTTCCAGCTGGCTATGTGCCACATCAGGTGCCGGCTTTGAGCAATCAGTTGTGTTAATTGCAAGCAACACTGAATGCCTTTTGGGACAAGCAATTCACGGTTCAGGAATGTTAGTGTAAAGGGGGTTAGGTTCAGCCCCATTACCAGGAACAAATCACAAAGTCTGTATGGGTTGCAGACTAACAGTTGTAATTTTATGGAACGGGGGAAAGAGGTAGGAACAGACTCAGGGGCTGTATCCTCACAGCATTAACTCTGCTGGGTGTCCTGGGCATCTCAGCTACTTGGTGTTGTGGTGGCTATGTGGTGGTGGAGCCCTTCATATTGTAAGCTCAGCTGCTCTGTCCTCTCATTCCTGTGTTTCTGTCAAGCATTTTGATCCAGGCCAACAGGGTTAAAACATTGGCTCGAGAGACGACTACATCAGCTGCCCATGAACATGGTCTCCTCCACATCTGTTGGCATTTTCCTTCTTTGTATTTGTCATACTGGGAAAATAATAATTAAAAAATGCGTAGCGGTTGTTTGATGTAGAGGAAATAAATAGTCTAAGGGAATAAATAACAGTGAATGCCATAAATTGATGTGGAAGGGCAGATTTATGCATAAAACAGCCATTGAAGAAACGAAGCATGCTAATGAAATGAGCTGAGCACTGCAGTGAGTAGAAACCAGTAGATCTTCCTTGGCTGCACTGGGGACATTCTCATTTATTATCAGCTAAAGATCTAACCTGTGGTATTTTTTAGTGTCTAACTTTTGTCTCAGTACCCGAATAACAAGTTTTAGCTAGTCTATCTTTTCACATGGGTTGATTTCTAATATGTTTACCCGTGAGTCACGGCACCAGCTCTATTTAAAAGAAGAAACCTGCCCAAATTTGGTGATGAAGGTGATGAATGGGAGGCTTGGATTGAATCACTAGAGATAAAGGGAGTTAGTGTGTGTGGCGGGGAGGGGGAGGAACTGGTACAAACCTCAAGGTCTGCAGGTGCTTAGAAACAGCGTAGAGGCTCAGGAAGTGTCTCTAATACCCTTTAGAGGCTCAGTCCCTGGTATCCCATATGACTGTACAAAGAAAACTTCTCAAAACAAAGCCATCTTATTTCTCCCTTTAACACAGACTAAAACATTGCCAAACACTTTTTCGTCTGAAGCTGTGAATTTCATTAAATTCAATGCAACTCGCTCAGTGCTCTCTATTTTTGTGTGGCTGAAACCTCTAATTCTCCCCCCACCGCCCCGCGGCCAGCGTGCTCCAGTCACATCACACTTAACCTTTGCCTTGGCTTCTCAAAAAAGAATTTGTTTCACTCTATTCACAGCTTCAACAGTTTGGCAAACTGCACTTGAGTGCTGCGCTGGGCCTTTATATTGAACACACTAATCTGATTGTTTTTCCACTCTACAAACTTTGGGTCAACAATCAAGCTGCTGCCAGAAACTAATTAATTTGCAAACAGGCCCCATTTTCACAGGGGGAGAGCTTTTGAAACCTATGTCAGCAGAGCTGGTCACACCATGGTGACATGCATTGTCATGGCATCCACTTTTCTGGGTAATTCTCCTCACTAATTTTTCACCACACACATGAACTCAAATTACCCAGTCAACAGTAAATCTCTATTGAATGCCCACCAAATTCTGAACGTGGTGGCCTGAGAAGAGGAAATTGGTATTGACAGGGTCAACTCTCATTAAATTGATGGCTAGAGCAGAAGAGGAAAAAAAAACACAACACAAGGACATAAAAAAAAGATTCAGAGGTATGTCATATCCCAATGAAGGGGGCTGTAACAGACCCATTCCAGCTTTGTTTAAATCAATTAGTATTCCACTGTGTGATTCCCTACAAGCAGATTTCTGGTTAACTTTCATTGAAAAACCAGTTGGTTACTTTTGTGAACAGGAAAGGAGTAATAATTTGGTAGCTAAAAGTCACTGTTTTTCAAGCATCAGAGCTGTGATGAGCCCTTATAAGGATCTCCAAGATCATGGGAAACCTACTAGAATTTTCAAGGCTTATAACAGAAAGGCTTTGTCTTTGGCGTCCTGCCACCCAATCTGAACTTTCTTGTTCCTTAAGCTGATCTGGATCTTTGCAAAAATAATAATTACAAAGAAAAGTATGTTGTGTAATTTAAAGTGGGGTCTACACCAAAAGCAAAGCAAAGTTTAGTTTTAGAACCTGAACACTATACCTGTCCTGAACAAATTACATTTTGTTCCCTGTTCACATTCATCTCTAGGGCAAGAAGAGAGGCTTCCTATGAACTGATGCATGTTGGTAATATGTTTATATTTATACATATATGTATAGATACAAATGGTTATTTTAATCACAATTCAGCTTTGTGTAGAGTTTTCATCACAGCTACCTCTGCTTGGGTTATATACTCCTTATTACCTCCCTTATTCAAACAGACCATCACTTTACAAAGCTGTCCATTGTCAACTCTACAAGCTACTCATTGAAATAAATACATATAAAAAAAATTCCTATTTAGTTTAAAGAAAAAATATCATCGTTCCAGAGAACATAGAATATCACTATGGCTACTGGTAATCAAACAATTGCTAGTTATTATTCAGTATGAGAAGGGTACGGAGCTGGAGACATCCAGGATCAAGACTGTGACTCCTGGAGCGTACTCATGCAGCTGGGTTCTTACACTGCTGAAGGTGGCAGATGAGACACAAATTTATTCATCTAAAGCTATGTCTATAAAAAGCAACTCACCTGGGTCATCAAATTTGATTCTGAACACCCAAGCAAGATCACCCGATTTGCCCTGTACATCCAGGTGCACTGACTTAGATCTAGTACCTATCTAGGGCTTGTTCTGGCTCATTTGTCCAATTTCCTCCTAAGAAAACTCAGAACATTGATGATGGGAAGGGTGCACTGTCAGGTCTCACGCCAAAATTAAGGTCATCAGGAGTCATTTACTGAGTCGTATTCACCACTGATGTAAACTCCCTAAAATTTAGCAATTCTAAGGCACAATTCAGTGCCTAATCGAACAATTCAGTGTACATAAGTGAGCTTAGATCCCCCAGCTGGCAATCACAACCAAGGCTCCATTTAGAGAGAGACTATGCACGGATCTGCTTGCAACTGGGGTCATATCCCACAGTGCTTGTTTTGAGAGCAATTAATTTCCTTCCTAAAACTGTACTACGTGCAGCAGACAAAATTCTCTGTTCTCCAGTGGAAACAGTGCACAGAGCATTGAACTCTGAGTTCCCCTATTATTTTTGATCTTACATGCTCTATAAAGGGAGTCACAGTATGAATTGCAGCAAAGCATGGCTTCCAATCTCCACTCCCAGCTGTTACTTTTTGGTGTGGATAATAAGGCTGACCAAGCTAAAACCCATAAATGAGCCCAGGGTTAACCATGTAACATACATATATCCTAAGTCATGCATTCCTGAACTAATTTCTGTCCTAACTTCTCCAAGCATGTTGTGGCTATGGCTCAGACCAATATGTTTACTGATGCAAGTCTTTTTACCCCAGGTCATATTGTCTAGAGTGTCAGGAAGTCTTGAAAATGTGCAGTCAAAACCAGGGGAATGTCTCATTCTGCTTCATGTTTCCTATGCATTTTTTCCACTCCAGCTTCAGAACTTATCCTTTGGTTACACTTACCAATATTTCATACCTAAACACAACAAAATGTCATCCACAGCACTGAAATTTGATGAAGAAAATTACCTAACCTTAGACTACTGAGGGAAGGTAGAGAGAGAGTGAGAGAAGGTCTGTTTCCTAGAAGGATTTAAATTAATTTCATTCAGGCTACTTGATGAGAGGTTAAAATTTTTCTGATTGTCTTTACCCACCATCTTCATGATCTTCCTCATATCTGGAGGAACTGTGAAGCACATTCTCTGACTGATACTTTCTTTGATTTCCAAAGAAAATGCTTCTCTTACTTAGTATAAAGATACAGGGAGCAGTTATCAGACAGGATGAGTCAGCTGGTTCAAATACATGAGTGTCGTCTGATCAAGTTTTCAGATGGACCTACGCTTTCCTGAGTTGTTATCATTTCAGGTCAGTGACAACATAAATGTCAATTAATAACATTAAGAAAGAAGTGATTATTTTGTGATTTCAGAAATTCTACATCTCTTCCAAGAGAAAAAAAAAAGCTGGTTGTAATAAAAATGTATAGAGAAAAGACTTGTTAGATTGCAATGAGAAAAACAATTTAAAATTCATATTCAGTCTCTCAAATTTGTATCTACAGACTTAAGGGAGAAAAAAAACACACCGTGTAAATTGAGTTCGTATTCCATTCTGTTCACATTATTATGCCACTGTCACCATAGTTTCTGAGTACTTCCTAGCACTGTGTTAGGTGACATTAGCATTTGTCACACATGGAATTTATCACTGTGAAATTATTTATTACTATTCTTAGCAATAAAGATAATGGGAATGGGGGTGGGAGGGTGTATTGAGTGAGAAATGAGACTTGCATATATGGACATGTTTTGCTCCTGCAAGGGTCGGAGTTGTTCCTGCCTGTTCAAGCAGTGATGGGAAAGTGCAGAACTTGGTCCATGCTACAGCCTGCATGATAGGAGATATCAGCTGAGTAATTTGGTTCAAATACAGAAATGCATATTTTAAATGCAAGAAAATCTTAGGGGTACTGGGGGGGGGGGGGGGGGGACGGGACACCACCAAAAGAACAACAACCAAAAAAAAAAAAAGACACAAGAAAATCTCTTCACTGTTTTTACTGGTTACGTTGTCTAAATATGCCTTTGTAAAGTTATGGGAATGCAGACCTAGGAGAGACTTCTGAGTCTACTCACTGCAGTCCCTTGTAATGTCAGGCAAGCATGCTATATGACAACATGTAAAATGTTATTCAAGATCCTCTTAAAACCAGCTCGGCTGCCTCACTGACTACTTGACTACTTCTATTGGGCATCTTTTTCTGATTTCATTCCCCCCATGGTTTAAGACTTCTAATTTGAACACTAAATATATTCATATGCAGTTCATACCCTGCCTTTTTTAAATGCCCTTTATTTAAATAGATTTTTCCTTGCTGGAGATTTATTGTATTTGTAGCATCTATCACCTCCTTTCTCCAAGAATATCTCAGATGTACTTTATGAAATAAATCTAGGGTACCAGGATGGTTGGGTTCTGTCTATGTTGGCAAGCTGGACATATTCCACATCTGTTTACCTCTGGTGGCATGTGTTTTAGTGCCTTCTCTACATCTGGATTGGGAATGTGTAGAAAGTGAGCTGGAAAGTGGAAAACTAGGAAGGCATCTAGGGACAAGGGAGTGGTACAGGAGAGGGAGGTGTCAGTGGGTACATATAGGTGGGAAAGGATTTTGTGTAAGTAAGCAAAGTCAAATTATTGATTCAAGGTTGCAGCAAATGAACGCATCCAAGTCTCAG
Source organism: Gallinago undulata (assembly GCA_026546715.1). NCBI lineage: Eukaryota > Metazoa > Chordata > Aves > Charadriiformes > Scolopacidae > Gallinago > Gallinago undulata. The sequence continues at coordinate 9,720,133 of JAOTQQ010000001.1, read as the reverse complement.
CAAGAGTAGTTGCAAGAGAACAAATATTCATTTCCAAACATCTTGACACATTTAATACATTTTATTACAGAGGCAAAAATCCTATAAGCTAGCTGCAATCTTGTCTATACATTCCTCTACTACGCAATACATATATATTCAAAATTATGTGTGTATGTTGCCAGTGCTGGCAACATACTGCTATAAGCAGAAACAAAATAAAGTGATGTCTAAAGTTCTGTATGAATGCCAGAAGAGTATCAAGTCCATGTTTAGTGCCTTGGAACCTGTGAAATTTAAGAGGGCATTTTCTTTTTTATTGAACAGTCGCTCAGCTTCTATAATTCTCAGCTGTTTATGTAACCGTAAAGTAAATATTACCAAGGACAATAACCCCAGGGGACTAAGCACAGCTACTACCCCACTTTAAAAATTAAGCCATGGAAAGTATGCTAAAATAATATCATAGAGCTGGTTTAAACCCATAAAAAGCAAGGAAATTCCAAGCCAAGGCTGGAAATCCAGACTGACAGTCTCTCTTGACCCCAGGTCTAGTAAAGAAAGTGAACAACGCCAGTATTCCCTCACTTTTCTGGGGTGCAAACTAGATTCATAATGCTATCTTAATGCAGCTTTTGTGATTTCATTTCCTTTCAAATCTTCTGCAGCCCAACTCTGGTTTGCTTTTAAAATAAATGTTTATGGTTATTCATTTTACAAAATGTTAACAATTTAAGGCCTGATCCCCTGTGCTCAAGTCAGGGAAGATGAGAGTGACTCCAAGATTTCCTTCTACTCCCTTAATCTTCAGCCTGGAAACTGCCTTCAGTACATTGATTTTGTGTTGCTTAAGCATCTGCTTTGGTACACTGCACTGCCATTTCTGCCTTCTTGCCTCCAGCCATGCCCTTGGCCCTTGCAGGAAGGCTGCCGTGGACACCGTAGAGCAAACACTGCACACATTTCACCAGGGATCTCCCCGGTACTGGGGGGACCTGCTCCCACCTCCTACTCATCGTTCTTTTATTGCTGAAGCAGTTCATAGAAGCACAGTCTGATCTACGCTTTCTTGAAATAACACGAGCTTCTGATGGCTCTGAACTACAAGAGGCAATGGCACATTTAAAAGGAAAGATGTTTTTTGCCTATAGGCAAGTCTGTGTAAGATATATATGTAACATCAAAGCTCCTCACGGTAAAACTGGATAGGAGATGTTTTTTCAATTTCAGGGTGTTTTTTTCTTAGAGTTCAAAACTGCTCTTGACCTTCACTGAGACCAACTAAGACTGTCAAACTTTTTGTGCAGAGAAACTCCATGCACTGGCCAGAGGAGCCAATAACGCCCAGGGTGAGCACGTATGAGGCTTATAACAAAGTACATGATTCAGTCTGGGGCACTGAACTGCAGCTTTTTGTATCCAAGATGACTTCTTTGAGCACCAACTTATTTTACTGTGTTTTTGCAAATGCCTCCGTGTCACATCTGGCCAACTCCGTATCAATAATTAAATATACACTGCCACAGTGACTGATGTATGGTTGCCTACCTTCTAGATGAATGCCCAGACTACATGGCTATAGAAACAATCTCCCTTGCTTTATTTGGCTTGGTGACTGTTTAATTATTTATACAAAACGAAATGTCTTTAGAAGCCTGTGATTATTTTATATCCTTAACAGACTTTAAAAGTCTTTAAGAGCTGCCGATCAGCACCTTCCCTTGGGCCGGGCACAGTTCAAAGCTCCATTCCCAGCAGCATTTAACTTCTTAGGAAAGGTGCAGCATCTCCAAAAAGTGCCTGTGTGATCTCAGTAGGAACTCTGCATTCATACTTAAATCCAAAATACTTAGTCGCTTTGTGCAATGTTGTCTTACTTTTACACCAGTTTAGGATGATATTTAAATCCTGCAAAAAAATTGCAGGTTCTTAATGTCTTCTCCTCCCCATTTTTGAAACCAAACAGCTGTGTTTTCTACACAGGTTTTCAGCTCTGATCTTAGCCTTAGTATGGGAAAAGTAGGTTCAAGTTCCTGCTCTCAACAAAGTAAACATTAGCAAGGACTTTATTACTAGATGCCTCACTGCTTAGCTATTGAACTCCACAGGGATGAGGGTTTCTCTTTGTAAGTTCAATCAGAACTGCTGTTCTTATCCAGCTTTCAGTACATGTCCATTAGAACAGTGGGGTTTAACCTGAGGCTGAATACAGTGTAGAAAGCAACTAGAAAGCACTACTATGTAGCAATCCACTTACTAAAAAACATATAAGGGTCTGTAAACTTAAGGTTCAAAAGTAGTTTATACAGATCTTTAAGAAGGTAGAGTACAACTCATCCTTCACTGAGAGCTTATTTCCTTAAAAGTATATTCACTTTAAATATGTGCAAACACAAAACTTCTTTTATAATTATACTTAAAAGAGACAAATAACAAAAGAAAAAAAATAATACAGGACTAGCATATCTGTAGCTATTCAAACACAAAGAATTATCATTTTTGGATTTCTCTGTTAGATGCAGAAATTAGGAGCACTGTGTGGAAAGGCTGTCATGACCTTATCACTAGGAAATTAACAGTGAAGTCTTAGAGCCTTTAATAGGATTGTTGCAGTGCAGATTTTAAGCAAACCTTTCCATATAAGGAATGTAAACTTATTAAGTTGCAATGGAAAGACAGAATTCAAAAATGCACTTAAGGATCATTGTCTATTAATTTATAGACAGTTATGAGAATAATTTCTAAAGGCCTCAGTTTGATTCTTACCTTTTTTTAAAATTAGCTTGAAACTTTTCATACAGGAATATAGTCTAAGAAGTACACTGAGAGTGGAAAATCATATTCACCCTGTACTACGATAAATGCTGCCCATCTACTTTTATGCTCATTTCGTACAATACTTAAATTCTAGAGATCTTGAGGTTCATCAGCTCTTTATATGCAAGTGTCTTCTCCTCCCCATCTTAAGCACAGTGCAGTTGTGGTTTCTGCACCCTGTCAGATGTAACCTTAGTGCTAATTTGGGAAAAGCAGTTCTCACATTTAGTGCTGAAAGACTGATAACCAAATCCACAAAGGAACGACACATTTTCAGCGATGAAGTACAGGGGCTGTGGACAATGGCTGTGCTTTCCCACTGCATAAATCCTCCTGACTCAGCTGTCATTGTGCAAATCTACTGCACAAAAGCAGATTTTGCTTGCATGATTGGACTTTATGTCATCATGACTATCATAACAAAAGTGGATGTTCTGTTATTTTTAATATATTATTACTCCACCAGGTACCAAGATAGGTGGATATATCTGTAGACCTTGTACTTTACTGTCTCCTGAATTCCAGAAATCTTTTCTGTTATTATAATAATATAAACCAATGAACAATATTTCTGGGTTACTGGGCAAGCACGGACTGTAGAACTGAAATCTGATAGACCTGAATCTGTCCTCACAGTAGTCTACATGAATTATGACAAAACTAAATTTAACAAGACAAAAATCACATTCATACAACTTGTCATTTACACATTTAACAGATACATATATACAATGCACATATCTTATATAGAGTTGTTTATTCCACCTGCAATAACACTTTGTGGTTTTTAATATGAGTTAGGAATTGGTTTTGTTATGGACTGTATATACAACTAAAATGATAGCCAGATACTAGAAGTTCCTGACTGTAGCTAATAAGAAACCATGTTATTAGAACACATTCTGTTCTTACACATTAAAAATTTGTGTGAACAGTTTGGCCTAAATTGCAAAACCACATAAGAAAGCCTGGACCTCAGCACATATATAAATAATGTGGCTAGGAGTGAAAAATATCCAAGAACAAAATACTTTGTGAATTCAAAAACAGGAGTGCAGATGCAAGCAGTGTGTACAGCAAAAGTGGCTAGTCAACTCTTCAAAAATTAAAATATAAATTAACTCAGAGTAACTACAGTTAGTATAACTGGCTCAATTAAATCAAATATCAGCTTTTTCAGGTGATGAATTCTCCTCATAACCAAAATGTTCATACCCTTGTATAGCTACAGCCAAGTGTAATTCCATTTAAGCTATTGGAATTTTGACTTCAGTAGAACTTGGATAGAGTACTCAGATGCATTTTAAAGTATTTTGGTACATGAAGCCAAAACCAGATTTTCTCTAAAACTATCCCTCTCTCCTCATAGAGGCAAACAAACAACTACAGGCCTGATTAGTAATATCCATACAAAAACGCAAGCTATTGTGCCTTGTTAAACTACTGAATATTTTGTAACCCTAAAAGCTTGGAATGCCCAGGACCCCCTTCACTTTTTCCAAATTATTGACAACTCTGGCCTGCATAGGAAGCTCTGCTGATTCACTTTCTACCGGACTTTGGTGGCCAGTGTCAGATTGCCTTCAGTCTCGTAAAAAATTAAAGCCTGCACAAGGCACGGTTCTGCCCCAGGCTCTGTAGCTACTTTGTGTTGACGTGTGGCTGATGCCTCCACAAGCCTCGAGCTTCTGTCCAACTTGCACCCTACAGCAATCTGCTCCTGTGCTATGACTGTGTTAGCCATAGTGTCTGTATATGTTTTAAATTTAATCGCACTCCACAAATCTCAATGTAATTAAACCAAAAATACTTCTTTATAAATCACTTTTGATTAGTTTAACTGGTTTAAGACAAAATTCTGCTCCAAATAAGAGAGGGGTATATACGTCACAGATGTTGCTGGAATGAAGCTGTGTGCTTGTCTTTAACGACTAGATGAATGTAACCAGATTAATGTACATTTTACATACCATTTAGCCACCGGGAGTCATGCTGCTCTGTTCTGATTGGATGGTGATGCCCCAGAGTTCGGAAAATGGCAAAGTCCCTGCCCATGAAGTCTGCTGCTGTACCAGAGTACAGTTCTCCATCTGCGGGAGGATGTAATTGTAAGCAACATTTCTCAATTTTCCAGTCATGGTAAGTCAGAGAAAGCTGTCAGTCCTATGTGTATATTACGCTAATAGGGATAACGAGAAAATTACAAAGCAATAAACCATATGCAATGTATTGTCATTGAAAATATATGATTAGACCCACTTTCTCACTGCTGAGCTTAACTGTAACCTCTCTCAAATGAGCTGTATCTTCCGACTGCTAGTGCAACCACTTTTCAAAAATATATTTGAATTCTTAGGCTGGAACAATGACAGTTTGCACACCTATGCCTGGCAGACATTAGTATGTCACCCCAAAAAACCTACCTAACTGTGAAGTTACACTGTTTTGAACACGAGTTTGGACTGGAAATCTCCAGAGGTTCCTCCCAACCTATTGGGTTTTTGTGATTCTTGTGTTGGGAATTGGAGAGTCCAGCTCATTCAGCCTCAGTTCAGAAAGTCATCAAGTCCTTTGAATTTTTCATATAGAAACTGTATTGTTTGTTTGTTTGTTTGTTTTTTCAGCAAGCAAATCCTCAGAAAATAGTGTTTTCTGCAGGAAAGACAGAACATGCCCTTCGCCTCCTGCCACTTTGGTAACTGTGATGCTGACAAAGGGCAAGAGCTAAGGGAGAGAGTAAATGAGATCATTCCCTGCCACCCTGACCCCATGCATATCACAGGGAACTAGTGAATTAAAAATTGACCTGTAGTACTTCTAAGTGGCACATACGTAACCTAGCTGGAGATGAAACTCTTAATATTAGAGTCCCACTGTGCCTCTCCTCAGCCATCCAGAAGTATCATGGAGGAGATAGTCTAAATTGAAAGGACCAGGTCAAGTTAAATATCTGTCTATAAATATCTGTCTATAAATATCTCTGGTAAAGAGAGTAATAATACTAAGTACATAGCAATCAGACCCACAGAAAACAACCAGAGACGAAAGAATGACACGTATCTCTCTGGTATTAATGTAACATTATCTATTAAATTACTCTGAATTCAAATTGCTAAAAATGCATATTTTTTTTTAAGAACTGTGCCCTTTTACACCCTGTGTAACTGTGCCCTTACACATGTGAAGTGAGATAGCCCAACCTATATTTTTAATATGAAATTAAAAGGTATTATTCCTTCCAACTGTTGTTTTCAAGCTACCCATCTTAATCAGGCCTTATGTGAAAAAGACTAGTTTGAGGATAAAACAACTCTTTCTTTAAGCTAAAGTAATAAATTTTTCATGGTCATGATGAACTCTACCATATCCTCATTTTAAAGCATCCTTTAGGAGCAAGTTTATCTTTTTCATGGCAATTTTAGATATTTCCATGGTGGAACAACCATATCCAAGTATGCCTATTGGATATCACTGGCATCTTTTCCCCAGAACACTGACACCATGAAATTATCAATTGAACCTACAGTGGCTCTGTACCATATGGTAGTCATGAAAGTCAGGAAGGGTGAAAACATGATAGCGGAAAGGCGTGGAATTGAACGAATTCACAGCAGAGATTAGAAGCAAATAGACCAGTCGTGCCCAGCAGGAGGTGTAATCAGAAGTGAAACAGAACAGCATATCATTAATTAACAATTTATCATTCCTCTATGTCATTTTCAACTTTTTTTTTTAAAGGGGATACAATCACTTAATTATAGTGATTATTATGTACAGGATATGCAGCTGAGATTTTAAAGCGCATAAAACCTTTTTACTTGTGAAAAGGTCTTTGATGCTACGCTTAACCTTTCTTTAACCTTATCTTCATTTTCTTGTCTTTCAGTCTCTCGTGAGTTCTGATAAATCAATACAAATCAAAGGGTAAAAGGGAAGAAAAAAAAAAAAACCAACCCTGTTTTGCTTCCAAGCTATCAACAGAAATAAAGGTCAATCAAGAAAAAAAAATCTATATTTAATACTGCATTATTAAAATTTCAAAAAATATAGCTCAAAAACTCCTTAAAATTATATATTTGCAATATTTAAAGTTGTAAGGGTTTTTCACACCTCAGCTTCTAACTCAATATACGCATACCACCGAAAGTAACGTATCTTCCAGGTTTGGCTCAATTCAACCTAAGATTTTTTCATTCTACTAGGCTCATGAGGCTGGTACTTTTTCATCAGTGGTGATAGAGTAACCAAAAAAAAAAAAAAAATTTGAACTGATTTGCTGTAGTCATGCAAAAAGGGATTTCAACTTCTCCCAGACAGAAATACCAAGGAGTACCATTTATTTTTTTAAGGCTTTAGATAATTTTTGCTAAATTCAGGGTGAGCCTCAAGTCATGCCCCAGATGTGCACATCCTTTGAGTTAGTACTATTCAAAAGCTGTGTGAGGATTTTTGCCTTCTGTCTAGGTAGAAGTACATTCATCTTTGTTTCCCTATGCAGACCTTCTTTTGGACTGAAATTTACTCATTACTGGTCAAGAAAAGAATTCTTTTATGTCATTGAGAGTCTTCACCATGCTATTTTCATTGTTAGTAGTTTTAAATGCACTTTTCATTAAGAAAGCAGAAATGAACCGTTTGAAAACTGACAAACATTTCTCAAGAATGAAAGGGAAAAAAAATAAAAATTGTCACTTTGTATTTCCAGTCCAGCAGCATAAATCAATGACTCTGCAGAACAAGCTGATGCCCCTCAGATGTTTGCATAGGAAAAAGCTCTATGTTTTGGACACAAACGACTTTATTGTAAATGAGTAGCTTGTTGACATATGAGTGCAAACATGAATACATATATGGACTTCACTAAATAAAGAGGCAACAATTAAAGCCCACAGTAGTCCCTCATATGTACTCAGTAGCTATTTTCTAATAAATAGAATAGTAAAGATCTTCCTTGGTAAGAAGCTAATGTATTTCAAATTACATTGATCCCTATCTGGCAGTATTAAGGCACTTAAACTGTCTTTTTACCAAAAAATATTAAAAATGGTAATACTTTTTTTATTAAATATCAGTGATACACAGGAACATAAATAGCTTTGAGGATTCTGGATCATCAGAGCTCTTGAAAATCCCAAGGGTCATTTCCTAAAGAGTAACTGACTGATAATGGGACAATGCTGTCTCCTTCTCTGAGATTTTTTCAACCATCCCAATACAATTGCTTTAGACTAATACATTCAGTGACAACTTTCTCCTGTGATTACATTCTTTGAAAACTGTGCTGCCTCTGATTTTCCTCCTGCCCTGGAATACAGACTAGCAATGCAGAGGGACTGCTTAGTCTCCACATTTTCATGCATTAGCTGGCTCAAATGGAGGTTGTTTAGTTAGCAGCACATAGATGGGAATGGCTGAATAATGTCTTACATTGCTAGGAACTAGTTATATCATGTTCCCAGCTGGTGTTTACTTTAGAGTAGAGCAGCAATAACTACCTTTAATGAACAACTCTTAAAAAAATAATGAAAAATGTTTGCAGGTGGATGGAACAAGGAATGTATATTAGAAAAATATTGGAACAATTTAATAATGATGAACTGTTTGTTTGGGTGGGATTTTTATTTTCAATATTATTGATTTTTTTAGAAGAGAGGGAAAACTGGAGTTCCTTTTTGCACTTATAAGCTTTTATTTCAGCTAAAATGTAAAATAAGAATCCTGAGCACTAATGGCTATTAAAGATCTTAAGTTACTTTTTTTTTTTTTTTGCAAATTAGCCTTGGTGTTTTGCCCAAATTGCAAGTAATTACATTTCACTTATCTAAGATTTACCTTCTATTTACAGAGTCAAGAACATACTCTTCTTTCACACCTCGCAAAATCTCTGTTCAGTGTTTCTGATGAAGAACAGTGGTTATTTTTCCCTCCTGTATTTAACCATATAAATGACTCTTACTTTTCAGCCTTTTATCTTCCTGGTAGTTACATTGTGTTACTAATTATAACATTGCATTTTAATGAGTGCTAGCTAATTGCTTTACACAGTTGCCCTCTTGAACTTAAGATAAACCATGGTTGCTTGTGAGGACAAATACTTCTGAACACAAAGGGCCGGGAGTAAGTGAGTTATCATTCAGCTCAGGAGAAGAGAAGAAGCAGTCCATCCATGTTCTTCTTGGTGTGAGGCATTTGTGGTCAAGTGGCCTTCTGGCCTTCGTGGCCCTATTCACTGCTTCACTCCAGTGCTACCTACTTTAGAGAACAGTTAGACCAAACCCCTCCATGCGGTCATCGCTTGACCAGTTCATTCCCTGTTCCTCACCTATTTTGGGGTGGGAAAATTATTTTTCCTTGGGTCATCATTTTATCATAAAATTTATGCTTTTTTGGGAAAGATAAGAGCATGTAATTGGGAATTGAGAATCCGGACACTTTTGGAAACACTTTTGGAAATATCAGGGGAACCTCTGCAGTAAAGGATTGAAGTAAATGCAGCATTATAATCAGTAACAAAATATGACTGTGGGGCATCTATGTGGAGGCAGAGAAGAAAGAGTATTCATGTTCAGGATGTGAGGATGTTAATTTTAGCTTCAGCATGAGTTTTGTGTAAGTTACTGAAGTAGAAATCAGTCACTGGCTTTGAATGTTGAATTTATGCCATTTTCTATAGCATTAATACACCCATAGCTCTAATTGAAGCCTGATTCAAAGCAAAATATCATGCTCAGCCTGCTGTTTATTAGGAGGAATAAGTCTACTTTTTATTAGGAGGAGAAATACACGAAGTGAAAATTATAGTGATAGAGAGTGGGCTCAAGAAAGCAAAGATGTTTTAAAGACATGAAATCTAAGCCAAGGGAAATAAGATAATCATATTTGTGCCGGACTCAGTGAAAAAAAAAAAAAAAGGAATGTGAAAAGCTAGACGCTGTTGACTTTGTGCAGTTGCATACCGGGTATACCATGTAATACTGGCTTGTCATCATTCCCTTTCTTTATTGTACATTAAAGTAAATAGTAAAGCCATTCCCTTGAGAGAAGCTCTGCCACAAATTCAAGTTGCTCCAGGCACTAATTTATACACTGGCCTTTTACACACACTTTTTTTTTTCCCCCTTTCTGCTTGTACTGGGTACAAGTTGGAGCAAGATGTCAATGTATTTCTTGTTTTTCCTGTTAAAAAGTGTCCCCAGGGTAGCTCATCACCTGCAATCATTAGGGCCTTTGAGATCAGGAAATGAGGCACACTCAAGACTAAAGTTTTGTTGATATTTTAAATAGCTTCATTTTTAAATGCAATGTAGGTATAATAAGAGTAGATGGTGGCCAAAGCCCTAGACCAGCAATATGGACAAAGTCCTGAAGAAACAGATGTATCTGGTTATGTGTCATCTGATTTCTGAGATAAGAGAATCTGCAATCTTCTGAAACTATTGTTGCCCCCTTGGATTTGAAGTGTAATAAATTGCCAGAAAGTTACACATTAAGGATAAACTGGCTACACCTGGGCAGTGTCATTAAGGAAAGAAGAATCTAATTTGTTTCACTCTTAATTTCTTCTCAAAAAACATCTTTTTGCCTTTTTTGTAAAGGAGAAGGAAGAACAATGAACACAATTAATTCAATTATAAAGTTAAATCAATTAGATAAATTCAATCAATTGGATTGGTTCAATTAGATTAACACAGTCTTGATTCTCTATACTTACATAGTCCATGAAATTAAGTATTACTAATTTAGAAATACCTAATTCATGGAAATCCCTCTGTTCTGGCCAGGAGTTCAATTTTATTCACTGCCAGAAAGATCTCTTCAGCTGCATCATCGTGTAAAGGCCTTGTCCTGTGGCCACTTCTATATCTCCACCTTACATAAAGGTACAGTTGGGTGACAGACTTTCCTTGGCAGCAAAACAGATATAAGAAATTACTTATTCCTGCTCTCACTTGGCTCTCAGCTTTGCTGGTGTGACCATCGCTGTGGCCAGCCTGTAAACTGGGTGATTAAAATACCTCCAGAGTCACCTAGTTCTGGGGAGGAGAAACACTTAGCAGAACCAGGGTCTTATAGGAGTATAAAGTGGCCCTTATGATACTTGATTCTTGGTTTACACACACACCTTGTTTCTCAAGACACCTGGGCCAACTGTGTTAAAAGGAAACCAGAATAACGTCAGCCTCAAAATAAAATGCATAAAACAAAGCCTTACCATAGGTGCTACAAGGAGAAAAAAAAAGCAGGAAAAGGGGCAATTATTTACAACAAATGTACATCTCGCTGAAATTTTATTGTGCCACCTACCCACTAATAGAGAAGCTGTCAGCAGTTTAGGGTCATAAGGGCTTTTCCCTCGGCCATTTTCAAAATGTGAATCTTCCATTCTAAAGATGTTGTCCTGTAGAGTGGAAAACGAGAAAGAGCAGCATTATTTGATGAAAGAACACTAAACCCAAATTGAACTAAATAGAGTGCAGTTTATATGATTCATACTGCATTTAGTGGCTTCAGAGAAATCAAAGTACACTAGGTGAACATCTGGCAAAAGTGCTCACCTTCTAACCAGTATTGAGCTGAAAGCTAGTCAAAAACACAAATACACACACACAGCTTGTGTCTATTTTACTTCATATATAATTTATATGGTTTCATTGAAAACTTTTTGCTTTCACTGAGAATATGTCTGAGTAATAGTAACTGAAACAGCTGGAATTTGAAACTTTTGTCTGAAAAAAGACAAACCCTATTTTTCACTGACTGTACTTTTTTGAAATGTCCTGCAAATGCAGATTAGTACATAATACAATATTAAATTCTGCCTCCTAACCTGAGTATTTAGTGACTTACTTTTTCATGTCTTTTCAAATTCAATTTTAACTGCACTGGGAGAACTTTTTTTTTTTTTTAAATTTTTCAATACTGTGCAATGAAACTTTTAAAATCTACAGGCTGAAGGAAAAGCATACAGGTATATAAACCAAGACTGAAAAGAGGCTCCATAAACCCTAACTCAAATCAAAGTCAGTAAATCCAAAGCAATGGGCTTTTCAGTACATTTAATGACTTCAGTTTTAACTGGGGGACCAAATCTGCCGAACAGTGTGTTTATCTTACATTTTGCACTGAGAGTAAAACCAGAAGAATAAATGCTTTTTGCACACTCGGCTTCTACATTGACTTGCATTGTTGACTACATTGACTACATTGACTTGCGGAGGTTACACTGAAAACTTGAAATTTCCATTTCCCACCTGCACTGTGGTTAATACGCTTTACACCTAAGTAAGTCAGGGAATCCCAAAGCTGAGGCAACCCTTACAACAGTTTCTCTGGTTACTTAGGCCTTTGCACCTAGTTTTCAGTTGCTGATACCTAAATATTCTCTAAGGCAGATGCTGAAGGATTTCCTTTAACCAGTATTTGTAGGCCCAAATAGTTCCAGGCTGTAATAGGAACTACAGCTTGATACAGTGTCTTTTTTCTTACTGACTAAGCAGAGATCAGTCATGTGTTTTAAGAAAATAAACAAAAAAATACGTATCAGAATATATGTCTAAACTATATGTGTTGATAGTAGAAAACAACTAAGAAGATGTTACAGTACTTTCCCCTATTTTTTTCACAACAGATCAGCTCTTTACCTTGATTCTCAGGCACTTACTGCTTCCACAGCCTGTCTCAAATCCCTCTTTCTTATACATAACATCCATTTCCAAACACAGAATCATAGAAGTGTTTGCTGGAAGGACACTGTAGATACGATTAAATCCATGAGGACTTGAAAGAAGACTATTGTCAACACAGAGTATGGTCAGTTTTGGTTTTGTCTTGCCAAGTCATCACCTTTCGCAGCAACTTCCATTGCCCTCGTAGTGAAGATTTTTTTTCTGAACTGAACCTTCCAAGGAACAACTTGTGACTTTTTGTCCTTATTAAACCATCTGCAGTGATTGCAAAGATGCAAACAGATGGCAAAAGCATCCATCATAACTACCGTTCAAGCTGTTATAGGCTCTTCCTAAACTGCCCCCTCAGCTTCACGTCTCCAGAACAAGTCTCAGGCTAGAACTCCATGAAAGCTTAACTATTGTGTAAACTCCAGGGTCTTACATTGTCCTGTGCTTGCAAATACAAGTCTCAAAACTGTGCACAATACTTTCCCCCTCAAGGGCAACTCTTCAGTGCTCAGTGCTGGAGACCTGACACTCCACAATGCTGTGGAGGATGGAAAACAATATCAACAACTCAAATTTTACCCACCAATTGGTTTGGTAATGTTTTTTTTAATGTGACGATCATTCAGGCAAATAGCTGATGTCTTTCTCATGAGCAATGAATTCAAGTATTTGGAAGCAGTGTTCTCCCTGGCACCCTACCTTTCCCATCTTGCTCATCTATACTGAATCCAGGGCCAGGCCAGTGACCAAACATACTTCCAAGTGGTATTATTTAAACCTATTGAGTCCATGTTTCTATAAGTGGGTCACAGGCTGTAGCTTTTATTACAGGCTTGTTTAAATACATCATGCAAGCACATATCTCTGTGCCTGTATTACATATTTTCAAAGGAACGTCAGGAGGACTTCACAATTCACTCAATTTACTAGAGAAAAAGGTGAAGGGAAAATGGACTGTAAGCAGAATGGTCTATCTGAAGGAGCTTACTGCACTGTAAGATAAAAAGTTTGGACACAGCTTCATGAAGTTTGATCCCAGAACCCAAGCTCAACCTCCTAAGGCATGTTCTTGTAGATGTAGCTTGCCTGATTATGTTTATATAGTCATCCTGTATCTGTAATATCTTGCGCAGTATTAAATGTCTTTCTTTCCCTTTGTCTTTCTTTCTGTTTCTTAATAGTCCAGACACATTCCTTGCTTCTATCCAATTTTCTGTCTTTGCTCTTCCTAACCAGAAATGAATAAATAATGAAAAAGAAATCTGAAATTCTGCTCTAGGGCGCATATCTAGGTCTTGCACAATAAATAAAAACAGTAAATTGAGGAGAATGCTAGACCTCAACTACAATAATAGAAAATGGCACTAATGCTACAAGTCATTACTGAAAAATATTATTATCAATCTACATTTTCTTGGGATTTCTTAGTAGATAATAATTGCTCAACCTGCACACCAATGGATATCTGATAAGGCTATAAAGTCAGTGGCCTGACAGTTAAAGCAGAATATATTCCCAGGATAATCCCATGTGTCATTATAAAACAAATAGGAAACAGATGTGGAAAGTGATTTCGTATAGGAAGAATCTGATTTTTGACTGTATTCTTCTGGTTTATGTCATTGTAATTCTACTGACATTGGTGTGTAGCAGGCAAGAAAGAGTAGAGAACTGGGTCAGCCGTAGTCAGAGATGACCTACCCTTCTCTTCATGTTTGTGGAATAAAACATATGAAATAAGAAGCATGACATGGAAATCCCACAGTGTTTTCGTATTTCAGTTAAAATGTAATGTAGAGACACGTACAATGAGTTTCCAAATGTATGGGCAAGTAATAATGACAATAAATACATCAGTGTTAAGTGCCAAATAAATGTATCATGGTTAGTCTGAGGCCCCAAGGAGTTTTGACAAACACACTATAAGAAATCTAACCTTTCACAAATAGGGAGGGAGCAAGAGAAGCTCCTGGGTAATGACTTGGGGCCAAAATCAGTCTGCAAGGAGCTAGCAAGGACAAAAATGCTGCTCAGAGGCTTAAGGGGACTTTGGACTGGGACTTAAGGGGACTGGACAGTCAGCCAAGAGCTTTTAGCTAGAAAGCATGTACATTATTTGCTCTTAGAAAAAAATCTGATCAGTTTATAATTTTGCTGCCTCTTGGGTTTTACAGTGAATTCAATGCAAAGAATGATAGCGCAGTGAGTCAGCAAGTACCTTTGCCATAAACAGCAAGAAAAACTGTGTATTCACCGAATGCTCACTGCTTCAAAGCTTTGTGAGGGTTATTATGGAATCAAAACCAGGAATTCATAAGAAAACAAGCTTGCCAGGCAGAAGAAAATTCTCTAGAAATGCAAAAAGAAAAAAAAAAAAAGACACTCAAAGAAAGGCCTTTGTAGTTCAACAAGTCCAATTTATTGTCCAAACTCCTTCTTTAGTTGCACTGGCATCCCAAAATGACATTACAATGTACTTCAAACCTCTTTAAGGATCCTCATAGCTAAAAACCGTGCTGTACCATTTTTTATTTAATTGGTGCTGGGTTATTAAACTCTAGGTTGATATCTCATTAATGCTTATTTATAATCCATAATAAAACTACTGAGAGACCATTTAGGTCTTGAAATTTCACTAATTCATAAAGACAACAACTGACTGCATGCTGACGTTACAGTCACACAACTGCTGGCTCATGGTATGTCATTAATTGTTTCACCTAATAAATGCTTTCTGTGGTTGGAGATTATGCTTCTGGCTCCTTAAAACACGTTTTCCTGTAGCATGTACTGTGATAGATGGCAAGACTCATCCAGAAAGAACTACAGTTCAGTCCTGGAAATAAATATGGAAGTTATTGTGATTCCCATTCTTTGGCCCAATGATCTGTCATTTCAAAGTTCTAGAGATTACTTTTCAAAGGACTGAAATATGATTGAAATAGTGCCCAGTATCATGATACTGATTGGTGACAAGATATTGCTATTTCACAAGACGTATTTCATATCTTGCTATTGAATAGGTTCAGTCAGCCAGTGCACTAATATATGATTTATACATCTAAACATATATATATCAACTGTATACCCACATATCTATCTATCTATCTATCTATCTATCTATCTATCTATCTATCTATCTATCTATCTATATCTTTCAGGGCAAACAG
>JAOTQQ010000001.1:9676348-9704390 GCA_026546715.1 Gallinago undulata | reverse complement strand
TATCTATCTATCTATCTATCTATCTATCTATCTATCTATCTATCTATCTATCTATCTATATCTTTCAGGGCAAACAGGCACCAGCTGAAAATAAAAGGGTGAACAGGACCTTCAAGATCAAGTTGGATGGGGCTTGGAGAAACCTGGTCTAGTGGGAGGTGTCCCTGCCCAGGGCAGGGGGGTTGGAGCTCGATGATCTTTAAGGTCCCTTCCAACTGGAACCATTCTGTGATTCTGTGTATACATACCCAGTATTATAAATTTTAAAACCATTTTTTGTATCTCTGTCAGCAGCTAGCCAACAATTCACACAGAAACCATCCCAGAATTGCAGAGCCTAATGCAGTGAAACCACTGCAGGTCAATAACGAATCAAAGCAGTGCAAGCAATTGATCTGAAGAGTCTGTGTTGATGGAGTATGCACAGCAACTAAGAAGGTATTACTGGTTTAAATTATAAGACATGGAAGATGTAGAGGAGTTTGACAGAAGTGATGCTCCCCAGATGCTCTAGTACAACTGAAGGAACTCATGTCTGTACTCTTGTAACCTCCAAATCATAAATAGAAAGGAGCAGGCCTCCAGGGTATCTTCCTGATCTCCACAACAATCTGCCAAACAGTAACATGTGATGGTCCAGAAGCATTCATGATGCCAAGAGCCTTAGGAACTAACACATCTGTTGTTTAATAAAAAAAGGTAGAGTTGGCCACAGCTGTGAGCATTCATGATATTAACGTTTCCCTTGCTGTTTTCACAGACTCTGTTGTGCTACCATGAAGCACTTTATAGGTTAAAGCGGTGGGGAGGAACCCCAAAACCCAGATCATACCAAACCCCCAGCAAAAATAACTCCGAAAGGTTTCCTGAGGGGACTGTTCAGAGTATTACAATGCATCAGGAAGGAGTATCCATCTGGAGCACTTTAAGGCCAATGGCAATGTCCGTTATTGAGCCAGAAGTTCCTGGCATTGAAACCTTGTGTTCTCTGGATTATTCAGTGTTGGTAAGTATAAAAGGAAAAGTCCCAATTCCCACTCAGAGAAAAACTTTCAGACTTGGTAAGGTTTGAATTTATCCCCTCTATATAGGGGTGGCTAAATTTGCTGCCCTAGTTACAGTCAGCAGAAAGTAACAGGTTCCTCTGAATGATGAGCCAGACCAGCCAGACCTTGCAGATCTCAAGGGCAAGATCTCTCATCATTGACCACAGAGGAAGTTTCATGTGAATTTAGGTCTGAGGCTTTCTGAAATGAACACTGCTGAGGCAGCTGAGTGGAGGCACCTGACTTAGAGAACAGATGCTGATGGTTTCACTGTAAGGTTTTTTTTCCTTTTTTCTTTCTATTTTTTTCCTCCCCTCCAATATATTAATTTCAGTGAATTTTTGATTTTCCTCTTGCCCAATACAACTTTCAGTGCACACATTTTATGACTATATCAAGGATATTTCACAGAGTCTTTTAAGTACATTTCACTCTACGAGAAATGATTTATTTATGAATTGTGTTACTTTTCAAGAATAATTTTAAGTGGAACAACTGTGCAGGATATGGCTATGTTGTTATTGTTATTATATTTCCTATTTCACACTTAATCTATTGAGTCATGAAAACTGTTAAATATGAGGACTTTGGTTTCAGGTTTGGGAATCATGCTGTTATGGAACTTTTAATAAGAAACTTTTATTAAAGTCATCCCCATGGAATACTTTATTTTTAAAAAAGTGCAAGTGCAAATAAATATAATGTGAGAAATTATGCAAAAAATACAAATATTAAAACAAATGTAAATGTTGAGGCAAGTGGTAACCATTGGGGAAATAGGTGAAAAGTGATTGTAGCAATAATGCAACTGTTTTAAATCATTAATTATTAAAAAAAGAAAAAAGAGAAATAAAAGAAATGCATACAATGGGCTTCTGATTCTTCAGGCTCCATATGCTATAGGGTTTTTACCTGCACCAATTTGGGGATATTGGGCTCTACCACACCTTTATTATGTTTTGGTTTTCCAACTTGAGGCTTAGTAGAATTGAGTTATCGGAAACCAGTTTTAAAACCCTGTGAGAAATCACTCTAAGTGACAGATCTTTAGTAAAATGCTGTTTCCAAATAAAGGTCTCCAGCTTCTGTAGGACCTGAACTGAAACTCTCTTTGGCTGCTGTGCTGAGCTAAAGGGGACAGAAAGGGAACTTTATTGAACATTGTTTACCTGCAAAACTGATCATGAGCTCCTAAGAAGATCTGCCTACCTCTCTGTGCCTGCCCAGCTTCCTGATCCCTGCAAGATCTCTCAAACAGTCTCTGTATTGATCTGTGTCCTCTTTTTCAGATCCAAGAAACACTCTTTCCACTGAGCCATTCTACTTGTAGATATTCACTGACATTTTGATACCTGAAAATTTTATTTCTGATATTGAGATAAAAGACTTGTTGAGATGACATCCAGCTCCATGCTTTATCTCGTAGATTTCTGTTTCTCCTTTTACCCCAATATGTCACTCCTATTAGAAAATTTTCCTGGCTTATGGTGTTCAGAAGACATCTGAAGATGCAGTAGATAACTCTGGTAAGCACAAGTTTTGTAAAATTGTCTCCTAGCCTAAGATGAATTTGGACAACTCACCCTCAATAGTCTCTTTCAGTCAAATCTCAACATATAACAATAAATTCCACATTTCTCTGCTTTCCTCTGAAATTAAATGAATTAATATTTATTGTTACCACAAACCTTTGCAGAAATGGAAATGTTTCCTATCTATCTATCTATCTATCTATCTATCTATCTATCTATCTATCTATCGATTTATCTCCATAATTATAATTAAATGAATTTAATGAAAGGGAAAACATAGCCAAATGGGCTGTTGAGTAACAGCTGGTTCAATCTATTCATTATTCCTGGTTTATGATCTTTAAGTGCTTCTGCTTCTGATTGGAAGACAAACCAAGTGTCAATGTCAAATACTGAAGACTTGTTCACACCTGAACGTACTAGTTTGCATACTAATATTGGTATTTATATGAAAAATAGACTATTTCAAATAACTGTGCAACATATGTAAATAAAAGGAGGGCAGGCACAGTCAAACTAATCAGCTGTTCAAAAAAGAAGTATATATTTGTGAACTTGGTTTTGCAATATTTCACAAGCTAAAGACACCAGAATTCTCTGACTGTCATGCAATAGTTTTTGGGGATTGATTTGATTTTTCCTAATAATGTCATGTACCTATTTGTACCAATTCTAAAACGCTGCCTAAATTTAGATTTTGGATAAAATATTGTTCTAATCCTGAATAAAACAAAGATAGACCAGCAGACATGAAAACTATCAAGGAATTTTATTATAGTGTCATTACACTATTTATTCCTGTAGAAAACTCTGCAGATATAGAGTGATTAGGAAAAAAAAAAAACAACAACCATACCCAAACCAAACCAAACACAGCTAACATGAATGACATGTTAACCGTGACTGATTAGTAAAGACACCAAAAATGTCATCCCAATGGCATACCAGACACTAGATACCATCAAGGATATTGAACAATTCTCAGAGGATGCTGAGTATTAGAATGCCTTTGTATTGCAACTTTCTGGGTTGTCAAGTGCAATACATCACCTAAGATCACCGTCTGGCTCATATAGGATGACCTCTGGAAATATAACCACCATACAATGACTGTCTGTTCTAGTCAAGTTATTAAGTGGTCTGCATATGTAAGCAATAAGATATACAAACCTAAAACCAGTACACGTAACTGAACTACATAACCTAAAAGTCTCAATTCTTTAAGTGTTCTTATTCTTGCCCCCAACATATTTTCCATTAAAAACATTTGGAACAGATTCTAATAACTTTAGCAGATTCTACTCTTATGTTAAATAAATTATTGGGCCATACTCTATTACATGATTGTACTAGTTCTCTACAGTTATTTTTAGCATTCAAGACCACTGCTTTCCCCCTTTGTCTTCTGGATTTCCTGTATGTTATTAGACTGTGGTGAGGTCAGGCATCAGAGGAAATAACTGCAGTGCTAACTCCTAGACCCAATGTTTTATGAATTACTGAGCATCAATGATGTAATGGCAATAAATCTAACCCAGTCTCAGTCTTGTGTCCTGCTGTAAATAAATGAAGTTAGCAAAGGTGTTATTTTATTCAAGAGCCTTCCTGATGAGAACGAAAATGCTTCCCCCAGGGGATTGTTTGTAAAATTGCTTCTATAATTAGGGTGCTGTTTAACGAGAGAAAGGTTCTCCAGTTTTCCTGGGGAACTTTCATGTCTGAGTCAAGGGTATCTTATTTACAACACAAAACCGACTGCAAATTGGGGAAGCAACATATAGAAAGGACTTAGTCAAGTGGAGTTAACATACAAGCATATGGCCAAGATTTTCTAATTTCCCAAGTGATTTTGCATGCTGCCGAGTTGGGCACCCAATTTAAGACTTGCTCCAGGGCTCTGATTTTCACCGAATACCTTCTTGGGCAATTTAAAATTCTGATACTTGAAACTGTTAGTCACTTGTGAAAATTAAGGAACATTTCTGCATTGCTTTTTAGCCTATCTGCTGTTTAAATCCTACCACGGTCAAATCTCTAATATGAGCACACATTCTAACTAAAGGCTTCCAAAACCTGACTCTAATGAAAGACAGAATAAGGAGCAAGCTTAGATAAGTATTATGAACTCTTTTTCTCTAAAATAAGACATAGTGAGCATGCTTCAGACAATTTGTGCAAGTGACAAAGAAGGGACAGAGAATTACACTCGCAGCAACTACTGTAACAACTATTAAACTTTGATTTTTTTTTTCTCTAGAAACTGCAATCTATCTGCATCATTTCACTCGGAGAAGCCTGTATAGTGTCAGGTCTAGCCCAGTGTTTGATACATATTCAGACTTTAAAGAAAACCCAAAACATATACAAGGTCTGGAATACAGAAGCTGAAACTCTCACCCTTTGGGAAATTTTGCTTTTCCTGAGGCAAAGCTTACATCTAAAATCTCTGGAATAAGCATTTTTCTCTTTCGTCTTTGTTCCCTCCACTTGCTTTCAGTGTGACACCATACATCCCTTCTGCAGCCTCATTTTATTTTACTTCATTAGCAAAAAATAATATTCTCAACATGTTAATAACCGGTATTGCATTAGAGAACAATGCATTTGAAAACCTCACTTCTATTGTGCACATGGAGACATAACTAATAGTAGACATAATTATAACCTCTCTCTGTGACAAGTTGCAATTATTCCTCATGGCACTGTGTTTAAGAGCAATGCATTTCTCATACAGGTTGGGGGTCTTTATTAAAAAAGTCAAGAATGTTTGATATTCTTTTCCCAGTACAACAAAAACTTTGCTGACACAGAAACAGATGGATTTAAGTGTTTCTGATTCAGAGTGACTGAAAAAATACATTAAAATGCACTTCTTTATTCACTGTCTTGCCTGCTTTCCTAGCACCCAGGAGTCCCCAGAAGGGGAGAGAGTCAGCAACGCTGGCAAGAATATGCGATACACTCAGCTCATATATCTCTATATGAACATTCATAAATAGGAATGCACAGTATCATCAGGGCTAATCAGCATCCAACCAGATAACTCAATACTGATACTCATATTTTCAAACCAGAAATGCTGCTTTTCATTTAACAGAACTTTGGCTCAAAATCCTGGCCTTTTCACCCAGTAAGATCATAGTATAGTGTAGTGCAGTATTGTACAGTGCAATGCAGATCAACTTTGTTGACTGAAGCAAACTGACAAACACATCAACCTCTCACAGGAAAGAAGTAGTTCTCCTTAAAGTTCTGTTGATTTCTGTAGCCAGTTTTAATGGAATCCAAATAATTAAGTTATCCAGCTTTTTTTGAGAAAGAAAGATGACATTCAGATTACTTCAAGTTTCATCACTCACCAGCAGATCACAGCCACAGAGTGGAATGGTTACCTGAAAGGAGGGTGTAGGGAGGTGGGTGTAGGTGTCTTTTCCCAAGTTACAGGCAATAGGACAAGAGGAAATGGCCTCAAGTTGTGCCAGGGGAGATTCAGGTTGGATATTAGGCAAAATTTCTTCACTGAAAGGGTTATAGGGCATTGGAATGGGTTGCCCACGGAAGTGGTTGAGGCACCATTCCTGAAGATATTCAAAAGACGAATTGACATGGTGCTTGGGAATATTATTTAGTGTTGGGATGTGTGTGGTTTGGATTTTTTGGGTGGTATTTTTTTATGGTTGGACTAGGTGATCTTAAAGGTCCCTTCCAACCCAGGTGATTCTGTGATTCTGTGATTCTTTGGTCATGAATTGAGTGGATAAGACCTGTTTGTGCTCAGAGGGTTAAGGACTGTAACAATAAGGATTACAACTAAGGGTGATGCCATCCCAAATGTGGTGTGATCTCTGAGACCTTCATGTATATATTCGTGGGCCCTGTTCTCAGAGCTTCAACCTGGAACCCACTGAAGTCAATGGAAGATTCCCCTCAAGTTCAGTGAACGCTAGAGGAATCTTTCTCATATCCCTTGCCATGTTTACATGTTAACTTGAGGTCACAGCAAATCCTTCCAAATGACTATGAATTAAAACAGTTGTTCTCCATCACCATCAATTTCAAAGGTTTGAACTGACTAATATACGACTGCTAAACTTGCATCCGTACCACCACCCTTCTGCTTTTTGTCATCATTAAAGTAGAGGCAATAAACACTGAGAAGAAAAATCACGTGTGTTAATCCATACTGATTACTTGTTTTAGAATATCTGACTGAAATGTGAGCTTCATTTGCATTTATATAGATAAATGTTAAACGTTTAACTGCACCTAGCTGTTAATCTTTGAAATGTATAATTACACACAAACACATACATGCACAAACAAAAATAATAAGACCTGAAATATTAATCATATCACCTGCTGTGCCAAATCACCCTTTTAATTTGTTATCCATAAAGAAAACCACCTTTAGACAATGAGCTGTGATCTCAGTGACACTTCTGCAATCCCACTGAAAGCCAATATAACTACATGAAAAAGTCAGTTTTGGAGATTATCAAGCAGGACAAATATCAAAAAGACCCACGTGTTTTTCACACATCCACAATATAAGCACACTTTTTATGTTATCGAGTTCCTTCTATCCCAACTTGTCTTAGTTTTACAGCTGGAGTGTTTCCTTACTGTAAGTTAGCTCTGGATCCAGAAAATTTGATCCTAATTGGTAGGGAAAAGCCACATGCCTTTGTATTTATTTATTAAAATCTTCTCAGACCATCTGCAAGATAATACTGCTCAGCTTTCTGTCACCTTGGATGTAAACATTTCAACAGGAGAAGGTGCTTGTGCTGTTTGAGGCACCTTCTGAACTCTGCTGAGCTTATCTTTTCTTTATAGATGAGACTTTGTTTACCTAAGATTTGAACACTGATTACAGGCCCCTGAGAAATAGGAGGCAGTTTTCAAAATGTTGTCAACTGTAATTGGTTCCTGTCGAAATGTAAGTCCCTCAGAAAGGGAAGAACTCAGAGGTATGGCCTTGTAGGAAAAGGGACCAAACATCTGCAACGATACTGGAGTTTCCTTGTAAGAAAAGTCTCAAGAGGGCTAGGAAGGTCTACCAGGCCCATACCGCACATCTAAAGATGCACAGAAAAACTGTTCCCCTTCCCTTTTCTTTTGTATACAGGCATAAAATTAACACTTATAAATGGAATCTGATATATAATAGCCCAGCTGTCCTCCGGTTTCAGGAGGTGTTAGTGGTAGCAGAGAAGTCAAATTGCAAGACTGACATTTTATTCTTATATCAGTGACTGAGCATCTGCTCCAAGTCCCATTCAGTGTATGGCACTCTCCTCTCTCATCTTTCAGTAGCCTCTGAAAGGTTCAAAAAAATCAGAAGCAGCATCTCTTTTGTACAGATTAAAGAAACAGGAATTTTAAAACTACATTTCTGCCTGAAAACATTTTATTTGTCAATGTTAAGAGATAAAATCTCATGTTACTGACTGAAGGCAGCTAAAATAAACCAGAACAACTTGTGTATCTACTTCAACGACTTTCTGGCACTTTATATAAAGCTGGGTTCACTGTTCCTTCTGTATTTTTCCACAGAAAGCAACTCTGCAAACACTATTATAGTACCTCCTTTTATAGATCAAGAACAAGAATTTTTTAAAATTTTATTTTATTTTTTACGAATGAGGTCAATGCCCAGTAGCAGTCAAAAAAGCAAATTTAATGTCAGGAGTTTCAAGAAAAGAAATAAAGAACAAAAACAACATCATCTTTATGCCTTTATAAATGCATGACGCTCCTGCATTTTCAGTACTGCAAGTTACAGTAGTCTAACTTAGAAAGCATGCAGCACACTGGAAGGGATATGAAGAAAGGAAGATTGTTCACAGTGTGTTTTAAAATGAGAAACCGGCAGGTAGAAGCTTTAAAACAAAATAAAGGGCTGTTGCTCACATGTTACAATTTGTAGGGCATGGGATGTTGTGGATACTTGAAAGATATATGAGCTCGAGAAATGCCAGTACTAATTCATCAAAACCAAGTCATTGAAAAGCACTAAACACAGAGATTCCACCCCTGGTTCAGGAAATCCCTGAACAACGAGTGCTGGAGCCTGGGAGACTAACTATATCTCTAAGTGCTGCTGCATGCTCGCTGCCTTATTCTCTTCCACTGGCATCCATTATGGGCCCTTGTGAGAACCAAGATACTGGGCTAAATGAGCCTTTGGTCTGAACAGATTTGACTGTTCTTATGAAATGAGGCAGAGAGAAATTAGGTAATTTAGCCAGGAAATTGATGCCAAAGCAAAAAGCTAATGTTCTAGTTCCTGAGCCTTGTCCAGTGCCATAAACAAAAGTATATAGTCTGGCCTCAAATCCCAATAAAGCTAATGGCAGCTTACTTAGCACATGCAAAGCTGAACACAATGTGCAAGGAAAACTGGTAAGGATCACTTGTGATGGGAAGAGTGCATCAGCCTTTGTGCCCAGTTAGCCTTTAGTCTCCCTGAGATTCCCAAGGAATATCTCCATTGGGTTCCCAACGCACAGAAAAATTGCCAAATTCAAATACCCACTTGTTTTTTATTCACTTGGGTTTTACAAGAACTTGAAGAAAAAGCAAAAAAAATCCATCTCACAGACTACCAGATCTAAACCAACTTAATATTCATTAGCTAAACAATCATATAAAAAAATATTAAAAAGAAATAGATCATCTAACTTTGAATAAAGATCAGAAAACGCATACCACACGATTTCATAGAGAAAGATAAGTTTGAGAGTTTTTTTTAAACTGACTTTTATGATTCAAATACAGTTAGTGGAGAATCACATGACAATATTATTCTAAAATGTTCCCATCACATCCAAAACTTATTAAAATAATCTAATCTGTTTAAACATATTGGAGGAAAGAAGAGTTGATACGTAATTATCTCTTCCCGAAATTGTTCTTTGATTTGGTTTCAAGGTTCATAGATCCACCCAGTTTTTGTGTTAATAGCCAGCACTGATGTCACTGGGAGAAAGAGAACAGAAGATAGAGGTGGAGGTTGAATTTGAAGATAAATTGAATAAAAACACTGGAAATCTCTGGATAAGAAAAGCAAACAAACATCCAACCAGTCCACCTCTGGTTTCATAACTTGTTTCTTGATGTATCATAATATCCTTTCTTTCCCTTTTTAATCATGCAAACTTACAGCTGTCTTTTTAAACATTTTTAGACTCAACTTCAAGTGCCTTACTTGATACCATATGTCACACATTTCCTCTTCTTTTTGTGAAATGGCTTCAGATAGAATGGTTTAACCTGATTTTCCTGCTGTCTGGATTTTGTCTCTGGGTATTCAGAAGCCTCTTTCTATCTTAAATGTCACTAATTTTAAGTCATTTTATCAAATTTTGGTTAATCTTCTTAACGAATATAAGAAGTTAAAAACTCATTTATTACAAATTACACCATGATGAGGATGCACGCCTATATAGAGCAGCTAAAGGGCAATAGAAGATTCCTGGTAGAAAATTACTAAGTGTGAGCTACAAACAGAAAATGTGGTGACAATAACAGGATGTAAAATAGACCAATTTTGTTCTGTCTTACAAAGTCCAGATGCTTTTTTCTTTCTGCTGCACTCCTACCTTTCTACCACCTCTACCTTGCCATCACATTAGTTTTTAGCCATTTATACTTGGATACACAGAAATAATATTCAGCATGGGAATTGATCTACTGACTTAGATGACAATGTCTAAGGAAGAATTCCAAATGCTCCTGACATACATGTGTGTGCTGTTACATTTCAAGGAGTCTGAACATTAAAATCTAAGTTTAACAGCAGTATCTAAGTTCATGTATTTGCTCAAGGCTGGTGTGGATTGTTTTTAGCTGCATAATAATTTGCCGCAATTCTTGTACAATTAAATTGTATCTGAAATTTCATACTGCTTCCTGAGTTCCCTTCTTGGATTCAATTTGTATAATTTTATTCTTTCTAGTTCAGAGAAATGTAAATCGATATCCGGGAATGTTTCTGAAATGCATAGCTTCTGAGTGATTGCCTCATTATATTTTATTTTATTATCTTTATTTCATTGTCATGAACATCCCAGATATTATGATAGGTGTGAAAGATAAGCACTGTTTCTAAAAATGCATAATTCTTTCCATTGACAAGGGGTAAGTTTGGATAGCTATACCAGCTGACTATGTTTCTGGTGATTTAAATCAGGTAAAATAACTTCTACCCTCTGAAATTAGGCTGTAACCTAAGTCTAGAGGGAGTAAATTATCTAATACCAGGAAAGAGTAAAATACTGAAAGTCTCAGATACTCCAGCACCTTGTTGCCATCTATGAGTCTTTCTTTCTGTCATTTTTCCTCAATTTCATGACCTAAAAGCAACCCTAAAACACTACAAGAAACCCCAAATTTCTCTCCCTTTCCTCTTCAGAGTATCCTGTCTATGGTGCTCTCTATGAATAGTTGAGACAGAAAACCAGGTTGTCCTTTTGAAGCATCTAAAAGCAAAGACATCAGATGTGGCTATCCTTTACATATATGAGTAATATCCCTGAAAACAATGAAATAATTTGCTTAAATTCTTTCTGAATGGGGTTCTGAGACTGCTTTTCATAAAAGCACCTTAGTGAGCACATAAATGCATAGGTAATTAATGCCCAAATTTGACAGACTGGCACATAAAACCTAATACTAGCTCTAGAGAAATCAAAAAATAGCCGGTGATTACAATGTATGAGAGATTTGGCTTTAAAAACAACTTTAAAAACAAATATTCAGGTCCCATATTCTTTCCTTTTGTCTCCAATCATTCATTGAAATCTATTGAAGAAATATTGCAATCTCTTTTTAATGAAATAATTTGAAGATTTAGCTATTGAGACTAAATTCAGCATTACATTTCATTCCTTTATCTATGCAATGATAGTGGTAGTTATTCATGTTTATTTTTACAGGTCTCCTCATCTCATCTCTTATCAGATGGCTAATATATTTCAATACTCCTTACAGCAGGCAATAACCCTCACATCCACCCTTTATTTCAGTGCTTAACATACTGGCTTTTACTACAGCATTGCTTTTTAGGAAGTCTTTGGGTGAATTTTGTTGGAGTTTCTCATATCCTCTTTTTCAAATTTGACTTCAGTCTTGTCAACCTGGAGGAGCCCAAGTGATTTAGTGTAGTCTCAAAAGAGAAAAAAGCAGGTAGGGAAGCTTGAACTACTCATCACAGCTATTTCACTACTGAAAGAAATTCCTTTTTTTATTTCAGGTAGAAGATCCAAAAAAGCCATTTTGCTAGAAAGTGAGATTGAATCAATGAGAACAAAAACCCGCTTATACTATGATGTAGCTAATAGGAACCAATCTTGTCAGTAATGAATTTGACCTGTAGTAAATAAAATTTGGAATTGAGCAACATTACAAATTTTGAAATGAGGTATGTTCATTTGTAATAAGCATTTCTTTGAAATTCTTAGAAAGCACTTGAAATTCCTGAAGTCCATTATAAATGATTTTATCTTATTATTAAGAACAGTTTCAAAGTTTATTCTGAGGCATAATATTAAATTTCTTTTCATTTTTTTTTCCATTCAGGGAAAGATTGAGGAGACATGTTTTCTTCAAAAGTTTGGGTTTATTGTTTTTATAAATCCTTCCATGTTTATTTTCCTCAAAGAAATGTAGAGAAAATTACTTTTAATGGCTTTAGATCCTTAAGCACTGAAAATGAGACTGAAGTTACTAAGCCAGATAAGAACCCATTGAAATGATGCCTTTGATGTCTAATTTACATTCAGCAAGTTAGGTATGTAAATATGAAACTTCAAATCCAGGTAGCTAAATTTCAGGAGCAGATTAAAATTGTTTTTCTGGTATTTTAAGTCCAAAACTAAGTCAAGCACTTAAGCCTGTTTTTACGTATAGTCCTTGTTAAGGCACAATATGTAACCATCTATTCTTATACCCATAAAAGCTATTGTGAATGCAGTATTTTCCTGACTCAAGACCAGTGAAAAATAGGAAGCCATCCATAAAAAAAGATGCAGTCCATTTTTGCTCCAGTGTTGCACTCCACTCGTGCAGTAATTTAAACCCTGTTACCCTCAAAGGATACTGCTTTTATCTGTTTGGTAAGTTTTAGAAGGGTTAAGTCTGGATTTGCTTCTGAGCATACCCAGACAGAAAATAAGAAAGGTGTTGTGCACGTAGTTGAAAAGAAAATCCCAACCTTCTTTTTGTTTTTATTTTTTTCACCAAAGGAATTTTTGAACCAGGATTTGATTCCTACTCAGATGGCTAATGTGGCTCACGAGGGTAAGTCATTGCTTCACATCACCAAGATGTCAGGCGTTCTGTAAGTAACTGAAATCTCCAGCTTTTCTTACTGTCTTCTATTATCTGTTTTAAATTATTTTTTATTTATTATCTTTAATACCCCATGAAATATACTGATTGTAAAAAAAAATCTAAGTCATTAAGTGATATCTAAACTACTTGCTGCGATGTCAGTTAAAATAAATCACATTTTTAAAGGGATTCTACATCCCTTTACAAAATAAATACAAAAAATAACAGACATCTTCCTTTATTTTCTTTTAGCCCTCTCTTTAAGACTTCTATTTTGAGGTTCTGATATGTGACTGTTTTTATAATGTCAGGAAAGTACCTTGAGTTAAAAAATTTATTGTGCCATAATCTTTGTACGGAGAGATTTAGCATTTCTGTATTAACTAGCCTTTACACTGAAGTCTTACTATCTCCCTTCAAGGTAATCCTTTTTTACAGTGGGTCATGGCTTTTCAGTGTCTGCATGAAAACAGATTTACACAAAGAAATAAAAGCCAAATTCACAAACCTACAAATGACAAGCAGAAAGAGCTTGTATTCCAGCTTGCTTTCCTGCAAAATCCTTTGAAAGGCTAAACAGCCTTTTCAGTGGAAACACTAATCTGCAGACTTGTATTCCTATGTTTGAATGTAATGAGATTCCAGTAAACACACGCGCTCCATGTCAGCACAGTGAGCTCAGTTTAAGGGCAGCTTATTTTCTGTTACTTTCAGGCAGCTAAAACCAGACCTGAAATACTGCTTTAACTGAAATGAGAATGCCAGTGTGGGGACATGCAACACCTTAGAGAGGTGTTGAGACATTCTCAAGTTTGCTTATAAACATGGGTTAAGTCATGCAGAGCTCTTCCATGATCAAAACTTCCACTGCCTTGTCCAAACTTTCCTTTTTTGGCTCCCTTTCTTGATTGAGGTTAAACAAAGTCAACTTTCCCCATTACTGTTCTATTTATCACCACCAATCTTTAAGAATGTACATAAATCTTGTACTCGTGCCTGAATCATTTATTATTCTGCTATGCCTCTTGGAAGAATCTTTGTGGCATTGTTCCACGTTAAATGATGCCCAATCTTTCCATGTCCTGAATTCTGTATGAGTTTCATGGCTTTTTAGTTAGGAATCAAATCATGATCTAGACTAAACTCTGCTGACTTCAAGGGATTTTTTCTTCAGTAATATTCCAGGAAAAGACCCTCGGTACAGCAGCAGTAGGCTGATGAAGACTTACTCTTTCATTGCTCCCACACTTGAGTAATGAAACCAGATCCCTGTTTCTTATAACAAAAGATGATGAAATGAATAAACAGAGAGGTTTTTTAAAACAGAATAAAATAAATTGTTATTCAGAAAAAAGTAAATGAAGTTAAGCACCTCAACCAGCTTTAATTAAATTGAATATGCCATCTCGACTATTGTTGATATACCACCTTCATGACCACTGATGCTTAGCCAAACAGAAAATGAAACTTGGATCAAGTAAAGGGAAAAACCAACAGCACTATTGCTCTGCAGTTTTCTGCTGTTTGACACATGGTTTGTATTGTAGGAGCACTCATATCCCTTCTGAAACCCTTTGCAAGCTTGTAAATAAATGTTAGCTACAGAAGGCAATGTTGATTTACACAAATGGCAAAATGCTTTCAGGTTTTGCATTGGTTCCATACTTCAAACAACCTAGAAGTATAGGATGAAATGATTAGAGAGTTACTGCTTTGAAAAAGTAATCAATGCCATTTGTTTTCTGATTACACATTTACCAGTTCATAATTAAAAAAAATAAATCATACCTCCAGGCAAAATAAGTCATTGGAAGACAGTCTTCCTCTCTTAGACTGTTTTCTTTCTAATCCCTCTTCAAAAGCAGTTTCCAGGTCTGAAATCAGGCTGAATCAATCAGTATATATATATGCTTTTACTGTGCCCAAGAAGTAAAAATCAGTGTTATCTGAGAAGCTACAGCACAGAAAAAGGACCAATTCTTTGACAATTATGGCCCTAAGACTTTGTGTCTTTTTATCTTACACTTACAAGTTATAACTTTGTGCGTAGAGGGTCTTTGAAGGGCATCTAAAGACTATTCAGTGAACAGATAACTCCATCACTGTTATTTAGTTCGTCTGGGGATTTTTTTGGCTCAGATACATGGCATCATTTTCACATGACAACAACTGAAGCTTCATCTTTCAAGAAGTCTCAATTGCAGAGACCAAAACCAATTAAGGCCGAATCACTTGGCCTCAGAAGCCAGAGGCCTGACCCATAAAATTTGTGTCATCCTCAACCAAAATGTGCAGGAACTTAGCATATCACTGATAAGATGGTGCCACCATTGCTAATTATCTCACTAGCATAGAAACATGTATTATAGCATGAAAAAGGCAGATTGCTAACAAGAATTCATCATCTTTCCATTTCTTCTGCCAATACTTTCTGAGCTGTGTTGTGAGCAAAGATTTCTGCAGCATGAGAGATATTTTTTTCTTTTTTGTCAGAAGACATGATCAGGCAATAGAGTAAACTTAAGGTATGTGAATAATGTCATTGCCTGGAGCAAGGCCAATGTTTCATTCACGAGGACAGCAGAGATCTGAACTTTACACCTTCTTGCTTACATATGAAAAGCTCTCAGAGAAATTATGTATTTATCTAGTGGGTTGTTTCTCTTTAACCAAAGAAAAAAAGCAGAATATACTCCGTATTTGTCACTGCCAGTTTGCATAATGTTAGGAAATTATTTTTTAAGTCAAAATGTACGAAATGAGATTGCAATCCAAAATGGAAATTATGGGGAAAAAATAAATTTCTCTTGTTTCTGTAGTGCTCCGCTCTGTCACTGGTGTTGCCCATGTCATATTCCCACTTGAACGGGTGATGAGAAATGTTTATATCCAGATCAAGCTGCTTGCTCAACTTTCCTGGTGTGGTTTATATTAAATAGAGAAGAAGGCTGTAAGCTAGTAATCCCTGAAAGCATCCTGCTGATGAGTCAGACTGAGCTGTTAGCAAAACTCTAGTTACTCGTTACTAGGATTTTAACTCCATGTAGTGCAGAGGTGTGAAAAGGATCGAGTGAGTTTTAATACTTCTCTCATCCTGAGAGGTGCTACTTGAGCTTTGCACTCCTGCAGCACTTGGAACGTAATCATGATAATTTTGGCATTCCATTTATCTTCAGCAATTTTGTCACTGTTCTTTTTAACCCAATAGCTTAAGCATTATTTTACATATAAGAACAACCGATATCGCTTTACATTTAAAAACAAATGGGCATAACTTCAACTCCTCAGCTTTCTGCCACCAATCATATTATACATTTGTATGCCAAATATTCTGCACATAAAATAGATTATTACAAGGCTGATATTTATTTTGCTTAATTAATTTCATTGTGAAGGCATGTTTGAAGCCACATTACTGAAGGATCCTCCAAGGTAACCATTTAATAGCTAAGTAATCTTTAATTACCGTGCTGTAATGATACATCTAAGACAGATATTGTTATACTGTGACATCTGAGCACTTTAACCTAAAGGTAGTTATTAGCACTCCCATGCAAGATTCATTATGGATCATATTTCATTAATGGAGAGTATTGTGTTCTCATCTGATTATGTACTCGTGAACGTTTATTAACAAGTCTCCATGAGTGTGACTATGTTACAACTCAGAGGAATCCATACATTTTCATAAATCAGGTAGCATTTCTTAACTAAAATATATGCAGTCATACAAGAGAAAAGTTATATGACAACTCTTCTGGAACTGTTTGATACATACAGTACACAGAAAAGGACTTGCTTAGGGATGGACAATGTATATAATTATGATTAGCTATGCAATATTTGAAAAAGAAAGAATTAAAGTGCAAATTAATGCTGCTCTGCAAGAATCACTAGTTGTGATTTATATCACTACAGGTGAGAAGACAGTCCAGACTTGTAGATGACTGCAAATGTACACAAATTAGAATAGATAAGATGACACAATAAGTCCTCGTCAATTCTAATAGGCATGAATTTATCAAGATACATTTATTCATTCTGCTCAACACATCTTTCTATTTCTGTTTTCCAGTGATGACTGTTTTTTCATCCACATCCAATGTGTTTCTCACATTCTTTTCTGACTCATTCAGCTAAAGAAAAAAACAAATTAAAAAAAATCCTTTTGGGAATAAATAAAAATAACCATATGTGAATTGTCTACAGCAAATAATATGGAAGCTGAAGAAAAAGAAAAAAGTAGGTATCAGCTCGTCTTTTGAGTTCCCAAGTAATTGTGGAAAGTTACTCACCCTTTTCCAATGAAATGAGTTGCTTAGGAAATAACTAATTTACTCAAAGTCCACAGAGGCATGAATGAGTTAGAGTCATGTATTTCATCTGAGTCAGGGCATAGTCACTAAATTATTTGTCTTACATAAATGAAGGAGAGGCGAAGGAAGGAACAGAAGGGCACAGTACATTTCTCTCACAAGAATGGTATTTGAGGGAAAATACAGAGATTCTGAATGGTTTATGCTCAGGAGCTCAAAGAAGAGCCAGCACATTTCCAAACAGAATTACTGAGTGCGACAAAGAGAAAGCAAGTTGTTGCAAACTACATAAGCTAGAAGAATGAATGGAAAAGTAAATATTATTTTTTTTCCCAACTGACTTCAAGTGGTTTTATTCTTAGATTTTTAGGACAGAAAGAGTGGCTGTGATCAGTCAGTCTGATTTCCAGCAACACACAAGCACTAGGGATAGGCACAAATATTTAAAACACTGCCTGATTCAGTATTATTCTTAATATCTCAAAGTCTTTCAGCAAAAAATTGATTAGCTGCTCATTGCAAAACATATATGAACTGATGTATAATGAAGATAATTATTTATGCCTATTCACTGCTTTCATGACTGTTATTTTTAGATAATTTTATGCACAATCTCGTGTTCCTTCCCTGTGAAAAACACAATTTCTGTCTAAGCCATGACCCATTCCTAAAACTGGATTTTCTTTGTGCTGACAGGTACTATTGCAGTAATAAAGCATACATTGCTGTACTGGGCCTCGTATTTACATAGAAGTATTGTTTAAAGAAAGATGTAGGATTTTCTCTTCTGTCAGACTTTTGAGATCTTGAAATACCTGATTGTTAATCTATCTGTGTCATCTTATGCCAGCAAAACATGTGATGCAAAAGATGAAAGGTTGTATACTGATAAAAAACATTCTCTTCATCTTTTCTAACTTATCAAAGTTACAAAGCAACACAGGGATTAAAATGTATCTGTTCGTGTTTTGCAGAGATCTTGCTTCTTGTGGACAGCTTCTCTGTGTGTATGGCATATATGGGATTAATTCTTATTTGCTTTCTTACATGGTTCAGTTAATTCTCTCCTTAATAAGTAAAGTACTAATTACAAATAAAAGCATCAATATTTAGCCATTAATATTTAACATTATTTTCTTACTGAACCATGGAATAATGGAATTTTATGATCTGAACCTACTTAGCAACAAATTTGAGACACTCTTTGTATAACAGGGAGCAGAGAAAAAACTCCATTTCAAAGCCTTGTAAAGGCAAGAAGGCATCTGGAAAGTCTTATTATTTTCACATAAATATAAGTCTGTACATTAAGACAGGGATGGTCAAGATAGCAAGAGAAGAACAATTATTTCCTGTTCCACCAGGCAACTCTGGAAATACCAATGTACTTCTGTTTACTCACAGAAATAGCATCTTCACCTGCAGTTGCTCTGCTTTATATCAAAGGAGAAATAAGATTTAATCATTGTGGAGAAGCCAGTTTTGTCATGCCAAAGCCAGCTGTTGGTGAAAGAGCGAGATGTATAAGAAGCTTGAAAGCACACCAAGGAGGCCTCCCATTGTGGAAAGTGGCTTTTTTGTTTCCTGAATCTGTTTGAAATAATGCTTTTAAATCCATGAGTGTTCTCAGCTTTCCTTTGGGGAAATGCCCCTTTTCCAGCAATTCTGAATAAGTGAGAATCTTATGGCCAGAAGCAATATCAAAAGGAAGTTTTTGAGAGAAGCTCAGGCATGACCCTCTCCATCATTGCTAAGCAGCCTGCACCACGGCTGTACACAACCTCTTTGGGCCCCTTCCTGGGATGAACCGCAGGCCAGTCACCATGCTGGTGTACCATTAAGCTCACACGTTGTGAACATGCAGAAATGATAAATACTAAGTTGGACTGAAAGCATGGAAACAGGTAGTGTTTTAAGCTTTTCATGTGATTTCTGTGAGTTAAATATATCCTACAGCCTTCAAAAATTAGGTCTTAAAGTAACTTCAGAACACATTAGCTCTCATAAAACTTTAGACAAAATCCAGTGAAGTTGGTTAACATCAACAGGGTCTTGGTTAGGTCCTCATGTCGGAATATTTAATATAATTCTGGTTAGTTTGCTGTTCTGCATTTCTCAGCCCCATGGCCTGTATGCAGAGCATCACCCACAGCTAGAACCTGCTGCGTTGTGACCTTGGTTGTTGAAAGCCTATTTGACAAGATGTTTGTACTGAGCTACAAATACAATACAGTCACTTCCTTCAGCTGCAGAATCACACTTAAAATGTGATTCTTCTTTATGAGGTCAGCCCCTGTCAGCTGGAGCTTTGTGACATGTATCCCACAATGAATAATGTCGCCTTGACGCTGAACTATCCGGATCTGAGCTCGGTAACTCCTTCTTTCAGTTTTGCTTCCTCCCGCGCCTCTAAATCAAGAAATAATTCTATTTATAAGTCATTTCCTCAATTAAGGCAGTTTATACCATATAGGTTGACTTTCCACTGGTTTTATTACATCGGTTTCCCAACAGATGGTGGTTTGTTATTTTATTTTTTTCTCCTCCATGTTGGTTGAGAGATCAAAGGAATCAGCCATACTTGTCTTTTGTTTCAGGAGGTGTGTGGATGAAATTTTGCATATGTTGCATGACTGTGAAGTTGAGTTAATGTTTTCAATTGTTACTCTAACAAGAGGCAAATGTTGAACGTCTGTGCTACTAGAAACATTATGGACTCTGTTGATGAATGAACATAATACTCCCACCCAGAAAACTGGATCAACATCTTAATATGATTGCCATCTCTCTTAAAAGTACAATCGCAGTCTGTAATGAATTAGGAAAACTGTATCATCTCATGGTAAAGTAAGGTAATCATGTGCCAGTGGGAATATTTAGATTGTGGAAATAAATAATTCATCATAACATCCTTCAATTGATAGGAGAAATAATGAACATCCAAATGCACAGTGAGTGTATTTTCAGCTCCACTGGTAGCCATTCCTAAAATTAATTTTCTTTAAGCAGTAACAAAACTATGAGTCATCACTCTAACAGTGCTAGAAGGGATTTTTTTTTTTTCTGTGACTATACAAATGAAGAGTGAATCTAAGTCAGTTACATCAGTATAAGTCAAAGACAACTCTGCTGAAGACAACTGGTACTAGGAAAAATCACCCCACATTAAAAAAATGAAAGGAATTTAGACCCACATCCTAAGAGTGTCTTTGACTCCTTTCGCTCATTATTTGAGCATATTCAAAGTTACCCATGGCTTAAGGCATGGACTTACAAAGCAACGCATTGCATGTGGTGTAAGGGAAAATCCACTCAAAGAGTCTGCGTGTGCACATGTGCACGCTCCACTCCACGAATTTTCTTCCATGGAGGTCTCTTTCTATCACACCGTTCGTTTTTTTTTCTCCCCTCCAGCAGCCTAAACAAAAGTTTTCCCACAGTTCTGAGACTCATTTCTTTGAACCTAATGAATATGTCGACTGGCTTTAGTTTCTTATTCATGGAAGTCATTCAGCTGTGGCATACTGTATACAGTTCTCCACTGTAAGCAACAGCATTTCTCAGTCACAGAAGGTGAAAGCCATGTACGGTGAGGAAACAATGGTCTTCTCAGTTATCTCAGTAGAAGCATGCTAGCACATACATTCCTCTCATTAGGAGGCGGGGGTTCAAATTTGACACTATTGTTCATACTGGACCCTTTTTGCACAGAGAAAATAAAAAAAAATTCTGTGTTAACAGTTATTTTGTATGAGTTGGGTTTTCCAACAGTGCAGGAGAATGTGCAGGACCTTGCTGCTATCAAGTTTCATTTTGTGTCTTACTATGTCTCTAGTGATCGGGCCAGATCCACAGAAACACTGACAATCTCTACAGACCATATCCTTACCAGTTCTCTCTCATCTCAGGGAAGTTTTCAATTAAAACCAAACTGTAGAGTGATGGAATATCACCTGCAGAGTGACTTTCATTTAGAATATCTTTAAAACACATGTATAAAGTAAAAGTAAACTAATATGGTTCTGGAGTTGATTTTTTTCCTCACTTAAGAATAAAATGGGAGGTCTGCCATAGCAATTTGGATATATTTATCAAGTCTTAAACAAAAGTTAGTTGCTGAATAGCTGAACTGATCGACTCGAATAATAATAGAGGTTTCATTAGTGGTTTCTGCTGTGAAACAAATGGCCCTTGTGGTTGTAAATTCCATGTCTTTGTTCTGCTTCTCATCATATCTTATACCTCTCCTCTGTATGACTTAGTAAAGAACTGTGCTTCCATTTTGCCTAAACTGTTTAAGTCTGTAGACTGAGGAATAAAGCTGAAGAAATAAAATAGTCAACCACACTGTTTTGACTTGTGATAGGTTAAAACTTGATTTCATTTCCTGCATGTAAATGTTGAACTTGTAAATCTCAGAGAGAACCTCAGACATAATTACTGACTTTCTGTCACTTTAGACATAAATAGATTCCAAATTGCTTAGGTGTAATTATGAAATATGCGAGGGCAGGACTGAATGCATTAAATGACAGCTGAAAACCTATGATGTTCACATTTCCTGTCAATGATTAGAGCATGACCCCTTTTCTAAATACTTTTCCCCAAAAAATGATATTTCTACTGCATCTGAATTTTAAGATACTGAGCCAGATCCTTGGCTGTCATAAAGGCACATCCTTCTTAATTGAATATGTCAGGATAATGAACACTAGTTGCAAATGTAAAGTATTATACTTTTAATTGTGTGGTTTACATCAAGAGTTTAGCAGGCATTATCATTTTTATTAGGAAGTCAATTCTTGTAAAAATGAAATATTGGAAAAACACCTCTTTCAAAAGTTTTCTCTTCAGAATCTCACTTCGCTGAGGACACAGTATCCATAGCAGCTGTGTGGACTTTCCCAACAGTGGGGAGTAGGAAAGATGTCAGCCACTGCTGCCATGTGTGTTATTCAGTTGACAGAAGTTTACCTCATGAATTAAACTATTTCAACAGATTAAATTTTCACATACATCCTACTTGGAAAGATCTACTCTGGAAATAAATTTCTATTGGAATTATACCTTTGTTGGAAACAACAGGATGAATTTCTGAAAAATCTGAATTTTTCTGGTTTAAATTCTCTTTTAGCAAACAAGTGTTCAAAATACAGCTGTAGTCAAAGGAGATCTGCAGTGTATTCAAAGACAGGCCTTCATAAATAATAGCATTTAACCACGAACCTAATTCATACTTGTTTACAAAGGGGTTTATGGAGTTTTTCCAAAAGTCTTTTAAGTGGGAATCAAGTTACCTTTTTATGGTGACCTTCTACTTCTGTAACTTTATCACAAGATAATACCACATAGCAAGAGGTGCCATTTGGGACCTAGCACTTGGCCTGTAAGAAGTACATGTTTCTGCATGATGGCACTTAAAAATGTGCAGAGCTTCCAACAACACATGCTGGTTTTCTTACAGAAATATTTGTCAGACCTTACAAATGACTCGCTTTGGTTGTGAGAAAAGACTGTCATTTTCTCTGTCCCTTCCCTGTACTCCTTTTGCATATATTGTCTTTGGGTCATTGGAAAGTTCCCCTTAGCATATCCCTTCCCAAACAATGACATATAGTGACTTATAGCTTGGGAAAAGAATTATATGCTATATGTAGCTACATGTAACTGAATATATAAAACTATATACTTCCAAAATGCTAGGAAAGTTATAGCTATGCCAAGATTTTTATTTATTCCTTTTAACAAGTGGAGGTAAATTGTACATGTGTGAAAAGTCTGATTTTAGGCAAAGAGTTTTCACATAGTGTAGCCTAAGGGACTGGAAGCTGATGTCATATGGAGCAGCATAAGTGATGGTTTGCAGACCCAACAGCCTCCAGTGGAATCAAGCTCCTTTATTTTGTGATTTTGGTCACTGACCCTATGAGATGTCTGGACAGACACGTGCAGTTGAAAGTGACTATTCAGTTACCTGTCATCCTCAACAGACAAGAACATCAGTACAACAAAATGGTCCAGTACAGGGATTTCACAATATAGCAGAAATCATTATCTTGCTTTTTTTTTTAATGAAACAGGATGAATTATATCAGCCTTTAAACATCTAAGAGATGGTTTCTTTTTTCCCCATGGCAAAACTACCCAGGAGATTGAAAGAAGTGCTCTAAAAGGCTTATGTACATAAGCTAGAGATCTCACTCTTCAGTTTTGTTTTCATATACTATAGTAATAGGATAGCGAATTGTTTGAAAGGTTAAAGCATCTCTGAACTAAAGTAGACTGTTATAGCCTGTAAACTAGATATTCCTTTACTGGCATTACTCTGTGATGCTTAGATGCTTAGAAATAATAGTTCTATCACACAGCTGTTATATCACAAATGAGAATAACCCTTTAACACTGTCCTTTTCCTTCCTATTTTTCTATATATTTGATAAGCATATAAATGCAATATAAAGTTATAGTTAATTAGATGGAAAGCAAATTAGCATGAGGTGATTCTTAACTTAAAAAATCGTTTGCTCAAATATTTCACTTAAAAACCACAGGCCAGAATCTTAATTGATGTAAACTGACACAGCTCTGCTGTCTTCAATGAAGTTAGGCCAATTTATACCACATCTGCTACTACTGAAGTCAATGTTTCACCCTGAATTTTATTTTAGATAATGAAACACAACATGTTTTGTACCAGCAGTAGCACTGGTCCTTCAAGTAATGTGTTCCTTCAAAGTCATTCTCCAAGGAAAAAAAATGCCCTTCCATTACTATATACATATATATTATCTATACTGACATATAGACAGACAAAAAAGACAGATGCATAAAGGTATCAGAACAGGATGTCCATTACTTAGAAAATGCACTCAAGACCTCTTCTAATGTGAAGTACAGAAGGGATAAAAAAAGTGGAAAGTATAATTCAGGAAAATTTTATGAGTTGAACCAAAGATTTTAAAAATGCACAGAGTCCGGAACAAGCAAATATGTTACAGGTGGTAGTGTTATATAACTTCATATGCAATAACTTAATGTTTTATGTACATCATAAATCTGAAGTAAATTTAGAGCTTCTTTATTGATTAAGAATGAGAAATAACCTGCAAGTAAAGTGATCCCAGATCTTTTAGGTTCATCCAGTTAAAATTGAGTTTTAATCTGTTGGACAATGACAAGAAATTTGGAATTAGGAGACAATAAAAGAAGCCGGGTTAGTTCTTCAGACAGCATCCATTGATTTACTTCTGTTGAAGAAACCCTAATGTATTCCTGCTGAAGATCTGGCAAACAATTTTGTACAGCTCTTGCAATGCCTGTCTAACCCTTAAAAAAAGGGTCCTAAAGGGCATTCTCTATACCTCCACCTGTATGTAAGGGTTAAGTAAATGGAAAATCCTGTTCTTTCCTAAACAGGACTGTTCCCTGCTGGTTCACACAAACTACCCCAAAGGGAGCCCTGGGGAAAGGGAGCAAGGCTCCTTCCCCCTGCTCAGGCATGCACAGGCAGGTGCATTCTGCATCCTGTTGTGATTTTCTAGTGGGTTTAATGCACCTCTGTGTCTCCCTGTAGTTGGATTTGTTCCTTTCAAGCACAGATTTGACTTGTGCAATTTTGCAACTGTTAAGTACAACATTCCTACGCAACCAATCCTGTTTCCTCAGAAGTCAGTGGGAGCAGAACATAGCTTTACTAATTACTTTCTTATTTTATCTGGTAATTGGTTTCTTGCATTATATTGCGTTATGTGGAGAGAATGACACGTGTAGCTTATCCCTGGATCCCTGAAGTTGGTGTAGGTGTCTGTGTTAGGTCATCTCACCTAAACTTAGGCACGTACAATATAGACATATTGTAGATAGACATATAGGCATATGAGCCAGTTTGTCCCATTCAGTGAGAAACACAAATATAGCCTCTCCAATGGATGATTCTCTCTAAATATGTTCTTTCCTGCTTACTCATGGCTTATGTGCTTAAAGTCTAGTCAAACATTAACTTTATTCTTCTCTCTTAAATACTGTGGTTATTCACTTACACATCTGGAATGGATTTAAGCAAAGATTAGTTTGCTTTACTCCTTAGACTGCGGTGTAATTCACAACATATTATGTTGTATACATTTGTGTGGATCATTTTTAATCAGATGCACAGCATGCTGTTCATATCCTTTTACCTTTTTATTATTATTTCTGATACTGTACTTCATCAAACCCAATTAGACCTGCCTAGTTTCATCACTAGAAATGGTTTTCTTCAAGTATGGAATGGGAGTGCGATACACTGCTTCATATCGAAGAGATATTCAACAGATATAACAATATTCTCATTTCTTTATGACTGCAATTTATTTTCTCTACCCAGTCATAAAAATTGTACCATATTCCAGCCTCCTGCAGCCTGCTCCAACTGTTTCCAGTGTCTCCTCTATCACTTGCCACTCTTTTATTTAAATTTCACTTTTCCATTCTCTTCGATTTGGCACACATGAATTTTCTCTCCTCCATTGGACTCAGTCAGGTGGGTTATATTCAGAGCTCACATAAACAAGCAATCTTATTAGAGAGCAGGTACATTCCCTGGCTATTCCCCTAATCAGTTCACATTTACCTCTTTAAGTGCCTGAAAAATAAATAAGCAGATGGTGAAGCCAGTTAATTTTCCAGAAGTGTCATGGCAGAAATGAATCTTCAGGAAATGTTTTCAATGGCGATTTTTTAACTCAAAATCAACCACTCATCTTCACTTATACTTTTTCCCTTTTTTAGTATGCTAGGGGGGTATAAACAATACAGGATACAGAAGCAATGGCCCTTTGACACGTCCAGTGCTGCTGTCTGACATGACAACGTAAACCATCTGGCTCCCCCAGACACAGTGTGCAGGGGTGCGGAGGTTAATATTGTATCCCAACCCCCCCATCCTTGGTGTCTCTAATAGCTGCTGCCAATCCTCTTCCCCAGCTCCAGGAGATGCACATTTGAAATTCCTGGCTAGGTGGTAGGGGAAAGGAAGGAACAGGCTTCAGCTGAGAGACAGACCAGATTATTTTTCATTGCATATCTAATAAATTCATTTATTCGTTTGGTTTTCAACTTTGCAAGGGACAAGAGCCAGGCTGACTGTCAGATTTGTCAAAATCTGG
This sequence comes from Gallinago undulata, assembly GCA_026546715.1. Taxonomy (NCBI): domain Eukaryota; kingdom Metazoa; phylum Chordata; class Aves; order Charadriiformes; family Scolopacidae; genus Gallinago; species Gallinago undulata. The sequence goes on along the minus strand of JAOTQQ010000001.1, from coordinate 9,678,015 downwards.
TGGGTGCTGTTGCCTTCTGCCTGCCCCAGTTTCTGTTTCACAGGCAGACCTGGGCTGAGAAGGCAGGAACCCCCCCCTATATGAAGAGGAAATCCAAAGCTAACAGTGGCTGAGGTAGTTCAGATAAACATACTCCTGACTTCCCTGCTTTGAGACGATGAAACCAAGGGTCAAGAGAATGATTCAGGCACACATGGGCTTACAAACTTACTGCATAAATGACCAAAAATACAACAATGTAGATTTTGTTGATAGTTAAGGACTGCGGAAAAGAAAATAAAACTAACATCCTCTTTCAGCTCCAGGGCCAAACACATCATTGACCTAAGTGTCTCAAAATCCAGAATGTTAAACCAAGGTTGGATCTATCCTCTCATCTCTGATCATCCTTTCTATAAATCCCTGATAAAGTGTGTGTTAGTTTTATGGTACAATCATAAAACAGCCAAATGTAGAAGTAAATGACCTCATACCAGCTATCTCTCTGCAGATAGATTCACTTGGCAGATAGCCAAGAATTGATTGACACACATCTTACAGAACTAAAGTTAATTAATATGTCTACCAATTCCCAAATGGATCTCAGGAAGCAGAGAATCTGTTTAATGCAGTAAGCAATGACATACTGTGTGTGGTCAAGAGACAATCACTAATTGCTAAGAATGCATTCTGGAATAAAGCATTAAAGAAAAAAAATAATTAAAAATCCTTCTACTTTGCAGCTCCTTTATCCCTTCAAAACCTCATGCTTAAAATATTTTAAAGACTTATGTTTCTAACATCAAAAGACATTTTTATAAGCAAAAATGATTCCCAGACTATAAAGTCAATGCTTTAAAGGTCTGTTAATTTTTCTACAAGAAGAAATTCTGATTTTTAAATACCTAAGTCCTCATTCATTTAACAATGATGTCTTTATTTTCAGGGAAATCTGCAAACCTGAATTGCAAAACCATAAGGTACCTTGAAAGAGCTGTTCAGAAATTACAGAAGCTACGAGTAATACAACTATGGATTCACCAGTAAAACATAACCATAAATTAAGTGACTGCTGAAAACACTTCAAGAGCCTGGTTGCTAAACTGAAACAGTCCACAGAACAATACTCAGGTAAGCCAGGCTGGAAACAAGGTAAAGTGGACTAACTTATATTACATACTAACCTTAACAGGAAAATATAAGATTGGCTTTTCTGGAGAGAAAAAGGATTGAAATGGAGCACAGAGACGTTCTAGTAAAATCTTCAGCCAGGAAAACCAACGCAGTCCCATTGCTTTCTGTGAGTGATACTGGTTTCCCCTATGAAAGACCCCATGCTTATGTGTTTATTTGTGATGATCACTGACAAAACAGTACAAGAGCTACTGCAAGATTTCTGCGACCCTAAGCAAAAATGAGCAACCTGATTTAAAAAAAAAAAAAATAGAGCAGAAAGAGAGAGGAAAACTGATTTATTTTTCTCTAAAAAGTAAGGAATGAACCCTAGGTCACATATGAAAAACTGTCAGTGTTTGAGGACAAATCTGAGAAGGGCTTTATGAATGTGTGACATGATTTAATTCCCAGCTGGGAGAAAGCTGCTATGGTGTCAGACTGTACTGACTGGTAGGAGACCAAAGGATGGTTGGCCCCCCAAAAAACACACATGCTGAACTACACCTCTTATG
>JAOTQQ010000001.1:9638192-9676248 GCA_026546715.1 Gallinago undulata | reverse complement strand
AGACTGTACTGACTGGTAGGAGACCAAAGGATGGTTGGCCCCCCAAAAAACACACATGCTGAACTACACCTCTTATGCCTGACCAAAAAAAAAGTGAGTGCTTTTAAATTCATGAACCAGGCAGAATGGATTGCTTCATATTTATTTAAGCCCTTGAGGGAAAAGATGCTCTATAGGGAAGAAAAGTACAGATTCTGGTGTGATTTATCAATCAGCACATCAGCACCTGGTTCAGAAGCAGGTCCTACCAGATCCACTCACCCAGCCATAGAAACTAGTGAGAGTGCATTTTGGCAGGAAGACATCGTGGCGAAACACTAATAAAGATTAAAAAGAGGCAAAAAGAAAAATATTGTTTTAAGATAGTTTACCTCGGGATGGCTTCCAACTTCAATATAGGTGCAGACTGGATGAAAAGCCCCTGTTCCGCAAGCGTATAAGTGGGTTTGGTTGTAAGTCTTAAGCACCTTGATGAAATTAGCACATTCTCTCTGCAAAGAAAAGAGGGGAAAAAAATTGTATCCACAAAGTTAATTCAGTGATTAAGATTAGTGGGAGCTCTTCTCAGTTAGGGATGTGTGGCTGAATGAGCAGATTTTAAAAGTGTGACCATTTCATGCTGTTTATAGGCTTGTTTATTGCTAAGCATTTAATAACTAGCCTGATTTAGGCCCTCATTTAAATATCTTTGGTTGTCATTTTATAAAGCATCCATGCCTGAAGAAAAGATTACATAAAAAAAATTCCTAATTTTTGTTTCAGACATGCTTCATCTTTGTAATTTATGCTATTCCAATGTTTGTAAGACAAAACCCATTTATAGAAATGTGTCAGAATGAAATAATGAAGAAAAATGGACCAACTGTTTGCTTGTATTCAATTAAGTCACAATTAGAAGAAAGATGGGCCAGATGGAAAGAGTTGATGAAAAACAAATCGTTGATAAAACATTTCTAACAATAATGTAAATTCTGCCTCACCCCCATTGTCCGTGTTTAAGGGCCAGTTTTACAAAGATGAATATGCATGCTAAACTTTAAAGCAATTATTCACTGCCCCTAGAATATAAGCTTTGCAAGATTTGGACTTTACATTTTCTACTTAAGTAAATTATCCACCATAAGTAATTCCCATTCTCAGCAATTAAAAACCTAGTAGCAACACTAACAGTCCCTAGTACAAACATTGTCTGTTATCTGTTAACAAAAATGTCATTATTAATGCCTAACGTTATTAAAATGGAAATGTCTAACCTGACAGTCAAGATGTTGCTTTATTATTTTTTTTTCTGTTTATTTAGTATTGTTATTTCCATCAAGACTAACAAGGAAAAGAAATATGTCAATGCCTGTGAATCAGTCTAATGACACAATTGCAAATAATGGATTTCAAATAAGAGAAAAATAAGAACAGTGAAATAAAATAACTATTTCCAGCAAAGGTTGTAGTTAAAATGAAGGAAATTTTTTTATGTATATTTGATGACTTTTTTGGTACAGCACTCAGCTGTACCTCTCCAAGTGGACCGGAGCCCATGGAAAAATCACTTTAGTTACCACCCCCACAGAAATCTCATTGACTGGCATAATCCGTCTCTGTAACCTGCTTGCTAATTAAACCAGATACTCTCAAAGACAAAATAATGGCTCTGCCAGGAAAACGCATGTGCAATTTGAGGCATGCCTTAGGCCACCACAGGAAAAAATAATGAACTTACACAGATAAAACACCGATTCTCTGCCTTACACAGAGGACTGTACTGAAATGGCATTGTTCTTCCAATGTTATTGTTTATTTCCACAACAGACAATGGAAATGTATTAAAAGGAGCACCCAGAGAAAAGCATACAGAATCTCACTACATCATTGGCTTGTTGCTGTTATTTTTCCAACTGAGATGGAAGAGAAAACATAGAGATAGTTAAGGTAATCCAACAGGAAATTGAAAGAAATAGAGATGGATGTTACCAGAGGTCCCTCTTAATTCTTTCCATTCTGATCTTTCTTAATGAAAACATACACAATTTCTGGTGCATACGTATTCTTCCTCCCACACATGCATAAACACGAATATACATTTATTATATGTATATATATTCACAGGCTGCTTTCCAGTGTCAGAGTGGTAGAGTACTAAGAAAATACATGTTATAAATCACTAAAATTACAATGTATGTTTTGATAGTGTTTTTAATGCTGTTGTCCTTTTTTACTTTTTAATAAAAGAAATATTGAAAAAACATTAAAGTATGTTAATAATTCAATGCCTGCAAGAATAAAAATGGGCAATACTGCAAATTCACATAACAATAAAATGAGCAAAATTGAAATACCTCCTTTCTTAAACTCTCATATTATGTGTTTCAGATGGAGCATCAGATTTGAGTATATATATTTCAAAACTGACCAATGATTTATGCATTATTAAATTCAGAATTATCTCAGTTAGAGATGTATCTGTCCAAATTAAATCACAGCACTGTTTCAGTAAGACTGTGCTTTGCTTTGTCTCATTTGATGTACCATGATTTTTAAAATCTTTGTGGTCTATTACTATGGTTTCTTAAAGTTTTTAAAAATTTCCTGCCTGAAGAACATGAAATGTTAGAGGCCAGTGGACACATACCTTTGCAAAAGGCTGTGAGTACATGGGCTGGACCCACAGTCAGTGTGAATCAAAGCAGATTGTGTTGATTTCAGAGGAGCTATTCTAATTTACAGCAACACGCCACCTGTGACTATAGGCACTCGTTAAATACTGTTCAGCTGCTTATCTATAATATACAGCAAGAAGGTATTAGCTAATACTTTAAAGGTTGCATGGAAAACCCTACTTAGTTTAGGGGCAGAGTCCTCTTTGATTTCTATGGATGGAAATTAAGAAAAATTCTATCATCTGCTTCACTGAATTATTCCAGATTAGCCTGGGGGGGGAGGAATTAATTCTATCATAGCCATATTTGAGCCTCGAGTTCAGGATTGATAGTAGTATAACTACATTAATATCAGTAAAGTTACTCTGGATTTATAATATATATTTCCAAAAGCAGAATGGTTTATTCATCACATTTTTTAAGCTCTCCTTAATTCCTTGTACAATGTGTTTTTTACCATAGAAGTCTAAAAAAATACACAACCTAGTTAAACAAGGGGGAAGGCAAATACCTATAGCAATAAAACTTTGACTATGACAAATAAATTTATATAACATTTAAAGTTCCCAGTCCAGTTCAGACTGCTCTTATAGCTTCCCTGTGTTTTATAGCTGCATAAAGGAACCATTAAGGTCTATTCAGTAAATTCTCATACACCTCCCTAACAGACTAGGTTTCTTTATATATTTTACATGATTGTAAAAAAATAACTAAAGAGGTGTATTAAACCACAATAAATGACATCAAAGTAAAGTTACAGTTCTGATTTAAGCCCTTGTCAACTCAGGAAGTTCAAAGTGAAGTTCCTGCCCTGCCTGGAGGACGGTGTTATTCTCCCTGGAACAATAGCAACAGGCGCATTGATTTCAATTGCAGGGTAATCAGATTCCTTCCATTGTCTCATTGTGCTTATGTACAGCTGCACAGGTAGAGCAGAAATGTTGTGTGGAAATGCAGTGTGGAAACATCGTACCTTTGCATTTGGTATTATGAACTTAGCAAGAGTCTGTTTTGTGATGGTGAATATTAGGTTTTCTTAGTTTATGTGGCTCTGAGAATAAAAAGCTTCCCATAAACCCGTAACAAGTCTAACAGCTTTGGCTGATTTGCTCAGACTCCAAATCTCAGCACACATGTGTACCGAAGAAGATACTCTGACCAGGAAAAGTGTGTGTGCATCAAGGCGACTTGGGTCCGCCATAACATGAGACTTGGGTGATGGACACCTATTTTCAGTCTCTGCTTCCTCATTCCTGCCCTCACTGCAAGGCTCCTATGATGGTACCTCCAGTTGTGAAACCTGGCAGACAGCTCTGCCAGTCCCCACACTGGTGGCTACGTAAATTTGACTACAAAGCTTCTCCCCAGTCCTCTTGGCTGGAGGCCTGGAATGACTTGAGTGTCTCCAACTGGGCTTGTCCCATTTGGCAGCAACATATCCCCTTGACAGAGCCCCGGGGCCACAGCTATATTGTTAGTGTGAAGGTTTGTGCCAACAGAACCAGGCATTTCACTACATGATCTTGGAGTGTAAGGCACTGGAAAGGAGACAAAGACAACAAAAGAAATGTAGTATCTCAGTAAAATACAGCAGACGGGAAAAAATATCCACCGGAGGATGAGGAAGTAACCCAGAGCCAGAAGCTGTAAGGAATAAATTGTCATGGAATTTAAACACTGTGTCCGCGTGTAAGTTCAGCCTCCCAGTCAGTACCTTTGTATGCATTTTCAATTTCCCCAGAAAAGGGATGTTTAAAGGAAACATATTCTGGACATATCCATACCCTTTGAATATTCTTCTTTGTCAAGTAAAACAACTGAAGGAAGAAAATCAAACTTTTAAAAATTATTTTCCAGGTGGAAATCAGGTTGTTGTTTTTTTTTTTTCATGTGTGAAAGCAGAATGGTATGGGTGTTTAAAATACTTTTAGCCTAATAATGTGAATGAAAATGAATGCAAGGTTTGCAAAGTTCTCTGTAAGCAGGAAAGTATTACTTGGAGAGCTATGAAAATTGATCTTAAAGAGAAGCACTGGAATCACCATAGTGAATCATTATAAATTATTCCACTTAATAATCCTGTTTATTATAATGGGCAGCTTAATATTGGGAAACTTTTCTTGCCTATATAAAGCTAAACACTGGTTTGTGCCCTAAAGCTTGAGTTTATATATACAAACATACAGCAGAAAGCATAAATGATTACATGTGGTACAGAATGATTGAGGTAGATATTAAAAGAGAAAATTAGGTATGTCAAGTGGGAGTTACTTCAGTCCTCAAAACTCCCATTCATTTATCTTGCCTACCCCTGGAGAGGATTAATCTTCATTTATATTTCAATAAATGGTATAAGGTTTCCCCAAGAGCTGCAGCTTCTGTTTTTGGCCTTGTAAAGACATACCTCAATCTTAAAATCCAAGCAACTAAGCCCCTACATCATGTCTGAGATCTTTTAGCAGAGCCTGCAAGGTCGTCTTCTCTCTGTCCAGACAGAGAGAACATTACATGGCTACTTTTTGATGTTTTTATAGCGTAACTGCTGGATACGCTTCCACAAGCAGTCTTGTGATGGCATGATTGTCAATGTCCTCAGAATGGCCAAAGAAATGTCTCATGCCTTGTCTGTCTCTGCCATGTACAGTGGCTGAATCATTCACCCCAAACATGGGGCACAATCCAGTTTGTTTCTCTGCTTGAAGGAATATGGACTCTATCGGTCCGCAAAGTCCAAGCAGACACGACAGGCTTTCCTGGGGCTAGTATGACACATAAGGGCACAAGGACATCCAACTGAAGCCATTCTGCCTTGTGCACAGGAGTTAAAGCTTCATTTGACCACCTGGAAGTAACACCCAGAAGTTTACTGGGCATTGCTGAGTGGGAAAAAGGTTTTAACTTCAGGTACATTACAACTGTTTACACTTCCTTTAGACTTTGACTGAAGAAGTTATGGGGTTCAGATCCTCAGGTCCACGTTGTTTACTGAAATGAACGTGGTTAAAACCATTTGCATCATCCTGTGGTGCCACAGCCAAAGCACCAACCCCACTGCAAATTCTGCCATACTAAACTCCTACTTGTAGAACAATTTTAGAAATTATTAGGCTGTCACTTATATTCAGAGTGTGAATTAAAGTCAAATAGGTCCAACGTGTCTGGACAAAGATCTTAACTCCAAATTTCAATTCCAAATATGATATACTATGTATCAGAGCAGAGGGCCTGTTTTGAAGAGAAGCTAAAGCATTAATTAAGTTTTCTAGAAGGGCACCTACTATATGAAGATCAATATGTCTAATTTACTAACCAAACATACACATTTATTTTTTAAGAGTTTTCTAATATTTATATATCAAATTGACAGAAAGGTTAATGCAGAGAGAGATTAGACTGAAAAAATAAATTACAAAGAAAATGTCTGCAACTAAAAGCATAGGAGCCAAATGCAGAAAGATTGAAAAACAAACACTACAGATATGTAACACTGATTAGGCTGTGTTATGCAGACTTTTCCCGGACAGTTACAAAAATAAAGTCCATCCATCTGTCAAAACATCTGCTCCGCGTATGAAAATTAAAACAGAATTTAGGTAGTTTTTATGAGTTTTCAGTAATTACCTCTCTTCCAGAAGCCTGGAATTTACATCTTTCAACCTGGATTACTGATGCAGCAAAGAGTTTTTAATGACATCTTTTTAAGTGGAAGCTAAAGGGTAAATCCCTGTGACCAAGTAATATCCAGATTTTTCTCCTTATTTTAAGAAAGCTGTTTCATTTTTTTTAACCAGCATTGATGTCCATACTACTTCTTAGATATTACAGCAAATGCAAATGGCCAGATTATGTAGGCCAATAAGTAGAAATCCAAATAATCCATTACAGTATCATTAGCTTTACCAGTTTTCTGCCGATCTAATCCAGACAAGGATCAAACCCTGTAATACATTCTCCCTTTATTTCAGCCTTCCCACATAGCCAAGTGATTAAAATATCAGAAGGTTTTGTCTAAACTGGATGGACAAGGGGATTTAAAGCTATCATCTAACAGCTGGACAAACAAAATAAATACCTGTTTTGTCTTTCAAATCAAAATGAATGGACAGTTGCCATATAAAGTCCCACGCATGAGTTTAATTAACATGTTTACTTTTTTTTTTTTCTTCTTCTATCCAATTAGTCGAATCCTCAAGTGGCAAGGTCAGGGATATCCATGGAGAATAAGTAATCCCTGATAGTACTGCTGTCGTTTAAATTTATCCCACTGCTGGAAGATGTTCCTGACTTATCAGGAAGCATTTTAACTTCTTTCTTTTGCTCATGGGCTGCTGCCAGCTGCCACCAGTTCTGCCTGTACTGGCTAAGGATCTTCTTCAGCATGCAGCAGCATTGTATCAAGGAAAGTATTTCTGGATTTATTGCTAGTGTAATAAATATACGTATGATTGCCATGAACACAGATGATCAATTCTCAGCTAGATCCTGCAAACACTTTAGCTTGTCATTAAGCACATGCAAGGAAGTCCTTCTCTGGGTGAGCTCCACATAGCATCTGCTCTCACAGTTCTTGTTGCTTGTGTGCAAGTTTTTGTAAAATGCAGTAAGATTATTTTAAAATTGTTACAGTTTCCTTTTTTCTATTACAGTAGCGCTTAGATAAATACTGGTCAAAGAGCACGGTCTGCTTAAACAGTCCCAGAATAGGCAGAAAGCAAAGAAAATTATTCCAGTCTTGATAAAATACAATGATATTTTAAGATTTTATTTTGTTGGAGTAAGCTAGTTGGTAAACAGTGCTGCAAAGCTATTTTGCTAAGTGCTGTATTAGCAGTAACAGGAAAGTCCTCAAGTACTGGGAGCTTTGTAGAGGCCCTAATGAGTGGGGAAATCATGGGCAACACCTGTACTCAATGAGATAACCTTCCAGCTGAACCTGTACAGGCAGGTGTAAGCTTTTAGAGCAGGGGAGGCCAGCTGGCATGAAAACATTTGCAGACTATGATTTATCACTGTATATCCCTTGCAGTTTGGATCAATAACATCATTTCCACTGCTGTTTTGTCATTATTGTGCCTTGAAATTAGCAGGATCAATATTTTATTGAGTTAGTTTGCAACGCTGAGTGAAGTTAGTTGAGCAGCTAAAGTCTCAAGGTCTGTGTTACAGAGAGGGATTTCTACTAACTTAGTTCTTGGGAATTACATCCCCATTAGTCAAAGCTGTATAAGCAGTGTGTATCATATCACAAACACATAACCCACACAAATTCAGTATCAACCTTGAATATGTGTAGGTAAATAAGATACCTGGTCTCTTTCTTAAATCTCTTATTTTGTGGACTGAATTCTAATTGTACTTGTTTCCCCACCTCAGAGCTTTGGAAAAGCTGATGCAACTTTACATCCAGTGGGCTTTATATAAGATTGTGATCTGGAGGACTTGACCCCTCTGGAGACGTCAGGGCATGGTGACCACCGCCAACATTGCAGAGGAACCATTGATTAATTCCATATCTAGATTTTCCTCTGCTGTCAAGATATGCCCTGAGAAATTTCAGACTGAAAGTGCTGATGAGGGTTGATAAGACATTTTTGGTTGCCTAGTACAGCTTACTGTACTTCCAGTTATCTTTCCAATTAAGTTATGCCTGTTATCTGTCTGATTTTTTGATATGACAAGAGTTCATGAGAATATTTAAAATGTATAATTTACTCAAGTTGCAGGACGTCTGCATGAATTTAAACCATTAAAGCATGAAGACAAGAAAAAAGAAGCCAACTAACAAAGCATATGATAAAAAAAGCCACTGAAGAAAAGCAGATATATCCTGATTCCTTCAAGCCACAAAACTGCATGCCATACTAGTGAACAGTTGTATTGTCAGCACACTCGCACAGCAGATGGAAAGCTTCTCTGGTTCTTCCCTTGTGTTAGTGAGGGTGAAACACAGTATGTCTCCCTGCCTGTCTACCTACCTACTTGCAAATCTGGTAGTCACTACTGCTGCTCGGTCTTTTGGCCCAGAGTTTACCACTAAGGCTGAGCATGGAGGTAGCTAAGCCAGGTGGGATACTCCTTCAGGACTCTCCTGAAAACAGTCTTAAGCCAGAAAGCCATTAGAAGAAGTCATTAGAAGCCATGCTTTAAAGATGCCTTGCTTGACTGCACAGACTAAACACATCAGTCTTTCAAATCTTTGTCGTTAGCACTAAGCATCTGAACTAGAGATCTTAGCAAGTAAAATTTCTCCATTTTTTTCTGCATTCAGTATATTCAAATTACAAGACGTGTTTCCAACCCTTAAAACCTCACTCAGCAGATGCAGATAATAATTGTTCTGGACCTGTGAACAGCTAGAGGGATAACAAGAAAAGGCTGCAGCTCTAAATATCTGATTTAATGACCATCTCATATTTTTGTATATCTGATTAATGCATAGTTAACAAGACAAAACAAAGTCTTTTGTGGATGCAGCCCAGCAAACAAATGGGTTTTCAAAATTTTGCAGTCACAGTGTGACTGTTGTACACTAAACTTTTACATGAGTGTTAGCAAGTTTGCTTTATTGTGAATTGTTATGTTTTTCAGTTGTATGCACTTTCTACAGCACAGAATAAATTTATTTAAGGAACAGAAGAGTATTCCAGGAATAACTCAAAACACTGGGAAGCTTTGAGGTCAAGCAGAGGCCAGTCCTTTTCTGTCCATAACTCTAAAACAAAATTGGTTTTGCTCTGCAGGGTAAACCTGTCCCACATTTTGGGCACGACTTTATTAGCAAAGAGATGAACAATACCGCTTGGTTTCAACACAAGCAGTCTCACCAAGGCCAGCAGCAATTTAAGTTGCAACCACAGTCTAGATCTAAAGAGTCTCTCTCCTCTATCTCTTCTATCTGGGTGGGGTAATCACCTGTCTCCTGGAGAAATCAGATTACACCCCTCGTCTCCGAATAGGATCACCACCTGCTAATTGGGTGGAGTATTTCAGACAAACAGGTTGTCAAGCCTGTTGTAGACACATAAAGCACTTAGACTCTGTATCAGTTAAGTTGCCTTTATTTAGCACATTACAGGCATAACAAGTAATGACTTCAACTCAAAGCAGCCTAAGGAAAATATACTCAAAATCAAAACTTCTGTGCTGAAAGTGAAGTAAAGCTATGAAGTGTTGAAAGAAAGTAAAAGACTGTTGCATCTATAAGGGACAGTTGCTTAGCAATATGGATGCCTGTAAATAAACATACTCTGTAAACTGGATTATGAAGTTACATGTGCCTTGCTGTGGGAATCTGGAAATTTTTGTGTGGTTATTAAACTACTTTGAAGCCACAGAGAGATGTTGAACAGCAGAAACCTTAAGTGACAGAAGCCTAAAATTCCCACTCAGTAAAAATTTGACACCAAAGTGAAATTGTTGAAAGTTTGCTAAGCAGTTTTGGTGGGGTTTATTGTTTATTTGTTTTTGTTTGTTTGTGGGGTGGGTTTATATATCTATATATTTATTCATGATACGTGTATAGTAACCTAAAGTTTTGGAAGATGTTGATCGGGAAGGAACTAACAAGGGAAACAGAGATCAGTAGATGATTTGATCCAACACAGATCACATCACTCAGTCAGAAAAAGAAAAATGACAAGTAAAAAACCTAAAAGCAAAAGAGAAAAAAATAGATTCTCCCTTTATTTACAGTTCTCAATTTTCTTGTTCTATCATCTTCAGAATACAAAACTTTCTCTAAACTGAAAAGTTTTTTTAAAGATCTTCTGTTGACATGAAGGTGTGGAAACTGAACAAAGCATTAGCTTTGACATAGGAAATAATTGCATATTATTTCCTAGGTTATTTTAAGAACTTTCCTTTTAACTGGTGTTTAGTTCTCTTATTTATTACAAAAGAAAAAGAGACAATATTTTAGACTTCTGTGCAACGGGGAGGAATTTAGTAGACCTATTTTTGGTGCATGTAAGCAATAAGACTACAGAAAGAAAATTAGTTGTAGCCTAATTTAATAGTGACATAGTGACCACATTTTGAGTATCGAGGAACTATGATATGTGATCTTTCGAGTAGGCCTATCCTTAATTTTAAACTAGCCTTTCTTTTATTAACACAACAGGAAAAAAACCTCCAAAAACTAAATCAGACAAAAAAAACCCAAACAAACAAAAAAACACCCAGTCTGTTTGCTAAAATAGAAAGAATGTGAAACAAATTCATAGGGGAAAAAAAAAAAAAAGAAATAAAAGATGTGGTTAGCACCAAAAGAAATGTTTTTTTCTGAGTTCAAGAGCTTGAGATAGAAGCCCTGAAAGAAAACAGCGACTAAATATATCGATCATTTTTACTATTTATCCAGTTAATCTGTTTCTCTGGAAAGAAATGTACAAAGAATAAATTTACTCTGTCCATCCTGGGATGCAATAAATCATAACAAGGAATTACCCACCATCATTTTGAAATAACAATAGCTGCTAACTTGGCCATAAATAAAAGTAATTCTCAGACTTTGCCAAGGCCAAAGTAAGGCTCACAAGGAATACTTATTGATAAAAAATGAAACCCCGTATTTTTGGGAACAACTTCTCTTTAATTTCTCCTTTACTTCCCCGTTGCTAACTCTGTGACTTTGCATTTCAAAACAACAGAGAAAACATTTCTGCAAGCCTGCATTAAATCTGATGAATATCAAGTTTCCTTCAGAGGCAAATTGCTATAGTCACACCTATAAACAGAAAAATAAGCCCAAATCTGGAAAATTAGCTCTCCCCTTGATCTATATCAATTTGTTCCCCATACTCAAAGACTTAAATGACTTCCCATGATACATAAGTGGGTAAAATATGAAAATCTGAACAACTGCCAGCTTAATTCTTCCTCTGTGTAAGTACACAAGTTATTACTTTACAGTAACTGATTTGCCTTGGTCAGTTCATATAAAGAAATATATGCAAATGCCTAAATGAACACAAGCTGTAGGATCAACATCTGAACTAAGAACCATAAACGAGGCTTTATGCTGGTGAGTGTGTTGTGGGGGTCCATCCAAGAACTGGAGCTGGCGCAACCAGAATTTCCCGGTGGGGGAACATTCTGTTAGAGAGCTCCACAGGACTTTGAAAGACTCCAGTGTATTATACTTCCTTTTTACCAAGCTCAGTTCCCTTCTAAGTGAAGGAGTTGTAGGTTCATTTTTTTCCAACCTATTTGTGTTTCTCTTTTGTTTGTAGTCTATGTAAAGCCATTTTACACAGCAGCAACACTACTTACAAAATGTCTCACTCTCTCATCTCCCAAATGGTAAGAAATGCTTCAGAAGGATATCATGCCCACATTAAAGATCACGGACCAGATTAAGGAGTGAGCAGCTCTCAAGCTAATAAACCCAGCATACTAACTAGGAAAGTGGAAAAGAATATGCAGTGGCACTATTTGTCTTACATGTGGCTCAAAAGTCACATTTCTCCTTGTAGTAGTTAACAGAATAAATTCTGTCCCTAACCTGGAGCCCCATTGCTTTGGATTTTTGGTCACTTTATCCCTTCTTATTCCCAGGGCATTTGCACCTTTTTCCCAGGCTGCAAGGGAATCATGAGTCTCTGTTAAAGGATTTCAGTGCTATGCTGAAACCAGGGATCCAGAAAGGAAACAGGGATGGCAGTGAGGGTTGGTGACAGAAAAGCTGGAAATCTGGCTGTTAGATGTCCTCCAAAGGAAGAACCCTGAGAGAAGAAGGTGAACTTCTCTTTGGCTCGCCCAAAAGGCCAGAGGAAATTTGACCACAAGACCTGCGCATGTCAGATTAATTTAGAAACAGGCTTTCTAGATCTAGCCAGCATTGTACATTTAATTTTCGGATTTGGTTTTCAGATCTTTGTTTACAATAACAGATGAAAAGAATTACTTTCACTTTCTGCCTCCATGTTCTTCTATTTTCCCTAAGGCAACAACAGTAATAAAATGAGTTAAAGGGAATAGTGCACACTTATTGCCAACTTTGTTTTTCCAAAGTATCACCAGATATGGCTGAGGAACACTTGAAAAGTTGCATAACACTTTTTCTTTTTTTTGTTTTCTTCTTTCTTTCTAAATTAAATCATTGCACACTGATGGATCTATAAGCCTATGGAACTACTAATCTTCCTATGATTTATGGAGGGGCTGGAAAAATTTAAAGGCAGCGTACACTAAGGTGCCATATGAACATTTTGTCTTAAATTAAGTATTATAATAAGAAATGAGATGGTGAATTAAATTACAGCCATGTGATTCTACCTGCATGAACCATAAACTCAATTATTAAGTGCCAGCCACACTTAAATGCAAAGAAGCACACACAGAGTGTAGCTATGTCATGTGTAGTGTAAAGACTCTTGCTGCTTCTTAACTGGGAATTCTGAGCTACAATGATTCTAAATTACCACCAAGAGAACTATCAGGTATAAAAAAGTGAATTGCGGTTGAGTTCAGGTAAGAGTTAATAACTTGGTGAAAACTAAGGGCAATTAAATAGCCCACGTAGATGTCTATCTCCTATAAATTATAACAGTCAGTGCTAATATACACACATTTGTGCTGATACACTTCAGCTTCAGCTGTGGAAATGACACAAAAGCATAATTCCCTATACGGACCTGTTTGTTCATGTGACAGAGCATAAGTAGAAGCTTGCTGATACCAAGTAAAAGTACTCGCTACTCTTTTTATCTGTTTGTATGCCAACATTTAATTCCCACCAGAAACATTTAGGGAGTAGTTGATTTCATATAGCAGGCAAAGTGTGTATAAGTACCTGTCATGTAGCTTGTCCTATGTGACTTTGTTAAAGTACCCACTGAAATTTTAAAGATTTATACATGTCAAGGCCAGAAGGGACCATTTCAACAGTTTAATTTGAGTCAGGTCTTCAAAAGTGGTTAAATAAATTACATAGTCAAATCACACTTGAAAATAAGATCCTAAGGTGCCCTTCAGAAACACATCTTTAAAGCTTTCAAGTCATAGAAATCTATCATACCCTTTAATAGGGATTTATCTGATTAATTTTGTAGCATGTGAACCACTGCTATGGTGCCTCAGCCAAATCTAGTCCAGAGATGTATCGACTAAACAGCAGTCAAGATTTTAAAAGCAATACTAAATTAATAGTGTAGTGACTAGATGGGCTTTCCAGTCAAGAAGCTATCCCTACCCAATCCCTGCCTGAAAAACTAACTAACTAGTGTTTCTGGTAACTTTTGTAAATCACCCAAGCTTTGCTTTGCTGGTTTATGACATCCCAGGAATGTCAGAGTGGAATTGTAGCCACATTTCTCCTTTTTTTTCCGTTACTTATTATTTAACCCATATGTAATGCTGAGGTTGCCATGTGTTTCTGCTGGGTCCCAGGTGCCTGCGAGATCTTAAAATGAAAATATTGAGGCTCGCTAGTAAGGGGTATGACTAGCAACATGTCTATAATGTAAGTTCAGTATAAAACCTGAGAACTATTCTGTAGAGACTTTGTCTTCTTTGATCATTACCAAGGTCTGTTCAGGAATCATGAGAAATATTCATGGGACTTACAGCAACCCGAATAGATTAAATGAGAGAAATAAGTCCAGAGTAGCAAGAAATCCTCACAGAATTGCTCATTTAATTGAATTACATAAACAAATATCTTATTTGTTATTTACAGTCTTTAATTTTTCATTAATAATGTTACTTTGATGCTCGTGATACTTTATACTGAGGAAATGGAAATATATTTTAATACTAAGTACTTGCATGGTACAGTAATTATTATTTTATTGGAAAAAAATCTGTATTTTGTGGGAAAGCATACCAGTTAATTTCTATCAGAGAAGTACTGCTGTAAGTAAGTATCGCATAGCTGGGGGGAGTCTTTCCACCTCTCTTCTTCTCAGATTACACATATGAAGAATAATGCTCCGAAGCATACTTTAAAAGGTTTATCTATCTATAACGTGAGCAAAGCTTAACTAATTAACATATACTAAGCCCTTTAAGAAACAGAAATGAAAATCACTGCTTAAGGAACAAAGGGAAATCAGGAGAACGGGAATAGCCCGAGTCGGCTGCCCTTCTCAAATCCCGCGTGGATTGTCCTGAGAGACAAACCTGCTGTGCCAGGATTGGCATGACTGACAGTGTCAGTACAAGGAATCCCTCTGAAGGAGTGAAAACGACAGTAAATTACCTCTTACAATTACGAGAGGAAGTCTCGGAGGTCATAGCTGAGGTTAGGAGTGGGGCAGAGCCGGGGTTACACTTGCGCTGCAGCTGCTGCAGTGCACCTGGCCTATTAGTGGGGACCTGTATTTTCAGCACTGACTTCCCCTGGAGATCAATAATTAAAAAAAAAAAGTTTTTTTTTAAGAAAGACCTCAATGTAGACGTATAGACTGTCATGTAGAAAGTTTTGAACCATCGCAAGTGAAGAATATCTAATATCTTAGCAGTGGTATGTGCTGAAAGCGATATTAAATCAAGCATGGTTTATAAGCCACTTTATTTGTCCTCCATTTCTCTTGTTTCTTCTAATGAGAGTCTGATGAGTTATTTTTATGGCCTTTATATTTCACACTCCCAAGGTACTGACAATGGTTTTAAGGAATAAATGAAGGAGGAATAATAAGTTTCTTAAATGATCTGTAATCTATATCTGTAGTTACAGTTAAAGCAGTTACATTTGTTTGTAATGCACTGTTTTATGGCAAGAATAGGTAGCTGTAAAGATGATGACCTGAACATGCCAAGATATATATTTCATCTTTCTAGTTGCTTCAGAAAACTGAACCCACCATAGGAAGAAAAAGAATCAAGGCAAATCAAAAAGTTACAGTGTAAATAGACGTTTTAGGCTTACAGCAGTCAGAGAATTGGGGACCTGAATTTCCCGGCTTGCTCCAGAATAATAGTGTCTCCATTTACAGTGAATGGTTTGGAATTGACCTGGCGCAATGTATAAAACACTCTCTCCTACTATTGTGAATTTCTAAAATTAATTATTAAAAAAATAAAAGAGCATACTGTCATTCTAGAAGCTGAATGTCCTATTAATTTTCTAGGTTTCAACCCCAGCTATAAAAAAATCTACGTAATGTAATATAATACTTGGTATACAATCAAGCTGCAAGGTTAGTTAATTTGCTCAGACCTTTAACACTAGCCTTATTTTTTTTTTAACCTTGAAGATTAGATATTCTAGTCCTCACCTTGCAAAGTACTCCTGAAAGTTATTTGTGAACATGAAGATGAATTAATTTAAAAGCATTTTTTCTATGTAATGAGGTAGCCCAAGTATCTGGCACTTTAGCTGTCCTTTCACATATATAGCTTAGCCCATATTTCTTAGTTTTTACCTAATGCACCTCTACTGTTCCCAAATGGATTTTTACAAAGACAACTGTCCTCTATGGCCTAGGTAAAGACTGATGAAACTATTTTTGTTACGACCTAGGAAATTATTCAAATGGAGCTCTCTAGAGGCATATGGTTGGCATTATGAATATTTTACAGAATCATCTCTGAAAATCAGGCCAATAGCATATACACATGGGGCCAAGTTCCACTCTCAGTTATACCTTGGCAACCACAATGATTTCCCATTTGGCTATGCTATGAAAGTATTTGTTTGGCTTATTACATGCATGTATTTTTTATATTTTTTTCCCTTCTTCAGCCCTCTCTTTCCATTTCCCATATTGTTCTTATAAAGAAGACAGTTATTATCAGCATGGAATGATTATTATTTGGGGGCTACTGGCTACGTCTCTTCTACCACATAAATACAGGCACTAAGATGTACACAGGAATGAGGGAAAATGTACAGAAAATTATGCTTAGTGTAACAGTGTCTTTCCTGAGGCACCAAAACTGATGCACAATATTAAAGTGTCTTTGACCTCAGTATTGCTATGAACTTCATGCAGGAAAGAGCTCAGGGAAACCCACTGACTCCAGTGAGATGCCACAAAGTGAAAGCACTTCTTGGAACTCACTGTAGGGCTGGGAGCTGGAATAGGGCAAAAATAGGTCAAAATATTATGTATCTTGAGATGAGGAGACAAGTATACAGGGGTTAATATTTTTCATTCTGATGTTTCTCCTCCCTTCTCTTTCTTGTTGATTTTTCTTTTTGTTAGACAAATTCTATTTCGTTTGCGTGATTCCCATTTATAAATTTAAACCTTTCTTCATAAAGACAAAATTTCATTATTTTGAATAAGAAGGCTGAGATAACTAAAGACTGAAGTTATGATCAGATGTGATTCCTCCTTACAGAGGAGGAAAAATACTTTAAGAATTAGCACAATAAGACATAATAAAATATTTACAATATTTTATAAAAGAAAAAAAATGCTAAAAAGATTTGTACTTACCAGAATATCTTTTCCAGCCCACTTGCACTCATCCCTTCGGGAATGAGATACAGGCCAAACAATCTAAAGACACAGAAGAAAAATCACGTTGTGTTATTTCATGCTTCAACAATCACAAATTGCAGACCAAATTCTATAGCGTGTCTTTCTCTTTTTCCCATTCTTTTCCTTGTTTCCTTTTCTTCCATAAAATTTGACAACAAAGGAATGAAATGATAGGAACAATACAGGGATAATAGGAATCAGAATAAAAACAATCTTGAAATATAGTCTGTATTGTGAATCTTAGCAATGAATCTTGAATGCTAATGATAAGAAGGTTGACTCTCCATTAAGTGAGTGTTCTTTCACTGTTTTAAATCTGATGTAATGGAATGTAGACTGAAAGCAAAAAAATGCAGGTACTTACTAACCAAATTTGATCTATGTGAAATACAATCTTATGTTAGAGTTACAGCATCAGAAAGAGTTTGCCTCTTCACTGTATCCACCAGTTCAGTCTTTTACTAAGTTTAGTTAGTTAAATAGTAGAAAGGAAGCCATGGTAATTGAAAAACAGCACAACATCAAAATAGAAACATTTATGCTGTTCCTACAGAGCGACTTTAACACAAGAAAGCCTAAGTCTAGGTTTACTGTAGTGTTTGCTTAGCAGAAAATGGATCTCACCTCATACAGAGAAAATCCAGAGACCCTCACAGTCAATTATTCATGTTTTTTTGAAAAGCTTTTAGGAATTACATATAGAATAAAACATGATCTTCCCATAAAATGCCAGGCTATTCATTTGGGAGCCTCAGATAATGCAATATGAATGGCCATAAGTCTGGATTACAGCGTTGGTGTTCAATACAGTTTGTTGGAAGAAAGTAAAAGGCAAAGTATTCAAAATAAAAGGGGAAAGAATTTATATGGATGACAGAATAGGTCAAAGGAGATGTTATATATGATATTTGAAAATTCAGTTTGCAACAATAATTTTAAATTCAAAATTTTCTTAAAAATTAATGAAATCCAAACAGAAATCAGATATCTTAAGTCTATAATATAAGGCTGAAAATTTTATGAGCACATTCTCTCAAAGGATTCCTGCTACTTCCTGTTTCTATTCTCAGTTTAAAATGTGCGGAAACGTGAAAATTAAAATTTACTAGGTTGAAAAACATTAACCAAACTTCTCAGATCTCCCAAAAGGACCAGTTCAAGCTCAGTTCAAGTTTTGGGCAAAGATTTCTATATTATTCAAACCAATATTCCAATCCAAACCTGAATGGCTAGATGTTCTTCTTTCCTTATTCTCACAGTGCAATATTCTCCTCTAATTTTGTTTAGAATTCAGCTAAATCGAGCCAGTTTGGCTTTTTGAGTTGTGCTGCTTTGTTACTATCAGCATTTAGACAGAAACCTTAGTTCTTTTTCACATGGTGGAAACAATAACTGGTGAAATTTGAACTCAAGTACAACACTGGCTGCACTGTAATTTTGATTGAAGTTTCTTCTGTGATCCTCCTGTGTTTAATAAGCATATCCCCAAGTTCTTTGAGACTTTTGTCTATTCTTAAATCTGAATTCTTAATTGTAGGTCTGTTCTTCAAGTCTGTTGTCAACATTCAGTTCCACTTTACCAACAGCAATTCTTAATATTTAATATAGTAATATTTGTATATATTTTAAATTAGTGTTCTAAAGCTATCTGAATACTTAAGTATGCAAGATACAATTCCTCCCATTCTACAGAGCTGTTTTCTGCAATGAAAACACCTTCTTGTCTTTAATTATTCCAGATGTTTTGCACATTAAGCTATCAATCCCTCTGAGAATTCAAATAAATAGCTGGTTTCCTTTATAGCTGCTCTAAAGAGAATAGAAAAGAAAATACCCAGTTTTCCTTTTATCCTTTTTCCTTAGAGAATACAAATGAATAGCCTGTCTTCCCTCTGAACAGAAAACACAAGGTATTTATTGCTATCATCTTAGGAAGCTAATAGTCAAATGGGCAAAAGGTCAAGAACACCAAGAAAAAAAATCCCTGGGTATTGAAGCAATATATCTCTCATAAAAGGGTACTCTCTGGATTTTAAAATGTGCCATCAAAATACTTAAATATAACAAATGAAACCTCCATCCCCTTGTTTACCTTCTTAGCATTTTGTCTTATTAAAATAAATGAAATGTGAAATTATTTATTTAGACTCCAACAAAAGAACATATTTGTCAGCTTTTTATTCATCACCAACTTTTACTGGAAAATTACACTCTCCATCATGAATGGCAAGCTTTTAAGGACCTATTCTTCTTTTATTAATACTGAATCTATTTTGGTTTGAAAGCAGCAGAAGCAGAGTGCCTTCAAGTTCTGGGTTAAAGGACAGAAATCAACACTCAGACTCTCAAACATCTTCTTTTTATCTGCAAAATAATGCAGAGTAATAAGGCCATTTTGTGCAAACTGTCGTAATAGTTGTTTGGGTTTTTTTAGCAGTACACATGAAAGTAGGTCTTGTTTTGGAAATAACTAGATCATTCACTTATCATTTACTTTTTTGTAGTCTGAAAAAAACAATGTAGATTATACAGTCATAGGTTATAGGTTTATTATAAATTTCTCTTCACAGAGCCAGCAAATGTTTTTGTTGTAATAATATTCCTGACATACAAATACTTACTACATAATTCATACAGTGCCCAGTATAGTCTGAGTAATAATAATTCTGTAGCATTACAAGTATATATTTACATTGTACAAAACATTAACGAAAATACCTTTTGATATTCCTTGATGTTAACCAGGTTGAAAGAAAATATGTGATCCTTTGCTCCAACATACAACCGACTCCGTTCTTCATCCAAGAGGAAAGTATGGTAACTGGAGCTATTAGCTAGTCCATTGAAATTGATTATATTGTTGGATTCCAACATTTCTGAAAGATAAAGGTAATACTTTCCTTGTTCATATGGTCAAATAAAATACAGACTTATATTTTGATTTGCACAGATTTCATTTCAGGAATTTATACTTATGGAGTAGAAACCAGTGAAAGCGCCAGGTACCTGGGGCCATGAAAGCTTTTATTGCAAATACCCAACCCAAACTGCTTGTGAGATTCAGCTCTACACAAACAAGGTCAAAACACCAGTGAAATAAAATAAAATCCTGTACAAGGCTTTAGGAGGTAAAATTCTATCCATACAACTCATCAACTGTTGGACAAAGTTCAATTTTTTTCAATCAATGAGATTTACAAGGATAAACCTGAGCACGACCAGCCAATAAAAAGCATATCTTAACACAAAATCCTCTACTTCAAACATACAAAACTATTTCATACAGATCTGTATGTTATGAGAAAGGGGATAAGAATGATCGAGGTAAAATAAGAAAGTTGATGAGATAAATTAACACGTACATTCTATTCTTGCATGTGCTATTATCTTCTATCTTCAGCCTACTAACACAGGTAACATGTTGCTCTCTGGCTTGGAACTGTGTATTTATCTATCACAAGAATAAAACTGGAGGAGGTAATTTTGCTTCTGTTTAAACTCTGTTTAAACCTGCCAAGGACAAGATTTTAAGTACAAGGATCCATAGAATCCTCTTAACTATTCACAAACATTAACAAAGACACACACTTTTCCCTGAAAATGCTTAAAAATATTTTTTCCATAAGATAATATAGACCATATTAGTATAAACTTCCGTGAAAACACTCTTTCTCTACTCCTGTCTACCTACATTCATATTGGGACCAAAGCCAAACCATCTCTATCATATCAAGGCAAGTCTGCACTAGTAAGTCATCGATAACAAACTTTCCCTGTGATGACAACTCCTACGCAGTTCAAGCCCTGACCTTGTGATGTATGGAGGAGAACATGCAGTTATAAGAGCAGGAGCAGTTCCGATGATGCCAGTGCTGCTCCTCACACAGCACTCGTGAAGACAGATGAGAAAAGGAGCAAATACATCAGGCTCCAAGGGCTGATGGTTAGAGGGCATAGACAGACCTCAGGGCACCTCATATTTGTGTTAAAGACTCTGCCATATGTGCAATCCAAGGAAGTGTGTAGCTCTTCTCAAAACAGCTGCCAAGTGCCTAGGTGTCTAGGATTTGCCTACTAGTGCAGCTACCTGCTCTGACTTTCTGGTTTTCAATAAGATCTCTCCCATTTTCCACCATTATTCCAATTGATGAGTGAGTGTAAGATAACATTCCCTACGCTGCTAAAAAGCAAGGTGAAGCTGTATTTAAAAAGAATCTTCTGCTTCATCTTCTTTTTAAACCCATTTTCCTTCTACTTCCCACTCCTACCCCTGACCTTACCCCAGTCTTTTACTTTAATCAGGACAAGGAAGATGTTAGATGAGGGGTTTTTGGCCCTATGTAAGAGTGGTATTTAGTTTTTTACAGAATATCAGGACCTGCGGTTTAGTAGTCCCACAGATGTTAAACCTATTTTTACATTACTTATACCAGGTGGATTTTAAAGCAAGCTGATACTCTGTAAAGGCAAGAATTAGTAGGCAACATATTTGAGGTAGATACAGATAACACTAAGAGTTGTATACCATTCAAGCTAACTTCACCTCGGTATTCTATGCACTTGTCTGGAAAAACTTCCACTAGAACCAAAAAGAGTTAATTTGCATAGAAGAGTAGCAAAGTGTCAGAGCATGCACTATATTTTTTTCCTTATTCTACATCTTTTCTGGCTAAATATACCTGTACACGTATATTACAAGATAATTTTTAAAACTTGTACTGCTCAAGACTTAAGTTCTCAATTTTTTAATTTTTTTTTTTTTAATGTAACAAGAAGAAATCAAATCACCCCAAGCAGTCTTGTCAAAATAATTCTTCTGGCTTCCTGCCAAGTTCTAGAATTTGACTGTATTGTCCTCCAGTTCACTTATTTGCATTTTGTTAGAGACTTTACTAATTCTCTTTACATTGTAATGACTGATTCAGATGTTGAATGTCGACTCGCTGAATAGTGAGTGATGCAGATGATTGATTGCTTAACTTGTCTTAGAACTCTCTTGGCTAGAAATGCGTTGCCGTCATCTGTATCTGATCATTTTTCTTATAATATAGCTGTCAAAAACCTTTGTAATTTTTTTCATCTTTCTTGGTTTGAACTCACATAGGTATGATTCTGCCCTTTGTGACTGTGGCATAAAGACAAGTGTCTGCTGAAATCAACGTTACACAAATATAAAACTGATGTAAATGGAAATATGATCAGTTAGGCACACAGCCACTTGGTTTAAAAAAAGCCTGATATGATTTTCCTAATGCAGAGTTCTACATATTCACCTCTACAGATGGTGATCAATGTTTTCTTTTCTTTTTAATATTAATGAAAAATGCCAGATCATAATATTGGAGTCTAAGGTTTATTATGGCCAAGAGTAAATTACATCATCATCGTCACTGTTCGTATGTCTCCACAGTATAAGTTAAAAGGGCCAGGTGTAGCTGTGCAGGGAAATATATTTTTTTTTTCCTTTTCCCTTTCTGTGACTTTTTAAGAGTATGCAACAGCATTAAGGTAACACTGGTTAGTTTTTTGTGAACTTGCAATTTAAAACCATGCTGAAAGCTAAATCCCTGTTGTCTTCTATGTCTATGATTCTATGATTCCCTAATATTAGGACATTTCTCCTGGGTTGTAATCCAGTACCTGTCATATTGTCCCATTATTGACTTTTGCAGGAGATGACCAGATTTCCAGGGTCTATTGCTCAAAAGATTAAGCCTAAGCGTATTCCAAGCAGTATATTTCAGATCATGTGAAATTCAGTTTCTCCTTATCAGAAATCAGGTTGAGAGCACAGGTTGAGAAGAAAAATGTCATTTGGGTACTGATGGTTCTCATTCATTACTAATTCAGTTAGGATTGAGTTACATCTCACCTAAGAGGTGAAAACCTAAATAATCCCTGCAGTTCCTCTGCTTTTTCTTCTGCTGCACATGTATTTCTGCAGTGATGAATATGGTTTCATATGACATTCTGGAAAGGGCTGTTGAAGAGCAAAGCAATGGCATTTGCACAATCAATACAAATTAAGTATTCCACTTCCTCAAATTAATTAGTTTCAAAGTGTTTACTATCCAGTGTCTTTTCAGTATCCAGCCAGTGACTATTGCTGAGAGAATGACAGAAAGGGCAGTGACAGGGCACACTCCCAGAAGGGCACTGATATTCATCAGTTCTCTTAAGTGTCAATCAGTCATGCTAGCAAGGTACATGGCTGATCAGTGCTAAAATAAACCAAGATTTACAACAAAGATTGCATTGCAACGCCAAGAGGGAAATGATGAATGCCTTGAATACGTCAGTGAAATTAATACTGTCTGCTACGCATACCCTAATTCTTTTCCATTTTTTGTTGCTGTTGTTCTTATTAAAGGTTGGCATATCCATGACCTATGCAGAAAGATAATGGTTGCCTGTACTTAAAGTCTTTTCTTTTTTACTTCCTTTATGCTTTGCTGAGTTATTTTTAATGCAAAGATGGCAACATTACTCCATCAAATGTTGCAGCCAAGTATCATTTCTTCAGTAATTGCTCAGAGAGCATTTTCTTATTTCCTTTTGACACATCCTCAGCTGTAGCCATGCCTGTTGTTTTAAATAGGAATGAATGAAGCCTATAAAGCTAACCACTGCACATTATGACTGTAGTATTGTCTATAAAATGCTGAATAAGGTAGATTTAGAGTGGGTGGTGGTATTTTGAAGGTAATAAAGACTTCATTGCTTTTGTTATTGGTGCTTACTTCCCACATATATTAAGAGTGTTGATAGTGACCAAAAATAACATTTTGAAATGCACTATATCTTAAAAAACATCATATTATAATGAATTTTCACTTGTGATGATCATTGGAACCAGATGAAGGTAAAGTTTCTCGAGGTTTGTGGGCCAGATTCTCCTACTAACCATCTTACTGCCTTCCCTCTGCCAGTGTCCAAGCTAGAGGTATTTCACTGTTTTCAATATGCCTTTCTTTAGATCCTGCATGGCCTTTCTTCTATTAACGGATGTTTCTGTTGATCCAGTCTGACTTGTGTCAGAACATTCACTTTGCCAGACCAAGCTGGCAAATTTACAGAAGAAAACCAGTCCCTAACTCTTGCCTTCCTTATAATGCATGGTTATTTAATTTGCTAATGGAATCACAACTTAATAATATGTATACACACAGAGGGCCAAATTCCTGGAGTGAAATCCATGGAGATATGCATGCATATGGAATGTAGATTTGGTTTATTTTTATGACACTTTTTTCATTAAAGAATAAGCCAGAAAACCACAGATATAGCTGAGATGAATACAGTCAGGCAGATCCTGAGGTTTGCTTTATCCATGGTTGGTATTCCACTGTAAACCTTGTTTTATGTCTGTGTTCCTTCAGTGGAGTTTGTCAAGAGGAGAACATAACAAAAGAGAACCACCTTTATTTTTTACTTATCTACTACCAGGCTGCCTACTCCTAGTGAGAGGGAGTTTGTCTGTGTAACAAGTTAGAAAATCTGTGAGCTTTGGCCTGTGTTCCTGTTACAGACTTCACAATAACATGCCAACCAAGATTATTTTGGTTGATAAGGATCAAAGGGCCATATCAATTTCGAGAAAAATGAGAGGAAAGCTCTCCCAGTTTCCTTGCTAGGATTCAGATCTGGCCCTGTCCCATTACTGGTGACTCCGCAGAATGACTGGATGAAACAGGCAGCTCTGCTCGTCATAACACGCTTGTGAACCGAATGAGTGGGCTGCTGGTTGCACAAAATTCTCGACCTTCATTCCTTTGCCAGCAACGATAAGATCTCACTCTGTATCTCCTAGCAGAAGATAAAAGATGAGTCAATGTGCATTATGCCATCAAGCAGGGATTTTGCTGAATTGGGAGCAATGCCTCCCACAACGTCATGCTAGAACATTTCCTTCTTCCCCTGCCAGGCCTTTACTTTGGCTACAGAGTATCAGGTGGCTACATGTTTGCACATGCATTTGTTGCTTACACAGATGCATATTGTGCCTGTTCTGTATATCAGCATGTATATCTGTCTAAATAATCCCAGGTATAAATTAGACATTACTCTTTAAGTGATTATTTGCTGAATTCTAAGATACTAATTCTACTGTGCAAAAAAAGAAGTGGATATTTTAAATTCCAGGCTCTCCTGTAGCTTCTCCATTTTATTCCTCTGAGCGTTAGATGGTGAAGTCTGCCCCTGTCAAGGAAAAGGCATGGACTGGCAGGAAATCAAGACAGCCTCCTGCAAGGCAAGAGCCAGCAGCACTTTGGCAAAACCAGGGATATAAGCAGGGAAAAGGCATCAGATTTGCTATGAGTCCATTTCCCATCCCAAAGAGACAATGGCTGCCATGCACCCAGAGAGATATTTCACTGGGGTATTTCCACATAGTATAAAAGTTGACAGGAACTAATTCAGATGGGTGCTTGTCAGGTGTCTGAAATCAGGTGAGCCATCCCAAGTCTAATGCTAAGTAACATGGCCAATGGCCTGAAGTATAACTTCTTCCCCACCCCACACCCAGGATTTGACTACTTTTTACTTTGATTAGTTTTTTTCATCTACACCTCAACATCACTGGGACATTACGGTCTAGTACTTAGTGAGAAGAATGGTTCAGCCACTCACTTTAAAAAAATTAAGAATCTTGCTAGCAGACTACGGTATAACTCAAACCTATATAAACTAATTAATTAAAATAAATGACACATAATTCATCCATTGTTTGATAATTCATCTGAGAAAAAATAAAAAAAAATAAATAATTGCAGAAACCTTTAGTTTGTTACTTCTTTAGTCAGGCTATCAGTCTTTTAGTAACATCCAAACTGTTCCAACATTTCAAAATGACTTTTAGCAATTAGCATTTGATTTCATATTAGGAGCAGAAGAAAAAAGACACAGAAAATGATTAAAAAACACCTTCAAAAGCTTATGCTTTCACATAATTTTAGAATTACATTGCTTGGGAATATCAGAAAATGATCAGTTTTATCTGAAATGAAACAGAAAACAGATTTATAAAGAGTATGAGATCACATAGTGCTATAAGTGGTTTCTCCATTTTTAGAAATGTAACAAGAAAACTTTTGTAATCAGCACCTTTGGTTTTTTGCTATATTATAAGCCAAATAAACTTGAAACTACACAGCATTTGTTGTTGATGGCAATTCAGTGTTATTGTAATTTGAATGAGATAAATCACAGGGAGAAAAGGGAGGGTTATCTTATCAGTAATCAAAATACAATTGGAATAGAGCCTCTCACAGCTGTTCAATCAGTCCCAGCTTTCATCCTCTTCGTCTACCTTATCATAACAGTTGCCAATCACCTGGTTCCACTGAACCCAACTAGAAGGAAAAAACAGAAACTTTTTTTTTCCTGTAAAACTTTTGTTTCTGAAAGAAAATGTAGTTCCCTGAACCGTTTTCATTACAATTTATCAATTAGAAGTAGCTAGG
Organism: Gallinago undulata; assembly: GCA_026546715.1. Taxonomy (NCBI): domain Eukaryota; kingdom Metazoa; phylum Chordata; class Aves; order Charadriiformes; family Scolopacidae; genus Gallinago; species Gallinago undulata. Next base: position 9,649,701 of record JAOTQQ010000001.1, on the reverse strand, counting down.
ACAAGATATACAGTTTTCAGTGCAGTCATGATGTAAACCAAGCATTTTAAATGAAACACTCCTGCCTACCTTCCACTGCAGCAAAGAAAACTTTAGGGCCCTGAGTATAGTTTGATTAAAACCAGATCCTTGGAAAGAGGAATGTTGCACCAATGTTTTGTTTCAGTTGCACCGGCACAAGCATGCACTCCTTTGACTTCAAAATACTGATGCATATGTTTTTTATACTGTAAAACCGAGACAAGATTTTAGCTCATTAATGTCAGCGCTATTTAGCTACATGACAGCCCTTAAAGTGTTCTTGATTTGAATAATTGAAGGGGTCACATGATATTTCAAAGACATAAAACATTTAGATTTCTAAAGCCAACCTGTTTTCCCTTTATTATTTGCATTATTTGTCCTTTTTGCCTCTGAAAGTGAATCCAGATTGTCCCTATTGCTCAGCTATTTTCTTAAACATGAGAAATATTAACTTCTAAGTTTTACAAAGACTTGTAAAACTTCATTTCATATCTATGTAAAATTATTGTAACATCCCATATTATTAATTTGGCTTTGTGAGAAAGGTTATGGCACATATTTAACTGTGAACTTCATAGGTTTTTAAGCACAACACTGTTACAAAATCACAGACAATAAATATTATCTACAGCATTTTTGTGTGTGTGATGAAACAGGCAGAAACATATGACGGTGAAAAGAGACCAGGATCTGGTTTTACTGAGTAGTTATCTGCCTAAGGGAAATATTATCTGGCTTAAGAGTCAGGTAGGTGACATCTTTGCTATCTTCCATTTGTACTGGTGTAAGGAACACACAGAAGAAATAATGGAAGTGACGCATTGTACCAATGAACCCCCAGCTATTAAGGGTAACTTCTGTAACTCCCAAGGTTTTCTAAAATGTGGCAAAATAATATGGCAAAATGCTGATCTAGTGAGAATGGTTTCTAAACATGCTAATTCAAACAGCAGAAACACTGTAGACATATTAACTCAGCCCTCTACCTCAGGTAATATATCGTCAGTGAGATTGATTAGCTCAACGTGGCATGGCATGACTCTAAATCACACCATCTTCTGAGCTAGCACAGGTAAACAACCAGCTAAATCCCATTCATTAAGTAGCTCAGTTATCAGATCTAGCTAATGGTTCATCAATTCTCAACTGTTTGCATGATACTCCTGGGAAGTTAGTCTGCACCAAGCAGAACCAGTACTGGTTATCAAGAAAGTGAAATTGTGGGTAGCTGTCACTTCAAGGATTACCAGTACCATCCTTGTCTCATTAAATATCACAGAGGCATGAACACCTTCTTGATGATTAACAGCACAGATAGTTATTTTCTCAGGGCACAAAAGTATTCTATTTGGCCAAGTGGGGACAAGATGGGAAGACTGTCACATCCTATCCTCTGCATGCCCTAGGATGCCCTAGATCCAAGGGTAGCATGCAGCACTTTTTACTCATTGTTCCTCAGCCCAGAGAAGTAAGATACAAATTTCCAGTTCATGAACTTTTCCTGCCAGAACAAAAAAAAAAGCAGGAAAGGAACTGCTGCTCTACAGGCACATCTACTTGCTCAAAATATCAACCATGCTGCAGTATGGACACACTTGAGCTAGCTTGAAACTCACTGAAGTACCTGTAGCATCTAAAACCACTGGCTAAGAGGCCAGCAAAGACTAATTGATTTTGTTCTTCATCTAATTGTTCCTCAACAAAGCTGCATGTTGAAAGACTAGGGTACTATGTCAGGCTAAGCAGGCAAAGTACTTTGAAGTTAGCTCAGGGGATATGACCATACTTTGTCATAATCATAATGAGGAATTAAAGTCAGATACACTCGATGCAAAGACAAAATGTCTACATGCTAGGTTTTGGTGCAATTTGAGAAGTTTTGTTTTATTCATTTATTTTTAAAGTCAGTTCCTCTTCTAAAGAACCATTATTTCTGGAAAAAAAAAACAAACCACAATAAAAACAAACCCAAAAAACTTCTCAGGTGAAAATAAAACTGTCTGGGTAATGTCAAAGCCTATCAAGATGTTTGGGGAGTATTAAGCAACAAGGCACTTAAAATACCATGATGTTTTAGAAAATGCTTTTCTGAAAAGCTGGCCTAGTGAGAAAGTCACTTCTTTTTTTTTTTTTTTCTCACTTGTTTCTTAACAATATTGGTCTTTACTCTAAATTACTAATAATTAAGCCTGAAAGTCCAAAATCCAGTCTTATGGTTCATATACCATGGACAACAATTAGGAGACAAAAGTATCAGCGTTGTCAGTAAGTATTTTGGAGTTGCAGTTGTAATAAAAAAAATCTTTCCTCCTGCAAGTGTATAACTTTTTCAGGGCAAAAAGTATTAAATTTTTTTCTAAGTCTTAAAGAAATCTTGGTTTCAGGTACTAAGTTAATGTACTTCAAAAACAAGTGAGCTAATTTAAAAGAATTAATAAATACAAGGTGCTAAGGTTGTTAGGAATATCAGGGGAAATTTTCAAAAAGCCCAGCGGTTCTGTTTGCAAGAGTGACTCTAGTATTTGACCATCAAGTTACTACTGACTCTTGATAAGACTTATGGGGTAGGTTCGTGAAGGATTTAGATTCCAAATTTAAGACAGTGTGAGACTGAGGGTGACCTGCAGTGGGTCAGTCAGCCGTGAGTGAACTCTTTCACTGGCATAGAGGCTGCAAGAGAGAGTGTCTTTCTACAGTTTAAAATACTCTGATGTAGGGGAAAATCCAGCAGAATCAGATTTGGTCTGAAATTAAACAAGTCCTTCTTTAACATATATGTGTATATTTATTATTATTACTGATCTGACAATATAGAGCTGCACAAAATATTTACTGAAGTGAATTAGTTAGTATGCACAGTAGGGCTAGGAAGCTTCCCTGGAAATTTAGCTACATATGCAAAATTGCAGAATAGAATAGGTAGTACTTGATTTTTCAGAACTTCAGGGACAGATTTATGATGGGAAATCCATTTGACCTGCTTTGAAAAAAGGTCTTTTATGCTTGAAAATCATATTTGAAACTCTTGTGTTTATCTAACAACTCTTCAAAGTCCTGTGACTAATAAGATGCAAATAGTCTTTGGGGTAGTTCTGCTTGTAGGTAAATCATTATATTTTATGTAACAGCTGGCTTAGATGGACCGTGTCCAGCTTTTCTCATATGGGTACAAATCAGTGACCTCTTATTTCCAATTTCAGACATAGCTATCAACACTCCTTCTGTTAAAATTTGTTTTTGCAGAGTGGGATCCATCCTTCTCTTTGATCACATATCCAGCACTTTGAGAAACTGTCTTTTCACGTTAATAGAATAGATAAATAAAATTCATGCTTGGATTTACATCCTTCTCTCTTCTGATATACCTCTTGTTTCTTCTAATCCACAGGGGAGAGTTTGGATGAATTTCAGCAAAGGGCTGAAGACAGTGACAGCAGTTAAACTGTCTGTGTAGCTCATATACAGATACAGACAGCCTGGTTAATGCACTTTAATTTCAGGAAAATAAAGGAGTGACATCTTCTAACCACTGACCCTCCTGGCACAGAATTCAGTGCCAAAATAGAGTAAGTGATGATGCCAAACTTTGTTCTTAATTTACCCTAATGAAAATCAATGAACTTACACCATGGGTAAAAGAAGATGATTGCTGTGGTTCTGCAATATGTGGAATATATTTAGTGCCCATCACCTTAAATATTACTTCAAATTAACTAATTAACTAACCATTTTACTTATCAAATGTTTCCAGCAGTATCTACAGTTCAGTTCTGTACATTAAAAAGGAATTTCCAGTTCTCCCCTTCCATCCAAATGTCATAAACATAACTAATAATCAAACAGCAGCAGAGCCTCCAATGCCATTTTTCAACTCAAAGTGACTTTTCCCATGCTTAATGCTGCTCTATCAGTTTTAAATTTCTTTCAGGTTACACAAACTGCAGTAGTTCTACTTTCAATGTTTTTGTAGTTATTACACACTCAAATGGGGAACAAGAAATTTCTAATTAGCTGCTAGAATGAAAATGGAAAATAAACCTTACATAAAATTTTTAAATTAATTTTTTTGGATTCTGGGCATACTCCAAAGGGGCTGGGAGGAGTGCGCTTCTACCTAAAATTTCATTACATGCAAGCAAACTTTGAACTGTAATTCTGATAAAAACAGGAAATGATTGTGTAAAGTGTTTTAACTAGTTTTAAAATATCCCAAAAAATTTCTTAATCCACCCAACACAGAGTTAAGCTGCAGAAATTCTTGACATGACCTGTTCTAAATGGTAAAAATATTTATAGTTTCAAGGGGCTAAGTGATAAGATCAAGAAAAAGAAATCCCTAAAAGGCTATTAAAGTTAGAGACACAGCCTCTAGCTCACCAAGTTCCTGAAATTCAAACTGCAGAAGACTTAAAGAGCGTTCTGCGGAGCTATCACTATCTGTTTGACCTAACCCTATTATCTTCTACTATGGAGAATCCCTATTATGGAAACCTTATATCATGTGTTTGCTTTGGCTGTTGTTGGAAACAGCGTATTTCCCTCTGAGTCACATGTGGATAAAGGTGCAGCCATGATTGAGTCCTGAGAAGAAAAGCCAAGCTGCAAGAAGATGAAATGTAATTGATCAAAATAATCGCTGCCTCTCCCTCCTCACCTGGACCGTGTTCAGCGGCTGCCAATGGGACCTCCCTAACCCATCCGTCCTCCTCCCCACTCTCTCTTCTTTCCTGAAAGCCTCTGGGGCCTCCCTGGGTGAGTGCAAGTATTTGCAAACAGCATCATTTCACGCTGAGTGAATCCATCTTCTGTAACAGCTTTTTAACCTCTAATACCTTCTAAATACCTTTTGTTTTGAAAGAACTTGTCCAGATTTTAAGTGAACTTGTTCATTTTTTAAGAGAACACCAGGAAGAGCCATCAACAATTTCCAGTAGAGATGGAAGAGGGAAAGTGAGTGGATTATCAGCACTCAGGTAGCACCTGCTGTCTGGCTGGGCTTAATGCATGACAAGATTTGGATACAGCTTTGTGGTGCTTGACCTCAGAGCACAAGTTCATTTGCTTAAGGACACGTCAATGTAAATATAGTTGTATTTGTTTGAACACCAAATAACCTGGTGCATCAGGCTCTATTTAGATCAGCCTCAGAAGGGGATTCAGAGATAATTGAAAGCAACTTTAGGATGTTTTGACTCTCGGTGCACTCGGCCAGTCCCCCCTGAACCAGCTTGTGGTGGGTTCCTGGTGGATATTATCAGCTGAGATGGCCAAACTGCAGCACGTCCAGCCACATCTCCTCCCACCTTCTGCAGCAAATGTCAGTAAGAGACAGGTGACATACAAACAAATTACAATTGGAAAAGTGACAATACTCTTCTAAAAGCAATAAAAACAAGCAATATTTTGTTCAGTGACATTAACTGGTGGGGAGGAGGGGAAAGCTGCTGTGACTGCCTACCATGCTTCAAACTAATCTGTTCCCAGTTAATTTTTTAAAATTCATTTCCTCTCTTTGTACTAGCACAAAGGACATCTAGCCCACACCACCGATGCTGCGTGTCTTGTCAATCTAAATAAATGATAGTTTATTCATTGCATCAACACAATAGCATCATTATCCTCAGTGTTAGCATCAGGAAGAAAGTTCAGTGGAATTTTGCACCAAGGAAGAGAAATAATGAAAGTTTTATGTTTCTGAGCCTCCAGTGGAATATCAATGAGATTCAGTACATCATTTTTTGCTCAAGCCACAAAACCTGCACTTTTCTTACCAAGACAGAGATCGGAGATCACATTCATATCATTTACTTTGGGTCCCTGTCAGAACAGAAGCCTTTAGAGAATAACCAGTAGACTGAAGGTATTAATGAAATGGCCCAGGCACACTGAAATGGAAAGCAGGGTTTGCTTCCTTTATTATGCAAAATAAGAATTACAAAAAACTAACATTTTCTGCAAAATGTACTGAAAATTTTAATTTAGTTCATTGCTTCACACTATGCATTTCTTTGCACCTTGAGTGATTTAAAACAGGACCATTTTTTCACCTGAATTGAGGAAACTTTCTCCATTGGCACCAAATTGCCACGCCTGCACAATGAGTTTAACGAATTGCTTACACAGGTTGTGTAGCTTGAGTGTAAGTTTGGTTTATGTAAAGGACACATTAAAAATTGGAATGTTTTGGGGGAAAAGGCAGGGCACTTTCCACTTACCCTTCCAGAGCCAATGATATTATTCATTCTCAGCAGCTATGTTGGTTACTCTGCTAATTTCCCCCCAGAAGAATGCTCCTTTGGGTGCAATATTAAAGTGTATATGTATGTCAACTGCCGTGCAGGCTTCCAAATGCCCACATTGATCCAAGATACCATGAGTCACTGTTGACAGATGAGGAACATTCACACAAAACCCCCACTGAAAGTTAAAGGAGAACTCACATTTTTCCTTGATGGTCACATGCTAACACATTGTGGTTAGTGGTATACTCCAGAGATTTGCCCCAAAAAAATTTAAAAATAATATTTTAAAGTTGCAATTGACCTAAAATTGAACAGGACACTGATTCAGTGTTTTGAAAATAAAGCAACACTGGGTGGTTCCAAATAGGTTCTAAAGAGCCAGATTTCGGCTGATAGAAATTGGTATAACTGTATCGCTCTATTGCTTTTAGTAAACCCAAATTAATTTACAGCAGATGTGGATAAAACTTAAATTAAAGTGCACAAAGTAGGTCTCTAAACCTCCATATAATCTAGCAGGATTTTGATTAAATCTGGAAAAAAATAACATCACAATAAAGTGCTTACATGTTTATAATGTTTGAAGACTATGTAATACCCAAGAAAGACATTAAAAAGCAGCATCATGACATTATGCTGCAGATTACATTCATACTTCTAAAATAACTGGGAAATGAATTTTCCTGGTGATGAAGAGGTTTCCTGTTGATACATACTTCAGCCATGGATATCTCAGTCCTGAAATCAGTGAATCCTGAGCCTCCATGGACCACTACCAATTAGTGTATAACCAATACACTGCTTTTTCCAAAGTTAAACTTTTCCGAAGTTTTCAAAAGTTATTGTAACCATTTCTGTGCTGCCAAATAAATATTCAAGATAAAGTATTTTGGTTTGTTTTATTTTTTCCTTCAACATATATAATTCCAGCAGCTGATATGGCTTCTAATATAATGGCAAACATTTGGGTTTATTTCTAGTTAGTCTAATTGTGAAAGGCGTCAGAGTAGATGTGTTTTCTTTTTGTAGCCATTAATACTAATTTGACCTACTGGGGAAACCATTTCAAAATGTCAACATTTGCATGCCTGAACCCTGCTATGAACTAAAAAGATCCGTGTGCAGAGGTCCTGCCTCCAGCTGTGACATACTACTTACCTCCTCAGAGGGAGTTAACACATTAATTTGAACAAATGAAATTAGAACAGCCAACTCTCCACAGTGGTCTGAGGAGAAGCACCCTGACCATAGAGGCTGACTGCAGTTTAAGAGGCATATTGCTTAATTAAACTGTAGTACAACAGCTGAATAAGGAGTGCATAAACACCCCACAAAAGAGAAGGTCTTCCAGCTTGGAGGTATATGTGAAGGTAGTGCCCAGTTCCTTAAAAGGAAAGTGACTGTTGCCCTTTTTAGAAGTATAAGCTTTGAGATTTAAGACAATAATTTACACATTTGCTGTATATGTTGGTTTCTGCAGATGTATATTCCAGAAAGCACTCCTGAGATTCAGATGCTAACAAGTTTGAACAAAAAATCTCGTAGAGAGGTCTGCAAATTGAGGAAGCCTGCATCTGCTCCACTGCTTCGTTCAACCAGTTCATGACCCTTGAGCTCTAATCCAAAGCCAAGCAAAGGCAGCGGGATTTTATTGATTGTGCTGAAAACTGAATCAAGCCAACGGATTAAGGGTATGGTTCCTACAGGACTTGTGTTTTCAGGAACTTCCTCCAAAACATTTACCCTTGTAACCTCAGAAACATTTTTTAAAAAGTATGCACTTTAAGCTAAAACACAGGGTCCCAATGGATGTCACTGGGTAACGTTCTTATGCACAGTGCTCCAAATACATTTCTTATCTTGCAATTAAATGTTCAGTCTGACATGCTTTGCAATGATCTGCATAGGGAAAGCAGGAATTTTCTATTTTGCCTTAGTCTAACTCATGTGAGTTGAGAGTGAGTTTTGGGATGAGGGATTTGGTGTTGGTTCTTGCATGTTATATGTACGTCATAATGTTCCACGTGCTATTTGAGAACTGCTTCAGAATAATATTAAAATAATGGATGGTATGCACTGTACCTAGCTCAGATACCTGATCCGGGCCCAAGTTTTAGTTATATCATGAAACAGTTTGACTGTGTTTAACCTAATATGTAGGTCAGTGAAAGTCACGAAGTGCCCCTGAGGATCTCCACAAAGAGATCAAGTCTACCCAAAATTAAGAGCCTAAATTAAATGAATCAAATATCATTTCATTGTGCAAAAGATATGAACATTAAACTGGATTGCAGTACTTTAGTTGTAGGTGACTTGGATTAATATATATATTTTTTTTTGTATGTTATCCGTACTTTGTTTAGTGTGCAGAATGGATGGAACATCACATTTATCTTTTTTTTTTGAGCTTTTCCAGTATTTACCCTAATGACTACATAGTCTTCAAAAGCTGGTCTGGAAGAGCGAATTATTAAATTGTTTTTCATCCTTCCTATGGTAAAAATCTGAGCCAGAAACATGATTCAATGGAAGAGAAGCCATTATGATTCCAAATGTATGTAGACACAGGAAGAAAGAAAAAAAGTACCCTAAAATACTGAGCATTCAATTTGGCTCAAGAAGTCCTGATCTTTGAGAATATTTAACATGATGAGATAAATGATTTCAAACCACTATCCCACATTGTGCCAAGTGCAGGAAAATGCCCGTGGAGGGAAGGCAGATAGACAGACAGAATAACTATGAACTCTCAGTCAGGGACCATCTAGCACAAAGCACACAAGAATGATAGAGCAGCAAGATAATAGTTGAGATATTCAGGAGAGGAATCAGCTACCTTAACCGTTTTTGTCCCCTGCCTTGTTCATCATACAGATACTAGATTCTGCAATAAATGACATACAACCTGCACCTCTGATCTCACCTTGCTGCTTTACTTAGCCCCATCCTGTGCATCAAGGACAACAGAAGTTCCTTAGAAATTGCAGAAAAAAATCGTGTAATCAAAGGTTGTGTGGGACTGCTGCAATTCCAATGTGAATTGGGCTACTGCAGCAAGGCTTCCTCTCTAGAATTCAGACCCAGTGGTAGAGGTACTCTAGGCTTTATGCCACAGATTTGCATCCAGAAGTGATGTTCTTAGCCAAAAAATTCCAAATATAATGAAGCAGGATGCTCAGCATGTAAACTTTCGGTCCAAACTATTAGAGGTTTTAAGAAACTAAACCCACTGATTTATCACAGGAAGTACCGGGCACATTTAATTAGCGTTCAAATAATAAGGCATTCACTATGAAGAAGTGCATTACTTTTTCTAGTCTTAAAACTTAGTACACACTCATTTTCTACTGATGTCAACAGCATTTAACTTCTGATTTAGATTACATACACTAAAATGTCTCTGTAAATGAGGAATATAGGCTGTTTTACAATTAGGTGACGATACTCCACATTTTACTGTGGACTAAAAGCAAGTGAAATGGACAACCTATAGTTTCCTCACATTTGTAACCTCCATATCTGCATGCACATCCTAATTTCTGTATAATCCTGAGTGGTTTACCTCTTAAAATAAACAGACTCTACCTTATGTCCTTACTGGATTACTGTGAGTAGGATGTTTACATAAAGGATATAGCTAAGCATTCACTGAACATAACAAGAGTGCAATTCATTCCCATGCATTAGAGACCATTATAATTTGGTGGCTATATTTAAATAAACCATTTAACTATGCCAGCAATTACTATCTAATGTTAATACTATAATTGTGTCCAATCCTTCCCCTCCAAAATTTGATTCATTGAAATGTTTATCTGCACTACCACTACCCATGAAGTGTAAACATGAAGATGAGCATTTGGTGTGAGAGAAAGTAAGCATCATTTATTGTCCAGGTGTATTAAACTAGCTTAGTAAACATTATTATTTTCACAGCTAATAATACTAATTACACTGTGCTTTACCCTTCATCTAGCCACACTCTAATAAACAATAGGACCTGAGTCTCATTCTCAGTCATTTATTTGGGCAGTGCAGAAGAAATAAATGCTTTAAAGCTTCTTTGTATGATCCTAATTGTGGAATATCTCCATGATGTGAAACAAAAAATCCTGAAGTTGTGCTGACCTGAACTGTGGGGAACCACCATATTAGGCTGAAACAGCATCACAAGACTGGAACTTACTGTGCCTGAGCAAGTAATGTCTGTGGAAAAAAGAGATGGCTAAGGGGTGACCTAATTATTGTCTTCAATTACCTGCTGGGGGATTACAAAGAAGGGAGAAGCAGACTCTTACCACAGGTGCACAGTGAAAGGACAAGAGGTAACATGCACAAGTTGCAACTGGGAAATACTGAATGGGATACACAGAAACAAATCTTAATTGGAACAACAACAAGAGAGGTTGTGGAGTCTCCATTCTTGGAAATCTTCAAAACTTGACTGAATCATACACAAAACCCCCTGACGTAATTCAGAATACAGTCTTGATTTGAGCAGGAGGTTGAATTGGTGTCTTCTAATCATATTTTTTTCCTTATGAATTAAGTGTACTGATTTAGCTTTAATAAATTAGGACCTAACAAACAATAATAAGGCATTGCAGGCATGTTCCTGCTGTTATTAAAAACAAAAATGGAACAAACCCAAAACTTATTAATGTCTCTTAAGGAGATTTTTCCTGAGGTATTCCTGAGCTGTTAGCTGTTAGCAACAGCAGAAAACAACCAAATGGGCAACTGGAGATATGGCACATACTGATCCTTGTAGAGCAGTTGAGGGCTACAGTGGAGTGTAAACACTGCTGCTTCCACATTACTGGGCAAATGAAGTTCCATAGCTTTCATTGAAAGAGAGAGGACCACAATCTCAAATGTTGTATTGCAGTGTATGCATGCCAGATACATCAGATACAGGAATTCAGATGTAATTTTGACCAGACTCTCAAATAGCATAAATATAATGCAATAAAGCTATGTAGATGTTCATCTATTAATCATGTTTTCATTTGTCATCCTCTCACATATTCTCAACACAATCTCCTTTTAAGTAACAACATTTACAAATCATGCAAACATGAACAGGCAATAGTTGCTCTGGATTGATATTTTCTACAAAATAGTCCTCCTCTTTCATCTAAATTTAGTCTTCGGGTAGAAAGAACACATCACATTGTTATTCCTACTGTTTGCCTTTGTTACACTACCACATTAAAGGTCCCTGTGAAATATTTTCATGAGAC